>JAYKKM010000054.1:4150000-4542500 GCA_035772405.1 Chrysogorgia sp. JL179-B06 | reverse complement strand
TATTTATTCAGCATCTTTAACACAGGTTATAAAATCATTAATAATTCATGAAGAAAATTCAAAAGAAATTAATATTTAATCAGCATCTTTAACTCAGGATAAAACATTGATTAGTAAAACATCAATTTGTTTTATCAAAGTTAACTTGCTCAAATTGAGCTTTTTCGGAACTTCCAATTACAAAGTATGCATCATATATTCTATTCATTTTACAACTTCGTTAAAACATTCGCGGCCGATGTTTATGGGCAGTTACAACGGCTCGCATACGGCTCGCCATTGTAACTGCCCATAAACATCGGCCGCTCATGTTTTAACTAGTAGTTAAAGTCATATAATTTTTAGGACTCGTGAACATGTTTACCATACAATTTTATAAAATGACCTTTATATATAACTGAAATGCGTGTTTCTATATACTGAACTGTATAGAAACACAAAAATATAAACAATAATTATACCCATATTTTCAATCATGATTTATACGTAGGGAAAAAGACCTATCAAATTATTATTAATAACGGTTTACCTTCTTTATAACAATCTTTGTTTGGTGTATTCTTCCCTTCACTAGATTCATTCTCACAAGGCTGTGGAGAATCCTCTTTTTTCAAAAGCAAAATGCGAAATTTCCATTTCACTGTCATCTGATCACCGTCCTTTTGTGGGTTTTCAATTGGAGCCAGACGGGCAATGCTGACAGACTTAGCACTTCCTTGAAGGACACCGAGCTGTCCAGCACCAAAGAACAGCTTAAACCTATCATCTTCAATTTCTTCAATCATCGCGTTCACAAACTTGGTCGATTCTTGTAATTCTACTGACAACTGTAGTCTCTTTGCATCTTTGTCGAAGCGACTACAATTTCGGCTGATAAAGGTGCAGCGATCACAAATGGTGGTCATTTCTTCAGTTGTATAGACTTCGTATTCTTGACCAGCTTCTTGTTGGTTAGTATTCTTCATGGTACGAACAAGTAGACGATGCACAACTATGTCAATGTAACGGCGGATTGGTGATGTGAAATGGCAATACGAATCTAGTTCAAGACTTGAATGACCTCGCTGAAAATCACTTTCCATTTCACTGGAGCAAGCGTAGCTGGATCTTTGCTGCAATCGTTGTTGATGTGAATACGCCAAAGCTAACTGCGGGTACTGATTCACATCACAAATCAGCTGCAGGAGCTCTTGGAAACTCGATTTACTGTGGGTGGCCAATTCGAGCGCTGAAATTATGTTATTCCAGGTTGACGATGGCACCATGATGAAAGGTTCGCTTTCCTCTTCTTTGCCATCACCATCTGTGTTTGCCAACGACTTTATCCCCAAAGAATACCTAGCGAATTTCTGGAAACGCGACCTCCACTCTTGAATGCGGTGTGTCTTTGGCGGTAGATGAACACGCAGTGGTGTACATTGTGGAAATTTCGCGAGGAGATACTTTGCGACCAAATGATTGGCCATAATCATCATTTCTTCAATCATCTCATGGGCTTCGTTGTCTTCGCCTTCTTCTCCGTCTTCCTTGCGATGGTAGAAGTGTGTTTCTTTGAGGCGAGATTTTCGACGGTTGACAGCGAGCTCATGGACAAGTAGAATGGCTTTTTTAACTTCTTTTGGAATCTTTTTCTTGGTATTAGCTACACATTCATTTTCTTCTAAACCGCTCTTATCTTCTGAACGTTTTTCTTCCTCAATTTCTCCATTATTTTCGGTAAGCACCACTTTCTTTTCCACTGTAACCATTTCAATTTCTATTCTCATTTCATGATTTTCCATCTCAATTTCTTGCCGTTTTTCTGCTTTCTTCCTCTTTTTCTTTCCTTTTGCTTTCTTACTTTTCATTAACGTGTTACCATCGTTTTCTGTCTCTAAATCACTTCCATGTACTTTTACATGCTCACCTTGTTCCTCTTTTGAACAACCATTTTCCATTTCATTCAAATCATTTCCAATTTCTAGTACATTTGATCCATCCTCTCTCTTGGAAGCATGCGATACTTCTTTTTCAACACAACCCTCATCGACCATACCTTCGTCGATGACCTCTTGAGCTTCATGATACGTCAACTTGCAACAAGACCGGACGATCGCCCGTTCATATCTGGGCTCTCCAACCACATTCCCTTCACCATCTAGCTTAACAAAAACCGACACGGTCAAGCGATCTTTCCCTTCAATCAGGCTACAACAACCTTCACTCAATTTATGTGGAAGCATCGGCACAAGTTCGTGTGGCTTCGGCGGGTAACAACTCGTGCCACGTGACAAGGCTTCATCATCCAATGGCGTATTTTGCTCAACGAAGTATGAAACATCAGCAATATGAATCCCAACTTCATAATTACCATCACCAAGGACTCGCGTGCTTATTGCGTCATCAAGATCCCGTGATTCTGGAGGATCAATTGTAAATACGGTTGTCCGATATGCTTGCCGGCGAGCTTTTTCTCCAACGGGAATTTCCCAGTTTTCAGCATTAGGGAATTTCTTCGTGCAGCTGGCTAATGCTTTATCAGTAAATTTCCTTTTAATATTGTATTCTTCATAAAGGATCTCCATACCTGATTTAAAATCTTTCCCATAAGGAAGATGGCGAACAGCCAGGCCAAGAGGATGGGGAAATGGATTTCTCCATTGAAGAAACTTCACAACAAAAACACGTTTGCCGGCCAAAGCTTCTTTCACCTGCTTGCCTCGAAGCACTACTGCTTTGATGACTCTTTCGCCATCCATCTTGTAAATTGGGATGATATTTTTCTCATCAGTTTTGGTGAAATTCATCAACTTTGGAGAGGCTTTATTGATAGGCGTCATCATACCAAGATTACGTTTATCAACTGTACAAATAAACTGACGTTCTTTTGAAGGAATTAATCGTCGGAGAATACCTTAAGAAGAAATGATGGAATAAAATAACTACGATTGCAAAAACAAATACGATTATGAAAATTAAGAGTTACAAGATGTATTTTGAGCTGAAAACATTGTTATACAAATCTATTTTAGCCGCCCCGGCAAATTCAGCATTAAGGACATTGGCAATAAAAAATAAGTACCTTTTCGATCAAAGTACGTAACTTAAATAGCCAGAATATAGTAGTTTGATGTTGTAAAAATGTTTGTAAAGCGTATTAACAGCACTGTCAAAGTTGCTAACCTGAATCATTGTCCGCCATCTTGGATGTATTTTCGATATGCGTGGTACGTCACAACCGGGGTAAAGTGAAATTTTTATCTAGCCATGTTTGAAACTCGATTTTTGTGAATGTTTTTCTTTTTCAATTGAACCACTTTTTAAAAAGAATTCCGCAGAAACTCGGCTACCCACACAGTAGTTTCATCAGTTTTAGCCCGGGTGTGACGTCACCAACTTCCCAGTTAATTAGGCATTAATACGTATTACAACAAGATGGCGGATGACAGGATTGTCTTTGGTCAAAATTAGTGCTGTTGTTTTGTACAAGAGTAGTTTTGTTTACTTGGGTTACCTTTGTACGCCTGTTTGTTAATCATAAAGTAAAAAATTGGAAATTGTGATTTATGTCACCAATGTCCTTTAAAGTGTTTATGAAACGAAAATTTAGGTGACTTTTTACTGATTTATTTGAGAGAACTCCTCAAACGATAAAGAATGGCGTTTGTAGTTCTTTAATATCTTATCTCGTTCTCGAGTTATTCAAGATTGTGTAATATGATCTATGACGTCACTAGTTGTACTAACCATTATGATGAATCAGAAAATGAAGCATATCTTCAAAAATATTGAGCAATATTGTTTGAAACTTTACACAAGTATACAGGTCACTAAATTGAATATCCCCACGTCATCGTTACCATAGCAATATATATTAGTTCCCAGACCTTTCATCCTGCAGCAAACATTTTCTATTTTCCACCATGCCCTACAAAGATTTTGATTCTAAGTTGCTCTGTTTTGTTGGCCGTACTATTGAAAATATACCTCACTGATCAATAGTTAAATATTGGTTTAGAAAAGGCAGAATATAAACAAGTTTATGAGAGGAATAAAGGAGTCTGGGAACTAATCTGTTACCATGGCAATGATAACGTTTACGTGGGTTATTCAATTTAGAGACCTGTTACCTGTGCAAAGTTTCAAGGAATTTTGTTCAATAGTTTTGAAGATATGCTTCATTTTCGGATTCGTCATAATGGTTGGTACAACTATATAGTGACGTCATTGGTCATATTACACAATCTTGAATAACTCGAGAACGAGATAAGGTATGGAAGAACTACCAACGCCATTCTTTATCGTTTGAGGAGTTCTCTCAAATAAATCAATAAAAAGTCATCTCAATTTTCGTTTCATAAATAAAAAAGGCTTATGACATGCAACATTTGTAGTTAACCATAGTGCAAACTATGGTAAACCATATGTTAACCATATGTGCAGACTATAGTGAACACCTCTTATAAGAACCTATATTTTACCAATCTAGCCTGCGATAAGTTCATATTTATATGATATCTAATAAAAAACAGGGTGGTGAGTACTTTAAAAGGAAGACTTTGGTTTAAAGAACTGGGCTCTGAAATATGTATTTGAAATGTACAGTACTGTAGTGATTTATGTGAACTAAATGTATTAAGCCTGAATTTTGTGATCTAAATGTACCGTACATAATTGTGTAAAAGAAAAAGAACTGCAGCACGATCTTTTAATAAAGAACCTATTCCAAATATCAGCCTTAAAATGGTTCTTATTTAGTGGGGCCCAAATTCCAAATTTTAGCTTGAGGTTCTAATTATAGGTGGAAGGTTCTTATTAGCGACTGTTTACTGTATCCCAAAATATTTTAAATTTTCATATCTTTGATTTTGGTCAAGGGTCTTAAAAGTAGAAGTTGAACGATGATTAATCACACCTTTTATGAATCCATTCTTGGGCTGTACCTCACCAGTTTCTTGCATCTCTACAACAACCAGATCATCCTCGTAGGCTCCATATACCCGACCTGGAATATGAATGTCTGGGCTATCTGGGTCCGGGACCACACCGGAATATTTCGGTTGCCGACTACTGGAATCAATTCGAAATAAGCATTTTGAGTATCTGGCTGGATGCGCTCTGAGTAAAGATAACAGCTCATCTGGATTGTTGGCTTCAACGTCATTTAGTGGCCGGTCATAAGGAGCATGTGACGAGGAAGTACCACCAGACAATCGAAAAAATCTATCGGTTTCCTTAACATGAAAGCCAAGCTCAATATTGCCATTTTTCATTCCTGCATAAAATGTACGCTGGGTGTTTTGGCGAGGCCATTTTGCCACTAACGGGACTATTGGACTATGGGAGCTGAGAGGAGGAAATTCTTCATTAGTTTCTTCTTCGTTTTGTTTGGACTCATCATTGTCCCTTGTTTCTTTGCATGCTTGTACGAGGACTTTAATTATCTCATCAAAATCATCGTTATTTTCCATACGGAAAAAATCTTGTATGTCTTTGTGCTCTTTAACATTAGATTGACCACGATTCTCTTTCCCATCAAGGGACACCGCCATGTCAGTGACGTCAGTGGCTGTCGAAGTTAAGTTTTGTAACTCATCTGTGCTGTCGCTTTCTCCAACTCTGTCGTTGGTCAGAGGTATGGCCTTGGTCTTCACACTACTTTCCACAGAATACTTCTCGTGTTCTTCTGGTGACAAACTTTGAGTTGCAGACAAAGGCGGGTGGTGAGAAGCAACACTGGATTTTGTCAATGTTGCCTGATTTTCGTTTGACATGTTAGTTTGAATTTCAGTCTTAACAACACTATTAAGTCGTGTCGGACCAGCAGCTGATGTATTTAAAGCAGCATCATCGACACAACCAGAATTTTCTGAAGCCGGGTTAGATGACGTGGGAGAAGATTGACCAACAGCTCTATTGGGTATGTCAGATGGCTGAGTTGGTGTAAATTCTTGGGCTTGAGGGTTCAGGATATAGTCGCTCAGACAGTAATCAAAGACTGTCTTCAACGTACAACCATACAGCCCATTTTTGTGATCACAACGCCGAAGATAATCTTTCCATATCTCCCTGCAGGCACCCAGAGTGGAAAGCGACATCGGATCACCAACTACGGCCAACAAAGACTGGGCACGAGTCAACGCTGTATTTAGAAGGCGTGTGTCAGAAAGAAAGCCAAAATCCAGGTCGTCAGAGTCTGGGTTGCGTTCTTTAATTGCTTTACAGGTCCAAGCTGTTCGAACAGTGCTAATAAACAATGCTCTGAATTCCTTACCTGTTCAAAACAAAACGAAAATCATTCATGTATGGACGGTTGGAAGTGAGAACTCATATTTATATACATTTATTAATATTTTGGTTGATAAACAGATTATCTGACCGAGAAAATAAGTGTTGGAGCCAGTAGAAAAATATTAGAATAGACGATTTTCAATGGATTTGTTCAACTAAGGGTGATGTGATGTCCGGATTCCTTCGAGGTTCTTTTTTCACGCTTGTTTTCTAGTTAATTATGTACTTTTACTCTCTTGCTTTCTCGCTCTAACATGCTCTCTCCCAGTCGCCTTTCTTTCCTCTTAACTCCCCATTCGTTCCTTTATGTCCGTTTGTTCCCCCGTTTTCCTTATTTTAACACCACAGGGGTCAGTCAGAGCACTGCCCGCGGTAACTTCTAACAAGTTGAATAAATGGGTTGTATTCAAACATATAATTATGTTACAACATTAAAAAGAAAGTATATAAGCTAATACTTATTTTGTTACAGATCCAACCATTATTTTCTCGGTAAAAAAATCTGGTTGTCAACTGGCAAATAAATTAACCATTATTGGATGAGGTTGAGCATGGTAGTGAGAGTTATTAATGCCCAGGTTGTGTTATATCAGCCGACGCTGAAGGCTGAGGAGGATAACACGCAAAAACAAATCTAATAATTGTTTTATCCCCTCGCCCGGCGCGAAGCGCCGGCCGAAGGCCTGAGGGTGCTAATATCGACCGGCGTTTAGTCCCTTATCACGCGAGATCCAAGCGGATCCTGATCTCGGATCGGCTTTATAGGTATATATATATATATATATATATATATATATATATATATATATATATATATATATATATATATATATATATATATATATATATATATATATATATATATATATATATATATATATATATATATATATATATATATGATCAACCGTCCTCATGCGCGGCATCGGAAAATGTGGCACTGGTAACTAGATACTCAGATTAAATTGAACCGTCACAAGAGACATAGTTTTTTGAGGAAATAGAAATCCGAGTCCGAGTATGTATTTTGACTCGCTAATTCCAAATCTGTTTTCAGAATTGAAAACGGTTATATATTGATCGAGATTATCATAGCCGACCAAGCCCGGATTAATTTCTAAGTACATAAACCATTTTTACGAAGGGTATTCACGTTCTCGTAATATAGTAGACACATATGTTATGTATTTTGACTCGCTAATTCCAAATCTGTTTTCAGAATTGAAAACGGTTATATATTGATCGAGATATTCAACATAATATTCGACGAAGTGACCGGCTAATCATTATTTAGCCGACAAAGCCGACTAACTTTCTAAGTACATAAACCATTTTTACGAAGGGTATTCACGTTCTCGTAATATAGTAGACAAATATGTGATGTATTTTGACTCGCTAATTCCAAATCTGTTTTCAGAATTGAAAATGGTTAAATATTGATCGAGATAACGTTCAAAATAATATACGATGAAGTGACCAGTTTATAATCGACTAATTTCTAAGTACATAAACCGTTTTTACGAAGGGTACTCACGTTCTCGTAATATAGTAAACGCGTATGTTATGTATGTTGACTCGCTAATTCCAAATCTGTTTTCAGAGTTTAAATCGGTTAAATATTGGCCGAGATAACGTAACAAAACAGAAATAATACACGGCCACGGCGTGCGAGGTCTGGGCACCATGGATGGAGAAATTCCCGTGGGGGGGGGGGGGGGGGGGGTAGAAAAGGCGGGCGAGGGGATTATTGCGAATTCGTATTTCTAGTTATGCATTAAATATGTAATGTATTTTACTGAACAAAATAACTAAGCTGGCTAGGGTCAAGCATATTCATTCGCAAACGACAACACGATAGTAAACAACGTACAGAATAAAGCTTTACAATGTCAAGTACGTTTTAGTACGAAATTTAAACTGAACATTTGAGAAAATGCAACAAATAATTGGCGATAAAATCATGTTAAAGAGTTTTCTTTTTAAAGTGCACACAAACCCTCCACAGTTTTTAGTTTCTTGTATAGAGGATGCGAAAAGAGCTGATAAGTTATTTTACAGTTTTTGATTTAGTCCGTTAGTTCCCGAGATATTCGCTTCCAAAAAGCCCAATTTTGGACTCCCCGCCAGAGATTGGCGAGGATTAATTTCAATGCTTTAGGGCCTGGGAACCAGGAACCGACGCCGCGGACGGAACTGGCCGGAACTGAAATAAGTTCCGGCCGCCGGAAATCAGAGTAGTATCTTTCTGTTTGAACCAGTAGGCAGATTATGTAGCTTAGTCTGACATTGTCCTTGTGGAATTAAGTGGTCAAAAAGTGAAAATAAACCCTCATTAAATACTACTTAAGCACTACAGATCAACCGCTGGCCATATTTTGACGAATAAGTTACGGTTCCGGCCGAACATTTTTCATGAGTTCCGGCCGGAACTTGGTAAAATCGGAGTTCCAGCTGGAACTAACGGTGCATCCCTATCGCTCACTGCGGGGCATCGCTATCGCTCACTGTTCTCTGATTACCAAAAACTGCGTCCTATCAATTCAAGCTTGTGTGCTTTTGGTAGTAATGCCGGATACAGGTTTTGGTAAAACGCTTATGCATTCCTTGTTGTGTGAAATATAATCGTTCCCGACTCCAATTGGGCCCCTCTTAAGAATAACGACGCGCAGCGTTTTCATTCAATTGGCTATGTTTAGATAGATATATTTCGGCAAATAACGGACCAAATCGAATGCTGTAAAATAACTTATCAGCTATTTTCGCATCCTCTATACAATGAACTAAAATCTGTAGAGGATTTATATGTACTTTAAATTTATGTCTCATTTTCCGCCATTGCCATGTTCATTTTCGTGCGAGCTAGCAATATCTGTACGTCTGCAGGCTATCAATTTATCAAGGCTATATCAACCTACCAATTAAAACCGAGATAGAATAAAACGTGTATAACAATATTCTAAATCTAAACCTATATTTCTTAATGAGCTGCAGTATTAAATCATATTAAAACAATTATACCTTGAACGTTCTCAACGGTTTCGACGTTCACCCGGGAAAGATGCTTTCTTCTCAGAACTTGTCTTATTATTTGAACCTAAAGAACGATAAAAGGTAAATTAATAAAATTTATTTTCTGGAATATCGTATAGATTTATTCTCGAACGAGATATTGCAGCTCGCAACAACTTAACGCTGATCCATGAAGATGTGCAGCAGAATTCGAGTCATGGATATCACTGCGAAGAGTTTTATCAAATAGAAGGGTAAAGGTACAGGGACGCATTTTAGATGTAGTGCCCGGCCTGACCATATTTGTTTATACAAGAAATGAATTAAACCTACTCATACCATTGAATTAAACAGCTCCAGAAGTTCGTGCAGTAGTTACGTCACTGTCGCTATTCAATTATGAATGACGAGATAAGTTACTTAAGCAAAATTCAAATTACCGTATTTTTTGCAATCTAACTAACTGTAATGTATATAATTAATTTATAAAATAATTACCCATCCAAAGACTTCAGTCTTTAGAATATCATTTTCAGCATACAGTCGCGCGGAATTATTTACGCTAAACAATCACATTTACCGTAAGATTACGTAATGTTTAGTGCTAATTCGAATCTGGATTCATGACCAACAATGGTAATTACAGATATACCTGATCAAAATACGGTGCAACAACTCCAATACTTTCTTCCTTCCAATACTTTGGCCAGTCTAGCAAAAGCTCTTCGATTCTTCTTACAATTTCCTCTGCTTCTGCATAGTTGTAGTAAGACAGACTCCCTTCAAGTTGTTGGTCCACTCCCTGGGCTGTGTAAAACGAGAGGGCTGGAATAAAACGATGTCCAGATTGGTCT
Organism: Chrysogorgia sp. JL179-B06; assembly: GCA_035772405.1. Classification (NCBI taxonomy): domain Eukaryota; kingdom Metazoa; phylum Cnidaria; class Anthozoa; order Scleralcyonacea; family Chrysogorgiidae; genus Chrysogorgia; species Chrysogorgia sp. JL179-B06. The sequence goes on along the minus strand of JAYKKM010000054.1, from coordinate 4,532,367 downwards.
CCTCTTGCCACCAATTTTTTTCCATAAAAGCATTCGGATGGAAAATCTAAAATATCCTTGTGGCACCTATAGTTTTCAGTCAGCATTACCACATGGGGTGGTATAATAGTATCATCGTCAGCAGGTTGTGACTTCTCCTTGGACGATGTTTTCTTGTAAAGAGCGAATAATCTTTCCAGAAGAGATGATCTTGGTCCACGCTCCTCGACCCAGGCACTTTTGGAATAAACTTGGGGTCCCGTCTGTTAAAAGTTAATGGATTTTAATTATATATATATATATATATATATATAATATATATATATATATATATATATATATATATATATATATATATATATATATATATATATATATATAATATATATATAATATATATATTATATATATATTATATATATATTATATATATATATATATATATATATATATATATATATATATATATATTTATTATTATTATATTTTTTTTTTTTCTAAAACATAGTTTGTAACTGTACAGGTTTTAGGCTCAAATACGTGATCCAGCCGTCGAGAAATAAGGTGTGAGAAATCTGCGTATCGAAATTTAAAGTTTCTTGTTTATAGAGGTCGACAAAATGCATGTATTTATGAGTTTCGACACCTGACCTATTAAAGAGTATACGCTGATCAAGGTTACCCAACATATTACTCAGTTCCAGTCCCCTAAATGCATGGTATTGCATATTTCAACCCTTCTCACAACGTTTTGGTTGAGGATGAGCATATACATAAGCCTAAAATAGTGGTCTGTTCATGGATTTTATTTCGATTAAGGTGCCCAATGTCTATTACCTGCAGGTGATCACCAGCTAAAACCACCTTAGTTTTACCATCAGCCATTGTCAGCGGAATTACACACTCAGGTTCCAGAGCTTGTGCGGCTTCGTCAATCAATATGTGGGTAAAACGAAGCTTTCCTTCCTGGTAAAACGGCCACAAAACGCGCGAGGTTGCCAGTGTTGTGATGATCACGTTGTGGGTGTCTAAATCATTCCACGTAGGTTCCTGAAACTGACCTTTTTCATGATTTAGAAGACAGTATTTCCAAAACTCTCTAGGAATGGTTTTCATATTCCTATACCAGGTGACGATCCTTAAGGGTCGTATCTCGGAATTATTACCTAGCTTCTGCAGCTTGGTGTGCAAGTGATCGAGATGAATATCGGCAGCACTGTTAGAATGAGTGCAGATGAGAACTTTACTTCCTTTTGATTTCTCCAAAATTGACAAACACGCCAGGTTCAGTGTGAACGTCTTACCGGTACCAAATGGACCAATGAGAAGCAGTGGTGGAGAGGGGTTAGGATCTAGGATCATGGTGATGGCTTGGTGTTGATTGTCATTAGGTATTTTGTCCAGGTGCCAAGTGGAGATTGATTTCTATTAGAGTAAAATGAGTTTAACTACTTATATCAATGAATGTAATATTTTCAGAAATTATGTGTGTGACAGCAAATCAAAGAGGAAGCCTTATTACGCACTACAACACTACAAGGTCCTCTGGCTATAGCTAGAGTCGAACGAACACTCTTACAAAAATAGCGTTTGCTGCGATTTGTACTCGAAATTTCCCTTATAAAACCCTATTTTATTAATATAAACGACGTAACGCCATGCATTAAATTCAATACATCTCTGTATTTACTTCACCGCCATATCTGTAAATCCTATATATATATATATATATATATATATATATATATTATATATATATATATATATATATATATATATATATATATATATATATATATATATATATATATATATATATATATATATATATATATTATATATATATATATATATATATATATATATATATACAATATACACAGAACTCGTGTTCAAACTCTTGTAAAATCTTTCCTAACAGTTCCCAAATGGATTCTACAATAAGGGTTTTCGCTCTGACATACATTCGAAATACCCTTTTATCTCACGGGCCCAGTAGTGTAGAATGCTATGTTTTAAATTTAATCACCCACCTGTTGTACGTTAGACCTTGACTTGGGCACAGGTAGAAGAAAGGAAGTTTTGCCGTGACATCGATCAATGGCTTGATGCATTTCGCAAATTGGAAGACGGTTGAATTTGAACTTGACGTCAACTTTGATGACACTTTCGTTTTGAGGTGGGCCATTTTTGTGCAACTCTTGGTTCAGTTTAACAACAACACTGTAGGGAGTCGTCTGCTTTATACTACATTCATACACTTTGTTTCTATCACTCTGCGTTTGCTTTAGACGAATTATAACGGAGGAGACACTTCGCTGTATCAGATGTCCGCATACCTCGTCCATCAAGAGGAGGTCTTTGAATAGTATCTTACCAAAAACGTCTCCAGACGAAGCGCTGTAGACAGTTCCTTTAGTGTCTTCGTATTGATTAACAATTTCCATCTCCCCGTTATTAATATTGCATCTGTAACGCAAAAAAGAAATAAAGTAATAGGTTGGTAACTTTGCATCTAATACTAAAAATGATTAACGTATCTCAGAGAACATTTGACTTTTATTTTAAAAATCAAAGATCAAACGACCAATTGAGTTGTTGAAAAATCAGTCCGCTTGCAGACGAAGAACATAGGACAAAATATCAGCACAGAAAAATAATTACAAGAATTTTTTAAATAAACTGCACTATGTAAAGCTTCGAAATAACAATTAGTTAATTTATTATATACATGACAAAATTACTGGATTCTGATTGGCTGAGAGGAGTGCAATAAATCATTAATTGCACTCGAGTGCAATTATTTACTGATTAACGTAATTTTGTCATGGAAATAATAAACAAGTAATCATATGATAGCGAGTGCAATAAAGGAATTACACTACTCGTGATATTTGAAAATTGGCCAAATTGCACTCGCCTAACGGCTCGTGCAATTTTGGCAAATTTTCAAATATCACTCGTATAGAGTGTGCAAATCCTTAATTGCACTCGCTATCATATGATTACCTACACTAATGACAAGGTAATAAAAGTTTGACATATTGATAAAATAATTTTCTACTGAAACACTAAAAAATAAAACTCTGAAGAAGACCATAAAAGGTGGTCACCAATTAACTAACCATTAGTTAGGGTGTTGTATTGAGTTTGATGATTTTTTGCAACACGCAGCAATGATATATGTATACATATATATTTATCAATTATACCATTCCCTCTCGTCGTACATGAGCTCATATACTGTACGACGAGAGTGAATAGTTTAATTGTTTTGTAATATAGACATGCAGTCACTCGTGCATGGTATTTTTCGTGTTGTGTTATTTGCTTGAGCAAATATCTGATTTCTTCATCATCACTTTAGCAAAATATCCCCCATTTTTTCATTACTGATACGATCTGATAGCTTGTTAGTATGAGAACCAATCAGATTACAGAATAGCTCATACATGGTGGATGTCTATATTAAAAATAATAACTAATAATATCAAACGAGCTGAAGAACCGTTATTAAATCCCATATAGTTCGGACGCGCTATCCAACTTCGTTTCGATGAGTCCAAATATAACGCGGTGGACAGTACAGTACATTTGGACTCTGAAAAACCTGTTTAAAACTGGGGTTTCCCCTCGCTTTTCTTCTGTGATCATTTTGAAAGCCGTTGAGGCTTTGTTTGGGTAAAATTGGAAAGAAAAAAACTAATTTAATAATAAATAACTTATTAGTTTAGTGTAGTGTACAGTTCAATGTACAGTTCAATGTACAGTACGACTGTATGTTTTACTCATAAACCCGGCTCGCAATTCTCATATTCCATTTGGAGTATATAATTGCAGCAGCAGAAAGAAACCTGGGAAGGGTTGTATATAACCATTGTAAAATGTGCAGCATGTTTTCATCTTATGGAATCGTATTTCCCGAGAAGGCTGACAGACTGGTTATCCAGGGTTGAACATTGTGACTATGTGTACATAATCATAGTCATAGTCAGGGTTGAACATTGTGACTAGGTGTACCTATATGGCTCATTGATAGATATTTTGTGTTACAAATACGATTGTAATTAAAGATTTTGTTGCTGTGACTTGTTCATTTGATGATCCTATATTGTTTCTTTATAAATTTGATTTTGTGTTAATGTAAATTCTATGCTGCGTTAAAGACTGTTAGCTAGTATCTCAGGGGTTCGATTCCCGCATATGGCATTTCTCATAGTCCCTGTTCTCCAGGGACTGTGATTTTCCGCAGCAGGTCTCATATTCGCCTTCGCAACCATTGTATACTTCTTCACCTTATATATATATATCGTCTTTTTATAGCTTTTTAGTCACCATATTCAATAATTACGTGTTGTTTTAAAATGAATTTGAGTTTGGCATAAATCAAATTCTAATCGCCTTATTGATATTTGAAAAACATTATTGAATTTACGCTCGCTCCAATGAACACTCATTGTTCTTTAATGAAGGACCAAAGGGGTGTTTGATATTTACACTCGCCGTATTTGGTAAGACCCAAAAGTAATTAGTTCTTACCTTTCTACCTCTTTCTGGATGTATTGTTCCTCAATATACAGTATCTGATGCCAAAGTTCACAATATGTTTCGCGGGTAAATTCTTTAAACTCTGACGGATCAGGTAAATCATTTGGGATACGATACTTTTCTCTTAAACCTTCTACATCAATTACTTCTGGACAAAGAACTAACTCCATGTTGTCCAGCGACCACTCCAATATCTGACAAAACACCGTCTTCAGTGGACGTTCTAGAAACTCGTCGTTCATGACTGATACAGCAAGAGACTTACACAGATACGGTTCACCACCAAAATCAAAGACCAGCTCCTGCTTGAATTCACCAAAGACCTCGGAGCAAAATTTCACACAGAACTGCACGGCAAATTCTTGATTATACTCTACGAAGTCATCCTCGCATAGCTCAACACATTGCGTGGTTGGTGTCTGCTCGTTTTCATGATCTGCTCTCTTTAGGAGTTTGAACTTATCTAAATGGTCTTCCCGCAAAAATGCAACTTGTTTCAACAGCTTTTGAGTAGTCTGAATAAAAAACACAAGCAGACCTACTTAAAAACAAATTACAAACAAAATCTATAAGAGTACATGTAGCTCAATATATATTATATATTTTCCCTGCAGCTATCAAGCGATCCTTTTTTGTATTAGTAAATATTTGATGTTGTAATGATTTTTTTATTTTTTAATTCTCCGTTTGACATTGTTTACTATAACTTATATAAAAAAAACCCAAATAATACACACTTAACAAACCTTTTCGAAAGGCAAGCATATTAAACTAACAAACAAAAAACCTCCAAAGCAAGAGAACATTATTTTTAATGGGAAATATGTATTAGAAGTGTGATTAAAGTTGATCACTGTCCAGGTTGTTGTACTCTTGAGAAAGACTATTGTAGTCCTCAGCAACGGTCATCTTTGCAGAGTCAAGTAAAGCGTGTTTGTCAGGTTTGCCTATATTTATACGTCTGGTTCATCACTTCATCGTTAGTTCTCGCCCGGCGCGAAGGCCTGAGGGCGAGGGTGCTAATATCGACCGGCGTTTAGTCCCTTATCACGGGGCTTGGCAGGGTGGGCAAAGTAGAATCGAGTTTATTTATATATTTACATGATCAACGGCCGTCCGCGCGACATCGGAAAATGTGGTCCTGGTAACTAGATACTCAGTATTTGAATTAATATTGAAATTGAAACCGTCACATGATTGCGAATGCAAAAATCGAAACGGATTCAAAGGTTTTTTTTCCAAAAGAGACATAGTTTTTTGAGGAAATAGAAATCCGTGTCCGAGTATGTATTTTGACTCGCTATTCAGAATTGAAAACGGTTATATATTGATCGAGATATTCAAAATAATATACGACGAAGTGACCGGCTTATATAGCCGACTAATTTCTAAGACAAGTACATAAACCATTTTTACGAAAGGTATTCACGTTCTCGTAATATAGTAGACACATATGTTATGTATGTTGACTCGCTAATTCCAAATCTGTTTTCAGAGTTTAAATCGGTTAAATATTGGCCGAGATAACGTTCAAACATTTCTTCGATGAAACGGGCTTTTGCAAATTGTGAATTTTTGCAAAACACAAATACACGGCCACGGCGTGCGAGGTCTGGGCACCATGGATGGGGAAATTCCCGTAGGGGGGGGGGGGGGGGGGGGAGGGTGTGGGATAGAAAAGGCGGGCGAGGGGATTATTGCGAATTCGTATTTCTAGTTATAGTGTGAGTGCGTGTTGCGATATGCGTTAAGCGTGGGCTATTGTTCGTTGGTATATATAACATATATGTTTATGAATATTTTAACACAATATTTTAAATTCAGATGAGTTAATGAAAAGATATCAATGAGAAATACGCGACCCCAAATACGATATTACTGATATATATTCTACATGAAGTGAAAAGTTGAATGCCAAAATATATTATGATTTGAGTTTTGAGATGATGTTCTATAAAGGTTTGTTTGTCCTAAATGCTAATGAATGTGACGTCATTTAAGGCATCATTTCGGTTAAAGGTGCCGTCAAGTGTGTTCTGCGTATGTCCACGTTTCTGTTTACATCGTTTGTTTACATTGCATTATATAAACATTGAACATGAAGTATAGCGGATTTGTTTTCCACGCTTGAGCTTTTCCGCCTACAAAGCGTGTCATAAGAAGCTGTTATGTTCCTAAATGTGGATAATATATCAAACTACCACTCGCGCCTTCGCCACCTTTGACGAATACTCGCTTTCGAACTGTCGCAAAGCTATTCCGTTGAAGTTTGTTGACATGTGAAGTCCCCCACGTTTAAAATATCACACATGCGCAGAACGGACTTGACGGCACCTTTAATATTATACTAGGAGTAATCAAAGATTAAATGTAAGTAATAACAATATTAATATAAATAAAAATTTTGCTTTGTTTATCGTATTTTTGGTAAATTGAAGGTCGCCATTTTGTTCTGATTGCGGGCGAATGCTGTCGATCCTATTATATTTTGACGTCATTGAGTGATAGAAACACTATACAAAGAAACCCTTCACAACAGCATGACATAATAACGTGGTCTTAGCTTATTGTGCATATTTCTATTCACACTATTGTGAAGGATTTCTTTTCATAGGGTTTCTATCACTCAATGAAGTAAAAAATTAACGAAAGCGACCGCATTCGCCCGCAATCAGAACAAAATGTCAATTTACCAAAAATACGATAAACAAAGCAAAATTTCTCTAAAACTAAAAAGATTAGAAAAAACTAATACCCATTTACACGTGAGGCGACAAAGAACGGTCATTTAAGCAACACTTGTTTTGCGGGTTGAGTGTCTCTTTAAAAGTAGTATCGTTTAACAACAAATTATTCCACTTCACGCATGAGCTACTAAATTTGTGCTTTGTGTGTCAAAGTTATGGAAAAAGTTATGGCTAACCTGGATTCGAAGATCAAAAATCCACATGTGGTCTTTTTTAGTATTTTTTAGTTTCACTTTTGCTTCCGAACTGCACTCGATGGTTACACCAGGAAGACTATCTCGCAGCTAAAATGAATTAATACAATTAAAGTAATGTGAAGCAATTAATGGGAAAAGGTGAAACAATTAAGCTAAAAATCACAGTTTTCAAAAATGAGTAAAGAGAACCAGGACATTTTTTAAACAGTTAAAATGAAATAAATATCCTTAGACCCTTATAAAATATGTTAACATCATAACTAAACCCACAATGAATAATCAGAAATGAACATCTAACGACAAAATATTTTCTAAAGCAATACGACCAGATATTATATATATATATATTATTAACCAAAAAAACAACATTTGAAATAAGATGTAAAAAGAAATTCTTCAGCTGAGATCAACAAAAGATAAAGCCGAAAATAACAATATCCTCCCACTAGTTATCACTCACAACACGAACAATCCACAAATAGTTGGAAAAATAAATTTTAAATTTCTACCCAACTCGACGAAAATGAAAAGCGTATTGGAGAAAACAAACCTAATAGTAAGCCGTCCACAACCAAAAAAATTTAAAACGATATTTAACTAAAGCGCAATTCAATTCACAACATTCATTGCCTTTAGTTACAAAATGCCAAGAACCAAGGTGTGGAACATGCGACTATTTGATTACAGGAAACGTAATAAAATTAAAAAACGGAAAAGTTTGGACCATAAAGTCGTCAATGAACTGCAAGGCAAAGAATGTGAAGTCCAAAGTGCGAAAGCTTTTATGTTGGACAAACAGGGAATCTGCATGCGTAAGAGAGTAACCTTACACAAGGAACAGATTAAATATAAAGAGTATCGGCATCTGAAAGTAAGTGAACATTTAGACTGTTGCAACAACGGGATGTTTCAGATCATATACCAATCTACCAGTGCAACGATGAAAATAGACTTTTCAGAGAAATGAAAGAAAGGGAACTTATTTCAATACTAAATACGAACTTGAATTCTAACTAGAACATCAATAATTAACATCTGTCACATATGTAAATAGCTGCAACAACAGTTATATATTGTATATATATAACATGAAAACACAAGTTTGAGTTACTTCATAAGAACTTTATTCACGACAAATTTGTTTCGTATGGCAAGCGCGAAGCTTGTCACACTCGTCAGGTGAATGTTGCGTCTGGGGTTATTTCAGTAAATTTGATATGTTTGGTTGATATGTGACGTCGTGTTGTTCTTTTAAAGACCAAATGTGTTAGAAATAACATTAAATTAGCTACAATTTTATTGAGAATATGGCTATAACATAACACCATAACAGTAAAATCCTCAATTCCCACAGCACACCATCTGATAAAGATTGCAACGAAAGGACGAGTGTCAGCCTAACAGATAATTTGGTTTACCAATCTATTACAGTCTTTTCAACAGTAGACCAAGAAACAATTAAAAGTACATTGGTATGATCGACGATACATGGGCGATCGTCAAGCTCCTATCCTTAGAAAAATTATTCTGAATCCCGGACAGGAATCGAACCTGTAACCTTCTGATTGCCGGTGAGACGCTCTAACCATTGAGCCACCGAGACTCAGATGGAGAGCGAAGGTTACAATGATGTACTGGTTCCATTGATATATATATATATATATATATATATATATATATATATATATATATATATATATATATATATATATATATATATATATATATATATATATATATATATATATATATATATATATATATATATATATATATATATATATATATATATATGTATATATATATATATATATATATATGTATATATATATATGTGTGTATTCCAACACTCGAAATTTTCCTTCACCATATAAATCCTTTCAACATGTAGTTTGATCGAGTGAAATGCCAAATATTACCTATAAATGCTATAATATACCCAGAATCTTATCCCGGCATTACCACCATATATACAGAACTCGTGACTAGGCTCTCGGCAACGGCTTCCGTAGCTCAGTGGTCAGAGCACTGCACTAGCATCGCAGGGTCGCGGGTTCAATTCCAGCCAGAAGGCCTTGAAGTTGCATTTTTCGCAACTGGTCCCGGTTTGGTCTTAAAATGTATGTATTCCAACACTCGAAATTTTCCTTCACCATAAATCCTTTCAACATGTAGTTTGATCGAGTGAAATGCCAAATATTAACTATATATATATATATATATATATATATATATATATATATATATATATATATATATATATATATATATATATATATATATATATATATATATATAAGATAAATGTGTTGATAACTAGTATCGAGTACAAAATCATACGGGTAGAGTGCTCAATGGCGAAGCAGAGCGTTATAACATGAAAACACAAGTTTGAGTTACTTCATAAGAACTTTATTCACGACAAATTTGTTTCGTATGGCAAGTGCGAAGCTTGCCACACTCATCAGGTGAATGTTGCGTCTGGTGTTATTTCAGTATATTTGAGATGTTTGGTTGATATGTGACGTCGTGTTGTTTATGTCGTGCATGGATCGTGTTACGAGTGTGGAAAATTATTATTACATAGCAAATGTTTCTTACGATGTCTACAAGTAGATATAAGTTCGTTCCTTTTGTTAAGGGAGCTTAATTCGGGGTGGCAAATAATAATGAATTTTTCGTAAAGGCAGAGATTGCATCGTTTAGTCCTGTTGGAGTATGGTCGGCATTTCTTAATGATTTTCCATCTTATTGAGTGTCGGGTGATCGATTCTTTTAAAGACCAAATATGTTTACTCAGCTCTGTGGCGTGTTTCCGTTTCTCGTTTCGAAATGAGCTAGTGTGGTTCAGGTATCTTGTTTTGAATGTTCCCTCTGTTAAACCGACGTAGGTTTCTTGCTTGGTGTTGTCTTCATTCGTTACAGTCGCTTGGTAAACTACCCCCTTTGTTTGGCATTTCCCGTTGAGTGGACAGTTGTATTTCTGGCGGCAGTTGCATTCGGTTTCTGGTGTTGTGTGTTGTTCGGCTTCTTTGTTGAGTGTCAATTTATTGTGTGATGAAATTATGTTTTGTATGTTTGGCATACAACTGTAGCTCAGCTTTATGGTATTCCTGTTGAATATTTTATTCAAAGGATTGTTTTTCGGGAAGCATTCGTCGATTATTTTTAGAAATTTGTGGCCGATGTTGGTGGCGACGTTGGCGCTGTATGGCGGGTTAAACCAAATAACATTTCTGCTTCTTGGGCGCTTCTCGCGTGGTGGCTGTGGGTCGAAATGAAGTTTGTACTCATATCCACTGTTTATGAGTGCTTCCTGGTACGGTTGTGTGGTAGAATCAAACGATTGTTTGTTGGATGATATGTTGGATAGACGTCGGTTGATGGATTTTGGTATTCCGCGGAGTACCGATGGCGGGTGGTTGCTGTATCGGTTGACATATTGAGGGATGTTGCCTGGTTTTGTGTAGGGTTTGAACGTTCCGGATCTCAGGTCGAAAGAAATGTCAAGAAAGTTTACACATTTCTTGTTCGCTTCGATAGTAAGCTTCAGGTTGTGGTCGCCAAAGATCTTACATATATGTTTCTTGATGATCTCAATTTGCCTGGGAGATTCAATAAATGCGCCTAGACCGTCGTCTCTATATAATCCGAGGTTACTTCTATACTGCGAGGGTAGTTTGGACAAAAGGTAAGAGCCCACCAGCTCACATGTTTCGGCTCCATCAAAACTGTCCATTGTTACGTCGAAATGTGGGTTGGTAGCTTTCTTACACCATGCTTCGTTTTCGTCAAAGAGAAGGGCATTTTTGGCCTGGATGATAATATGTTTTTCTTGGTCGGTTATGTCGTCGTATTCCGAAGCGAATGTAAGGGCTTTGATCAGTAGGTCTTCCGTTATCGAGGGGTAGAAGTCCACCACGTCGAAGTTAATAAATGAATATGCGGTTTTGTTAGGGATAGTTTTGAACCACTTTATGACGGAGTCGCTATTCTTCCACTGGTTTACGGAAGTATAGATGCCACTACTTTGTTGTTGATTCGTTCAAGGATTTTCTTACTTATAACACCGATCTCTGATTTAGCTGGATTTATGAGTCTGCACGTCGGGCTATTGTTAAAGTTCGGCTTGTGATCCCACATCATACAAACAGCTACTTAAAACCAACATCACCAAATCTTACAAGAAAGCCCCGTCTAACCATACAACCAAAGTAATAGCCGAAGAAAATAAAATTGCAGAGAACCTACACCTCGATAACAGAATCGACGCGCTTGCCGAGAAAAACTGTTTCATCACATCATCAGAGATCGGTGTTATAAGTAAGAAAATCCTTGAACGAATCAACAACAAAGTAGTGGCATCTATACTTCCGTAAACCAGTGGAAGAATAGCGACTCCGTCATAAAGTGGTTCAAAACTATCCCTAACAAACCCGCATATTCATTTATTAACTTCGACGTGGTGGACTTCTACCCCTCGATAACGGAAGACCTACTGATCAAAGCCCTTACATTCGCTTCGGAATACGACGACATAACCGACCAAGAAAAACATATTATCATCCAGGCCAAAAATTCCCTTCTCTTTGACGAAAACGAAGCATGGTGTAAGAAAGCTACCAACCCACATTTCGACGTAACAATGGGCAGTTTTGATGGAGCCGAAACATGTGAGCTGGTGGGCTCTTACCTTTTGTCCAAACTACCCTCGCAGTATAGAAGTAACCTCGGATTATATAGAGACGACGGTCTAGGTGCATTTATTGAATCTCCCAGGCAAATTGAGATCATCAAGAAACATATATGTAAGATCTTTGGCGACCACAATCTGAAGCTTACTATCGAAGCGAACAAGAAATGTGTGAACTTTCTTGACATTTCTTTCGACCTGAGATCCGGAACGTTCAAACCCTACACAAAACCAGGCAACATCCCTCAATATGTCAACCGATACAGCAACCACCCGCCATCGGTACTCCGCGGAATACCAAAATCCATCAACCGACGTCTATCCAACATATCATCCAACAAACAATCGTTTGATTCTACCACACAACCGTACCAGGAAGCACTCATAAACAGTGGATATGAGTACAAACTTCATTTCGACCCACAGCCACCACGCGAGAAGCGCCCAAGAAGCAGAAATGTTATTTGGTTTAACCCGCCATACAGCGCCAACGTCGCCACCAACATCGGCCACAAATTTCTAAAAATAATCGACGAATGCTTCCCGAAAAACAATCCTTTGAATAAAATATTCAACAGGAATACCATAAAGCTGAGCTACAGTTGTATGCCAAACATACAAAACATAATTTCATCACACAATAAATTGACACTCAACAAAGAAGCCGAACAACACACAACACCAGAAACCGAATGCAACTGCCGCCAGAAATACAACTGTCCACTCAAAGGGAAATGCCAAACAAAGGGGGTAGTTTACCAAGCGACTGTAACGAATGAAGACAACACCAAGCAAGAAACCTACGTCGGTTTAACAGAGGGAACATTCAAAACAAGATACCTGAACCACACTAGCTCATTTCGAAACGAGAAACGGAAACACGCCACAGAGCTGAGTAAACATATTTGGTCTTTAAAAGAATCGATCACCCGACACTCAATAAGATGGAAAATCATTAAGAAATGCCGACCATACTCCAACAGGACTAAACGACGCAATCTCTGCCTTTACGAAAAATTCATTATTATTTGCCACCCCGAATTAAGCTCCCTTAACAAAAGGAACGAACTTATATCTACTTGTAGACATCGTAAGAAACATTTGCCATGTAATAATAATTTTCCACACTCGTAACACGATCCATGCACGACATAAACAACACGACGTCACATATCAACCAAACATCTCAAATATACTGAAATAACACCAGACGCAACATTCACCTGATGAGTGTGGCAAGCTTCGCACTTGCCGAAACAAATTTGTCGTGAATAAAGTTCTTATGAAGTAACTCAAACTTGTGTTTTCATATATATATATATATATATATATATATATATATATATATATATATATATATATATATATATATATATATATATATATATATATATATATATATATATATATATATATATATATATATATATATATATATATATATATATATATATGTATGTATGTATGTATGTATGTATGTATGTATGTATGTATGTATATATATATATATATATATATATATATATATACATATATATATATATATATATATATATATATATATATATATATATATATATATATATATATATATATATATATTGATATATATATATCAATCGAACCAGTACATCATTGTAACTTTCGCTCTCCATCTGAATCTCAGTGGCTCAATGGTTAGATCATCTCACCGGCAATCAGAAGGTTACAGGTTCGATTCCTGTCCGGGACTCAGAATCATTTTTCTGAGGATACGAGCTTGACGATCGCCCATGTATCGTCTGTTTACTCCAAGCTCCCCCACTACAGCAGTGTATATATTAACACATTGGTATGATCGAGAGCAAATTCAAAACCCGCTTCGACAACCACAACTTGTCACTCAAACACAATACTGTATAGGTATGGGACCTAAAGGAAAAACAGTATGACTATCTGGTTTCTTTTCTGACAAATAATTTGGTGTACGATCGTGGGTGTACGATAATTGTGAAACTTCACTCAACAATTTACACTTACCACACCATCACGTTGCTTCATGATTCGGCGGATTTTCTGACTTAAACTTTCAACTAATAGCTTTTTCTGTTGTAAATTTGACATTAGTTGACTCTGATGAATGAACATTTCTATCCACTGTGATAGTTCCTTTTCGCCATGCGCAAAGGTACATTTATCGCGAAGATAACACCAACCGTTTTGATACCTACGTAAACATTATATAAACATTAGAAGGTATAAAAGTAGTAAAAAAGTAGAGTGCTGCGTAGGCAGTATTTTGGATATAGTAAAGAGAAAAGGTGGTGAACTGCCGAGATTTTAGGAACGAAATACTGACGTTTCGAGCGGAGTCCTTCATCAGAGAAAAAGCTGATGAAATAAAATAAATAGGACAGCAACGCTTATAAATTAGATGGACAACAACAGCGCGGATAGCATATTAATAACATAACAATGCCAACCACTTTTACACAAGCTATACAAAGTATATAAAATAGATAAGAAAGACGACAATAATAATAATAAAGGCGGTGTTACACTATGCAATTTTAAGTGCAACTTGTCTCGCAACGGCTTAAACTTCTACGTTGCAGTTGCATTATTATTATATGTGTGTCAATATTCTAGCCAAACTACAAGTAGTCATGAAAGGGGGTGTTACTGACCAAGCAACGTTTCGTGAAACTTGACTCGCAAAGTTTCTCAATCTTTGTGTTTGTGACAAGCTACGCATGCGCATCCAGTCGCCAAAGAAGAAAATTGTGAGACAAGTTGCAGATGAGGGTGTTACAATGTGCAACGCTGAAAATAGTTGCTGCAATCATTGCAGAAAGTAGAACTAGATTCTACTTTCTGCAACGATCGCAGCAACTTTGCACGAAAAATTGCATAGTGCATGTAACAGCGCCTAAAAGGCGATGTCATCCCTGCACTTAATTATGTTTCAGCTATTTAGATGTTGCAAACTACTAATGATGTACATGATATACATTGTCTAAAAGGCTTTTAAACATTGTTTAACTTGCTGATGTCAATTAAATAGGTTTTTTAAACCTTATCTTTGGCAAAGACTTTTGGGTAAATGCACAATCCAGTCGCCATCTTTTGCGATACGATCAACTCATTTGACAAAAAATCCAATCATGTCCAATATGCTACATTCACACTGCGGCTGTGCAGCAGCAACGCTTACGAAGAAGGATAAAAGTCCTCGCAGGCATGATAACGAGATAAACAATGGACGCTTTAAGTATACAGACTCAAAGATTTCGTCCAACTACATGAGCAACAAGTTTTCAATTATGCGCAAAAATACAATGGTAAGGTACACCCATGCAAGTATATCTATAGAAGAGTGATTAAATTCAATTGAAAGTGACGCCCTGCAGGCTTGTGTGATAAGTTATAAACCCTGGCGTATGGTGTAAAAATATTGACAAGATGTGCATATAGTTATCATATACCTGCGACAAAGTTTGTACCGTCCCATGTAGACATTTCCAGTAGGCGGTCGACACTTCGATGCGGCTTTAGGATCTCGCTTTGATTCATTAAGTAGCTTTTTCATCACAGCAAGTTGATGCTGAGGTTCAGCATTATGGCGACATAGCTCTTCTTTTGAACGGAACGGTGCAGGGAGATTACAGAACAAACATCTCAGGTATTCCTTATTCAACGTCGACAAAGCCACATCAAGATTAGAACTAGGCGGAGCGATTTCTTGAAACGTAGAGTGAGAGTTCTCTTCCTCTGCAAGCGTTCTGTTCCCAGTTTTCCGCTCTATATTTTGCAGGACACAGCAACAATTAGAACTTGCGGTATTCACTCATTCGTTAATTATTTAAAAACATAAAGGGGATATTACAAAGAGGCGAGAAGATATGAATTATTGATTTTTTATTAATTATTGATATATATATATATTAGCCTCCTCCGCAGGCAACTCTGTGGCTTCTTTTAGCAATGTTTTGGCTGGGATTGCAGGGAAGGCGCATTTCTCGGCCAAAACAGCCTTGGAAGCTATTTGACTCGCGAAAAAGAAGCCACAGAGTTGCCTGCGGAGGAGGCTATATATATATATAGTATGTAAAATCTAAACTTTTACAGATGCCGTAACACTGTGTTTCATGCCTAACATGTTTGGAACTTACGAGAAAAAAACGCTTCAAACCCTGAAATAAAGTGGTCAGTTTTAGACAGCGCGCCTGCCTTCCGAAACGGATCAACACGATGTGAACTTTGCCTAGCCGAAAAGTATCATATCATTTTCCAAAAATACAGACTTCTAAACAAACGAAACGAACTTCTATCAAGCTGCCGCCACATAAACAAATACCTACTACGTAACTTCAAAGAAACACCGCCCGACAATTAGCGCTTTTGATCCATGCCGCGCGAATTGTATATAATTCAGTGAATACGTTGATGTTAGTTAGTCGTCTGATGATTGCCTTAGGCATGAAACACAGTGTTACGGCATCTGTAAAAGTTTATATATAAATATATATTTGAAACTCATATCTGAAACTCATATCATATCATTTATCGTTGGAAATCCGGCATTGTTATTCAAAATATTCAAATTAATCAAATATATATATTCAAATATATATATATATATATATATATATATATATATATATATATATTCAAATATATATATATATATATATATATATATATATATATATATATATTATATATATATATATATATATATATATATATATATATATATATATATATATATATATATATATATATATATATATATATATATATATATATATAGATATATATATATATATAGATATATATATAGATATAGAGATAGAGATAGGGAGAGAGAGAGAGTAAGAACTTACTAGTATACTAATACAAAGGCTGCAATCTGATTAGCTATACGCTACTCGATATCTGCAGTAGTAGCGACGCGATAAGGATGAGTTTTTCTTCAAAAAAACAATGCTTATGTCTCATTTTTCTAAATTGTTTGGAAGAAATAACGAACATAAGTTTGTCTTTACTAAAACAATTAGATTATATTCGCTCTCAATTTCGACTCGGGCTTCACACTGGTTAAATGCGTCAGAAATATAGAAGACTTCAAGAGTATGACATCATTATTACGTCAATACACATGAATGTATCCCTGTGCAAACATAAAATTCCTTGGTAGAGACGTAGAGACTGGGAGGTAAATAATTTAGGAAATTTGAACTCTCTTGTTCGTTTTAACAAGGAGGTAACCAACTTTTTTCTTTTTAACGGCAAACGAAGTAGTACATTTGACAACCTCAGAACGTCATTGGTTAGTTGCTTGCTAACGCAAATTAAAAGCAAATTCATTCTATATGTTCACTATATAAGAGGGAACTGGTTAAACTAAATGTTTTGGGATGATGTAGAAGGTCGGGAATGAAAAGTAGTATCAACCATAAACAACCTTTCTTTAACGTAAAAAAGTCTTATCAAACATTGTTCCAAATTTTCAGATAGTTTCACCTTTTTGTTTGTGGAAGTCGCCCCATTTATGAAAATGAGGGCAGGGTAAAAGTGCAACATTTCCCCAATATACGGAGAAGGGTATTTTATGTACTGTTTAATAAACGAGCAGCAGTCGGTTTTATCAGATTTAAAATACGAGGGTGAACCCCGAGTGTTTTAGATCTGATAAAACACGTGCTGCGAGTTTATTAAACGGCTTCAAAAACGACCCATTTGAAAATCATCTAAGCCGAGAAAATCAAAGATAAAGTTTATGTAAATCTTATCAGGATGATTTTTTATCACATTTAAATCCACCGTCGTGCCATTGATTTCCTTTGTCTTTTCTTCATGAATTAGTAATGCATTTTTGAACAAGAACTAAAACACTCCTATATATTGTACATCCGGAAATAGAGTGGTGTATTTCCCATATATCACACTTACAGCGAGTGGCATATGGACAAGCTGCATCACTTTTCCTGCCTTTTGTTAGTTTTGAATAAAGTAAGAGCCAGAAACTTTGTTTTTTCAATTTTTCTGTTAAATCACCTTTCTTTGGCAAGCCATAATTATTGACATTGTATCGTTTATTCGTATTTTCTGAAAGTTTATAAACACCACGTGTCCACGAGTCTAATAATAATTAGGAGTTATCATTAATTCCACAAGAGAGGGGGGCAGAAGGAAAAGTGCCTCGCCATGAAACTATAAATCAACAGTTGGTGGGGCTACGAAAACATTTGGAAAACCTTTGATGCGTCATGAAACCTTTTTTGATTAGTATCAAATGTAGTCAAAGAAAACAAATATTTATAACATAGGAATTGATATACGCCATGTAAGTCCAAGAAATATGCATATCACAAAGAAAAGTTGTTTTGAGAACCCCTTTCCCCCAGAAATTATGTATTCATCTATATATAGTTTGGATTTCAGTGGTTCGAGACTAAGAGTTCAGGAATGTGAAAACCCGGCTGAAAACAAAGTTGATTGTTTTCCTTGCTCTATATGTCAGACTACCCTCAGTTCCCAACACTCCTGTGTTATCGGTATGAATGAAAATTTAAGATGTGCTGGGCCATGAAACTAAAACAAAATGTATAGTTGGGTCATGGAACCATCCAGGGAAATTTGATTGGGTCACGAAACTTTAAGAATTTTCAGTTTTCCTTCTGACCCCCTCCCGGGTGAATTAATGACAGGTCCCTTAGTAGAAATTATTTCGGAATGGGGGGGGGGGGGGGTCAGGGGAGCACCAGCAAGCGGATTTCTTCTCGATATGTTATACACTGAAAGTCTGAAAACGCTTTTAATTTGATTTGTTTGTATGCAGTTAAATATTATGTAACTAAGTTAACAACCAAGAGTGGTTTAGCATTGCGTGATTAGCGGTCAGCAGCCTCTAGTACCTAAATTACAGATTTATTTTACTCTACCTTCACTGGCAATCATTCCCTTCAAATTCGCCAGCAACTTTCAAGATTAATTTCGTTGGCCTTTCCACACATTAACCTTCGTGTTGTGTTTCGACCTGTTTGCGTCTCTCTAGTTTCTTCCGCTTCAAAGACAGGATTCCTATGCGATTAAGATCTTATGTTGTACATAAATTTACGTGCCAACGATGTAATTCGTTGTATATTGGCGAGACTTGCCGTATTTTACACATAAGAGCTTCGGAACATATGGGTACTTCGCCATACACGGGAAACACTATCCCTCAATCCTCTTTGTCTAGTATTTCTTCTCATATAAGACAAACAGATCACCCTATTACTTTTGACGATTTTACCATTATATCCTCGGGTAATTCACAATTTGATCTTTCTCCTTCGTGAAAGTTCACTTATAAGTAAATTTAATCCTTCTCTAAATGCCAATATCAGATCTTTTCCTTTGATGCTATTTTGATTTGTCACTTTTGACAGATCTCACTTGCTTTTCCTTTACATTCTTTTATTATTGTTACTTGATCCTATATTGCAATAGCATAGTTATATAACTGAGACATCTAAATATAATTAGTTACTCTGAAGATGTTACTGGTTAAGTGCAACGAAACGTTAGTCTAAATAAATTTTCTTAAAATGTTCAATCGCGCGTGTTTTAATATGGCGTTCCTGAGAATTATTTGCTGGGTAATTATATATATATAAGTTATAATATTTTGTTCTTCTTTTGTACCTCAATTTTCCACTAAAAGTGTGACAGGTGCCTGGATTTGGGTATGGGGACTCATGGCTGGGTTGCGGGGATTTGCCGGCCATGAGGGCGGTATTCTACCTGGGGGTTGGCTGTGGAAACCCTGGATGTCCCAGGCACTCATCCTCCACAAGCGAGGCAGTTGTTAACTTACAAAAACTCAAGGTTTTTAAAGGAATGTAATGTTTATAGTATATTACGATAACATGTTCTATTACGAAAGCCTTCCACAGTTCTACTCAAATACAAGATTGGCAACGTTCAGACGACGGGGGTGTTTAAGAATTTTCTTATTTCCATGATTCCACGACAATCAACAACTTGTCCTCACTCGTCCCCATTCCCCTCCATGCACATGATGATGAGCGGGTCTATTTATTGTTACAGTTTCTGTCTTTCTAATTTATAATGTATAAATTATTGTTGCTTTTGTATAATTTTGTTGCTAATTGGATCCAATTGCACCCGACCCCCTGCGTACGCCCCTGGTCTAATGAAAATGCTGTAATATGATTGGATACGCTACTACCTAGCTGATTGTTGATAGATTGGGAACTGTACAGTACAAGATATTTAAGCTCGTAATCTCTACGAGGCGATGGCGAAGCCCGAGTTTGCTATCGCCTCATAGAAATTTCGAGCGAATAATTTAATTGTGTTAGTAGAAACTAACTTATAGTCGTTATTTCTTCAAAATTATTTCGAAAAACGAGACAATAAGTGTTGGTTTTCGGGAAAAAACTCGGCCTTATCGCGTCACTCGCCGTTACTCGGACCAAGCTTGTAGCCAAGAAAGGCGTCCGGGCATCGTGGGACGCCCTACAATGAAAAGTGGACGCCTTTGAACGCCAAAAATTCTGGGGAGAAAGGAAATTATTCTCAATGATTTGCCTAAAATATATAAATATATTTGAAAATAAATATCTTTAATTTTCAATATTATCATACATGCGACATTTTGACCAATTTGACGGTGTACCTAGTCGAGTGAAAATCTCCCAGTTGAATCATAGGTAGCCCAAATGTTGTTATAATTTCTTATTTTGTTCATCAAAGAACGTTTACCGAACGACGAAAGACGACAAACAGCCGATCACGAGCGAAATGAAAACTCGCCCCATTCCCCTCATTCACTATAGCTACGCGCGACACAATTTACTGCAAGCTGACGTGATGCTTTCACTATACGTATATTATGATAAGGTTGGCAAGTAAATTACAACATTCACAACAAACACTTAACAAATGATTAAAATACTCGCAAACTACGTGAAGAACCACCAAAAATGAAACAACACTTTGAACACTGATAATTTTACTACAATATTACAAACAATTATCTTTCTAAATAATTCTGACAAACAAGAAAGAAGCAAAAGTCTCTACGTTTTTGACCAAAGTTTTTCTGTGCCGATGCGGGATGCCATCAAACAGTTATGACGATGTCAAAAACCTAATCCTATTGGCTATCAAAAATAAACAAACTTGACGTTCATGCCCTGACAGGGGGGGTAGATATCCAGATACGATAAAAAAACACAGAGGATTTAAGTTCCCGCGGAGGCAGATAAAACCATGTGAAGAAATTAAAACAGAAGAGATCAGAGAATTTAGTTCGGTAAGTAAATATATTTGTTGTTTTTTTAGTGTGCAAAACAAACGAGACATTCTAAATAATAAGCAAGTCAAGTTATATTAAATTGTTTTCCCTTTCACGGCGAAAGCAGAAAAACAAGTAGGTTACTGTCCCTATAGTTAGCTTAAATATTTCTCGCGAACACAGTAATAAAGTTATTGTTTCTCCGATCCTAAATCAAAACTAATCACGAACAAAAGAAAGAAAAACGGACAGGTTTTTATCAGTGGTTTTTACTCTGATATGTTTTGACTGTCAGGCTTTTAATTCATTTATTTTCGATCAGAGAACGTTTTGTACTTCTCTTCTGCAACGAAATTTTGCTCTGCACATCGACTGTTAGACGATCAACATCATTGACGATAAAATATAACTTTATAGGAAAAAACTTCAAAAGAAACAGCTCAATTGAAAACGACAGTTCCAACGTTTGCACTGAGCTTAAATTATATTACTTTTTTCCAAATGGACAAATAACATTTAACAAGGTATTAATGCACAAGTTTTGAATGGCATTCTTACTGCAAAACTTCTCTTTGTTTGCTGTTGCCGTTTGGTTGAACGATTTATTAAATAGTTGTGCTTTGTGGTCTAACTTCTGTTTATTAGTTCTGTACACGGTTCTTCCCAACGTGGTTTTCATTTATTGGGACTTCATGAAAACTTTGTCAGTATGTGGAATATATACTTGATCTCTTTTGAAGTTCATTTTTTACCCCGATTGGCTTGATTAAATGTTCTTCTGAACCGGAGACGAAGTGTTTAGGTCTGAACATTTTCTGGTTTGTGCTTTTTATCACCTTGAGCCTGCTGCCTATAAAATTATATTTTATCGTCAATGATGTTGATCGTCTAACTGGTCAGTTTTTTGTAATGGAATATTGTATTAAAGTCGATGTGTAGAGCACAATTTCGTTACAGAAGAGAAGTACAAAACGTTCTCTGATCGAAAATACATGAATTAAAAGCTTGACAGTCAAAACATATCAGGGTAAAAACCTGTCCGTTTTCCTTTCTTCTGTTCGTTGATTTAGGATCGGAGAAACAATAACTTTATTACTGTGTTCGCGAGAAATATTTAAGCTACTTGTTTTTCTGCTTTCGCCGTGAAAGGGAAAACAATTTAATATAACTTGACTTGCTTATTATTTAAAATGTCTCGTTTGTTTTGCACACTAAAAAAACAACAAATATATTTACTTACCGAACTAAATTCTCTGATCTCTTCTGTTTTAATTTCTTCACATGTTTTTATCTGCCTCCGCGGGATCTTAAATCCTCTGTGTTTTTTTATCGTATCTGGATATCTACCCCCCCCTGTCAGGGCATGAACGTCATAGTTTGTTTATTTTTGATAGCCAATAGGATTAGGTTTTTGACATCGTCATAACTGTTTGATGGCATCCCGCATCGGCACAGAAAAACTTTGGTCAAAAACGTAGAGACTTTTGCTTCTTTCTTGTTTGTCAGAATTATTTAGAAAGATAATTGTTTGTAATATTGTAGTAAAATTATCAGTGTTCAAAGTGTTGTTTCATTTTTGGTGGTTCTTCACGTAGTTTGCGAGTATTTTAATCATTTGTTAAGTGTTTGTTGTGAATGTTGTAATTTACTTGCCAACCTTATCATAATATATGTATAAGTGAAAGCATCACGTCAGCTTGCAGTAAATTGTGTCGCGCGTAGCTAATGAGGGGAATGGGGCGAGTTTTCATTTCGCTCGTGGCCACGGCTGTTTGTCGTCTTTCTTCGTTCGGTAAACGTTCTTTAATGAACAAAATAAGAAATTATAACAACATTTGGGCTACCTATGGTTGAATGAAGAAGCATGGCAGCATTGCCGACACGAACTCGCGAATTAAGCCAGGGATGTTCGAAAAATCTTGAATTGGACTGACGCTCTTTAGTATACGTTACACACAGATTATGAATTTCTTCTCTTGAAAATTTTAAGGAGAAAATATATCAATATAATCTACACTGCGTCTTATGGAAATGACTCCTTTTGCTGCTTCATTATATATGAAATAATATAATCATATTTGGACCAAAATATGTATTTAAAATGATGAGATACACTGTTAAAAAATTTGATTTAAGACCGTTATATTTTGCTCAGAAGTGCCCTCAAAATGCAGGAAATGTCGTTTAGAGAACCCAAAATTCAAAAATTTTCAGCGGGACATGCCTCCCCAGAACCATAGAAGTCTGTCGTCAATTGCCTCATGTTCCCAAATTGGACGCCCTATTTCAGAAGCCTGCTTCCCACCCCTAGTTACACTCGCACATATTTTCTCCATGATATACAATTTTATCGCGTGTTACACTCAGGACATACGTCATTTCCTATTTAATGATCACAACACATGTTAAATAGACATTTATGTTCTCGTAATAACTCCACTGGAACTACTGTGTAATATCAATTTATATTTTTGCTCCTCTATAGAGCGTTATATGGCAAAGGGCATGGCGGCCATTTTGGTTTACCTAACAATAGAAGCTACTTAACAAATCTATTGTTGAGGTACATCAATATGGTATATAATATGAAAACATATTAAATCATACTGCACCGATTACATAACAGCTTACCTTCCGTTTCCTTCTCCCAGAGAATCTTTTCGTAATCACCATGAGCAAATTTGCAATCCGGCATAAAATGATCATTATCTCTCTGGTAGTGCCAGCATATACGGATTTTTTTAATCCCAGCAGGTTTAGTGCGCAAACAACGGTAAGTTTCACCCCGACTATCCCAAAATTGTTGTATTGGTTTCTCAATTCTGTTACACTTTTGACACAGCAAAGAATTACGTATAACCTGCGGAGTGTCTGCCGTTGATATTACATTTGAACAAATTTGGCATATCATCTGAATTTTTTTCTTTGTAGAAGCTGTCTTTTTTCCTCTACTAACAACCGTTATCCATTCAAAACCAGGATCTTCTGTGGACAATTGTGCCGTATCAGTGTTGCTATGACCTGAGTTAACTTCTTCATCAACGACTAAAGTAGACTTTCCTTCACTCACGATAGAACTCAAGTCATCATCAATGTCTGGATGAGGACCATAAGAACTCTGAGATTCAGAATGGAGATCATCAGAAACATCTGAACTCTGACTCAGCTCATCCTGATATGATCCATTTAAAAATCCTGTTGCGAATTGGGAGTCAAAGTTTCCAAAACTGTTAGTGCAGGAAACTGGTGTACTATCAAAGGTTTCAAAATGACAAGGTGCTGACTGCATTGAGTAGTTAGAACAGGAAGACTCGGCTCTACTTCGACGACCAGTTTGTAAGTCCCCGTCAAATACTGTAATGCAGCTGGTAGACTTTGTTAGTACCGCTTTTTGTACGTTTTTTCTTTTAAATCTTTGTTTAGCTAATAAGACAAAGGGAAGATAGCTGGATTTAAAACATTTGATGGCTAAATAAACGTTTCACAGTTGGTATCTAGACAAATTTTCCGTACAAAACACTCGGACATCAAACCCAGCTTTCAAGACACGGTCACGGCGGAATTATACTGGAATTATAAGACTAGAAAAACTGCCATGACAGTTAACGCCAGCTAGTTTACCCAACCAAAAAGATGGCGAATTGCCATTTAACAAGAATTATTACGAGCCATAGAAAACAAAATATCTTGCAAAGCCAGAAGAGAAGTTAGAAAGTCATATTCGCATGCATGTCAAACAGTTTTAGCTGCTATATGAGAACTAATTTTAGGTCCTAAAGCAGCCTCGTGACGCGCGCGTGAATGCGACCGGTTTTGCGAAATGAAACGAGGTAGCGTTTCTCCCCGCGTGCCTTCACGCAAATAAGCCGTGCAAAGCAAAATAAGCGCATGGGTACGAAGCTAGTGCTAAAGGGAAATACAAGTTAGCTTAGTTTTTTGGTGCGATGGATTGCAGCTGATTTATTTCAATTAATTGAAATTATAGGGATTATAGGGATAATCGAATTGCTGGTGTTCCACATTTTTACATATATGTAATTAAAGAGTATTGCTTCCTAAATTCACTTTCCAAATTTCAAGCAATTACAAGTATGAGATATTAATTGCCTTTTGACTATTTCTAAACGAAATTATTAAATACGAAGCCGCCATTACTCGCACATGTTCCGGAAGTGACATCAAAGACTCAAAGCAAAGGTACCCATGATTTATCGTCATATTATGAATATAAAGAATACAATGGAAAATTAAAAATTAAACGAGCCTTACCTGTAAGGTGAAGTTTGATGACAATTCTACCAAAGCGTAGTGGTGCTGAGGGTTAACATGAGATGTACATGTGCCGCCGTGAGTCAGACTTTAAATTGTTGTGGACACAATTAGGACCATATTTGTGAATGTTGGGTGGGTACTGTATAGGGTTGCGCATGTTAACCCTCAGCACCACTACGCTTTGGTAGAATTGTCATCAACACTTCATCTTACAGGTATAAGGCTCGTTTAATTTTTAATTCTACCAAATCGTAGTGACGTACTTCTGGTTAACATGAGATTTCAAAGCAATTGTGGACACAATTAATGAATAATTACACACAATTTATTTCAAAACAGAGTTCTGGAACACTTCATTATCCACAATAGGTTTGTTATAGAATTTTCGAAACACAGAATCTGAGCACCATCCCACATGCTTAAGAATAGTATCAACAGGTGCTAGTTGTGTTACTTTACTCACACTGACTGATCTGGTACTGAGCCTTGAATATATAGCGGTGTCAACACCACTTAAACTAAGCAAGGACTTAATCCAACGACCGATTGTACTCGAAACTCACTGGTGTAAAAGGTTTGATATAGGAAAACAGTAGCTTCGTACAAGTACTACTTCTCAGAGGTAGCGTATACGTTCTAAATAGCCCTTCATGTAACGAGCAACAATTGGGTGATTTGTGATGGTATCGTTTGTTCCCGAGAATGTTGTAGCGAGTAAGTAGTTAGAAATAGCGGAACGTGCAGTGTTAAGGGTTGCATATGATAATCCTTTGTCATATAAACTGTGAAGAAAGTTTAACACATCATTGACATTGGGCTGCATTGAATCAATTTCCCCCTGAAGACAAAATTGGTTCCACTTGTTGATGTAAACATTATATTGCTTTTGCGTGCCTTGTCTCCAAGAAGACATGATGACAATGGTAATGTCTTCAGAAACGCCGCGGCAGTTAATGAAATGTTCCCGGATACTTTGCATACCATTCATGGTTGCCTGTTCTAGGACAACTTTCTGAAGGCATCTAGCAATTAAACAAAATGGTGGAAATGCATAACTATTAGTAAATTCAGCCCAATTGACTGAGAAGGCATCTACAAAGGATGCATTAGGGTCCGGTTTCCAGGAGGCATAAGTGTTAATCTGGTAGTTAATTCTGCTGGCAAAAAGGTCAATATCAATAAAAGGTCAATATATGTTGAAATAAGGTAGGGTGCAATTTCCATTCTAATGCTACGTTAAACTCCCGAAACAGGCGATCTGCGATTGTATTGTATCGAAGAACGAAATGTCCTGTCCAATATGCAAACGTCCAAACGCCACGGATTCACACTTGGTACTGACTCACGGCGGTACATGTACATCTCGTGTTAACCGGAAGTACGTCACTACGATTTGGTAGAACTATTCATTCTTGATAATTCGTACAGAGATGGAAACAAAAAAGAGAGAAAAAAGCCAAACTTGCTGCGCTGTTGAATCTTTGACGTCACACATTGCTTTGAAATCTTCGAAATCTGATTCGTTTAAAACAAGCTTTGAGCAATGGTAGACAAAGTTTGGGATGCGTAAAGTTCTATAACCGAAATAAAAATTCGCCATGAAATCTTTAAATTCGTGTAAATTCCTGTCCGGCTAAAAATATATCCAAAATTGAACCAGCTCTTTGTTCTATTTATATCTCTGGAGGTAACCATAACTGTTGCGAAAGCTATACATTTTCTGAAAGCCCAATAAATCCCAATAAACAAGACAGATGTAAATTAGCATAATTATCACAAATTAAGTTGAAAAATTTTGAATTCATTTTTCTAGAATTTTGAATTCATTTTTCTAGAAAAGCCAACTTGCACGCCCGCGGCCCGTGTAGCATCATAAACATTCAAAATGTCACCAATCGCAGAATTTTTATGAAATCAAATCAAACTTGGCGTGTGAGTGAATCTCATGTGCCTGGCGCTTGTCGATTTCCAATTTTTAATCTTGCGTTACCGTGTGCCGTGTTTTTCGATTCACGACTTCAATAGTCTTGTACGACCCATTTTGACAGGGCCGGACAAGAAAGATTTAAGGTGGTTCCATACCGTTTCTAAAACGTAAAAATACAAATTTGAAACTCTGGTTATATTTAGGAAGGACGAAATTTAGACTACGTTTATATTCTACCCAAAGTAGCAAGAATTGTAAAAACCACAGAATTAGGTGAAACAACACGAATGTTTACACACGCCAACGTTTTTACCTCAAAAGTAATTACCTCAGAAATCAGTGACGTTTTCCATAAATATCCGGATTTTCAGACAATCTTGCTATACCGTATTTAATTATTCGTGTGTAATTTGTTTTGAAGTTCTTTAAGGTGCTTTGAAGTTCGCTCAAAAAGTCTTCAGGTGGTCTGAATGTCATGCAAGAATGCTTTTCTATCTATAACATTTTGTTTCGGTGTTCTTCAAAAACATGTTTAATCCAATAATTTGTATTTTCCAATTTCGTTTTATGAGAAATGAATGTTAAAGTTTATTTTAACAAACAAATACTTCTAATAAATCATACATACATTTTCCACGGCATAGTTCCCAAATTTCGATTTCATCTGATCCATGGGCGTACGTACATGGCATCTTCACACATCTTTTACCCTGCTGAAAATGTTTGCATTCCATATATTTTCCCAATACCACGATTTTGGGTGGTTGACGGGGTTCACGCCAATTGGTATCATTTACCTTTTTGTAGAAGAGCTTCAGTTCGTTTTGGCAACTGTGACAATTCGTCCCCTGCGATGTAACCGCTCGAGGTGAGTTACATTTAGGACATACACACCTCAATATAGATCCACTGCTGAGTCGCACGTCCATATGAATTGCCATCTCGTTTAACAGTGAAAGTATGTTCCGGCCTGTAGATGCCACAGAAGTGCTTTTGAGTTTCCGTTGCTGTGGCACGATAGCTAAGAAAATAAGGTAATTAGGATTTACATTTAAGCCTGCTAATTAATACTGACTATTCGACGGACTGCGGAGGGAGGGGTTCCAAGAGAAGGGTTTTGGCGCGTATGCAGATGGCATTATGTTATCGGGTTTGTCGACGGTTACTAGATATTCATTAGTTTTGTAGTGTTGTATAGTTGAGTTAATAGTCAAGTTAATATTAAAAGCTTTCCGTACATGTACTTAGACGTTGTCCGGTGTTGTTCAAGTCGTTAAGAAGACCTAACTGAGAGAAGGTACCCGAAGACTAAAGCCTTTTCAATTTGTCGTCCCGTTTTTGAGTTATTACGTTTTATGTAATTAGAATTATGACGTCACAATGAGGACATGGTATATAGCAAAACTGAAAATTATTTATTTATTTATTTATTTATTAAGCTTCCATGTACAATAACTACAAAAATATTTACAACAGGTGCATACTGCATACCCAACAAGGTAAACTGCCAAAAAATATTAAAAATTATATATAGGCTAACAATGGTAACAAAACATAATACAATTCAATTCAATAAAACACAGTTGATTATAAAATAATATTTCAAAAAATCATCGATATCTTTATTTAAAATATTTTTATATTGATATTTTGATATTTTTATATTGATATTGATATTTTATGATATTGATATTTTATATTGATATTTTTATATTGATATTTTTATATTGATATTTTGATATCTTTATTTAAAATCATTGATATCTTTGGATTGATTTGACAAAATTGACTCAAACTTTATAGACTTACTCAGTCAACAAAACTAAACATTGATATAGTTTAGATATGGTATTATGGTTGCCATAGCAATATCCACTACCATTCACCTCCACTTCGGTGAATAATTATTAATTATTATAGTATTAATTATTATTATTATTATGACCCTTATTCTGCGACCTTGTCGTCCTGTTTCTCATTACCCTCAGAACTGAACTTCCAGTTATCCACATTGTAAACTACCTTTATTTTCTTTATTTTTATGGTTAGAATGTCTGAAAATGAAAATTCACTACTATAATGCTCTAAAACTATATGTAACTGCGGTAATTTTGGCCCAGTCGCTTCTCGGGGACGATTATGTCAGATGTGATTGACACGTGACTTGTTGACGTTGTAAATAACGTGTCGTATATGCAAATCGTTTGTAAAAGGTTATTCAGTGGATTTCGTCGTATGCGGTAGCAACACATAGCGGGACATTTGTTTTACGTCACGTTTCTTGTGGGAATTAAAGGCCTTCATATGTAAACTGTGTTGCCAACCTATTGTTTGCCACGAAGGGCTTGTCAGTGCTTACAACAACGAATTATACCTTTGTTGTTCTCGTTTTTTGAGTTACTACGGGAATTCTTTAAACCTTTCTTCGAGGAAGTCACATCGAGTGCTAACAATGAGAAATATTTCACACAGATTCTAACAAAATTTAAGTCATTCGTTTCTACAACAACAATGACAATAACGACAAAAACAACAATGACAGCAACAACAGCAACGACATCAACAACAATAATAACGAGAAAAACAATAACAGAAACAACAGCAACGACGTGACAGCAACAACAATAACAACAACAACAACAACAACAACAACAACAACAAGAAAAACAATAACAGCAACAACAACACAAAAACAATAAAAACAACAACGAAAACAAAAACGCCAACACCTACAGCAATAGCAACAACACAACTGCAACGACAGCAATAACGACTTTGACTTTAATGATCATACTATGATAACATTCATGTTTGGCCATAATACCTGCGTTCACATCAAATCCAATTGGCTTGTGAGTTGGATTAACCTTTTTCTCAACTAGTAGCTGAAAAGAGACGACAATTGTATATACTATATATATATATAAGATGGATGGATGGAAGAGAAACGAATGGAATGGAAGGAAACAAACATATTACGTACATCTCTTTCCTTTTCGTTCTTGCTTCTATATTCTTTTTTCTCGTTTTCATGTTCTTCTTGCTTTTTCTTGGTAGTCTCTGCAACAGCTTCTTCAATTTCCTGTAATATGAAATCAGCGTGGATAATTGGGGTGTTTTGTATATGCGCAAGAAGTGATGAAAAGCTGGTAGAAAAATTTGTATGAGAGTTGTTTGCTCCCAGTCAAACGTGGCCGGAGGTTTTTGAAACCTCGACAAGTCTTAAATGTCTGCTGAGCCTAATTTTCATATATACCTTCTGTTTCGCTAATTGCTCTTTCTTTAATTGTTTAGTTGTCTTTTTAACCTTGAATTGAAAAAAAAGGAAGATGTTTTAATTCCTCGATAAAAAATATTTAAAAATAAGCGATGTGCAGTGCAGTGAGCTGTTTACCTGTGGCTCTGCAGGCTCAGCCTTTTGTAAATTTTCATATTCCTTTTTTACTTTCTTCCGTTTTTGGGGTGTAGCTTCTTTAAATTTCTAGAAAGACATACACCAAATACAATACCATATAAGTATACAAATATCTTGAAAATTAAACCCGATGCAGCTAAAAGTTAAAGTGCCTATGAAACAAAAAAATTTGTTGCAGTTTTAAAATGCTCAGTATACATTTAGAACATATTGAACAGATACAATTCGTTGTTATGCCACTGAAATAAGCTATAAAAGAACGAGTATTTCAGCCAAAAGTGGTCACTTTCACGGCTTAATACCACGTGTCTTGTTGGTGTGACGTTGGTGTTTGCAAGTAGTGTAAAGATGATAGTAATTAGTGAGAAAGCTAGAAAACACGGGATATTGCGTTGCTGGCGCTACTAACAACACTACATATAGTTGCCGAGTGGCGTTTTCTAAAAATACGCTCTCTTTCGCCAAAGATCGTACCCAAATAAAACAGATTGTTTTATAAATTGGAAGTTTTTTATAAATTGATTGATGTTAATAAATTGGAAGTTTTTTAGAAAATACCAAACATGCCTAACAACGAAAAACTGGCATTTTTATAGGCACTTTCATAGGCACTTTAAATGAACTATTATAGTACGATGGGTAAATCCGTCCATTCGTCAACGACATTAATCCAATATTTACTAAATATACCTCAATATAACCTATATATGGCTATATATACGCGAGATTAGATGCACATGTGATCATGGTCTGAATTTCTATAGAGGAAACATGGCTTTTAGTTAAATAATAGAATATGTTTGCCCGGGTCTCTAACGTTATCGAAACCCGAGTGACGTAATAAAAACACGAGAGAAGTGTTGGGAGAAACACGAGCCTTTTTTCGTGAGAATTATAAGAACATGGAATTCTTTGCCTCCAAATGTTGCGGAAGCAAACAATTTAAAACTATTCAAACACGAATTAAGGCGATATATGGACATTCACTAACGTGTATTGTATTGTTAAACTAACTTATATTAATCTTTTAGCTACTAATTTTTTTAGGGGGATCAATAATAGGGCTTTAGATCCTCCTGCAGGGGCCTATTATGTATTATTAATTTTAAGGTATCCTAAATAAATATTTTGATTGATTGATTGATTGATTGATTGAAACCCAAGCAAACGAATTCTATTATTTTTATAAAATAATTCAGAAACAATTTCTTACACTTTGGATAATTACGATATAGATAGATAGATAGAAAGATAGATAGATAGATAGTTTATTAAGTTTCAAAATTACAGCCTACTAGGCTGAATTAGATAAAAACTTTACATCAAATATATAAGTATAAAAGTATAAGAGTACTATATACAATTACTATAGATAAAACTGTTCTTTAGTCGATTAGTCTTACAGACTGGAACATGGAATTTCCGAGCACTTCGCAAGTTCTTGTTACAATGGTTTTCCTTGGGTAAAAGTTTGTGCAGCTTATGTTCATTATTGTTACTTATTTCCTCAAATAATTTAGTAGTTATGATTCTCCTGCGCTCAGATAGACTATCTAAATTACAAGCTATCAGAGCATCGTTATAGGCGACAAAAGGGAAGATAATCCTCATGGCGCGCTTCTGTAAGCATTCCAGCTCATCGGAAAGATACACACGCTTTTGATTTTGATTTAATGCAAATTCTCATCAGTTACTGACGTCATTCCGGTCTCCATAACCTGATCGAGACCGGCAAGCTGACCAATCACATCGTGTGTAGAGTAAACATTATTTTATAATCAATCATTGAGAACGTTTCGAAATGTTATTTTAGAAAACAAATAATAACTCTAAACTTTAATATTTAGAAAATAAATACAATAGTTTCACATAAATCATATAGAAGTAAATATAGAGTATCATATAGAAATAAATATAGATTACTGCATAGAAAGTGCAACGTATACGATTTTATATTCACGAGTTGTTTGAACAAAATAGACGACAATGGTTTCCTAAACTCTTAATAAAACTTCATGGAAAGAAACTGAAAAACGAGTAAAAATATTCCCTGTGTTCAGTTTACATTTTATATCTCGTATAAAATTATATATTTATTTATTTATTTCGATTCGCCATTGGTAAATTAACATATAAAATATAAGTCTGGCAGGGATACCACTACAGCTTATGTCAATTACTGTGGCCCCGTATTCCAATATAGAAGTAAGAGAGATAATTAAATACTTATCATTTTGTGTCACATCTTTGTTTCTTTACACAAGTAAACAACTATACTCCTTCCTCTATATAATTGTTTGCAGGTGTTTCCTGATTTGTTCTTAAATAATTCTCTTCTTTTTTATACATTGGTAATATTTTCACATGTGAAGATCCTGCACGCTTTTGAGACTTTACGCAACATAATTATTGTGGTACTTATAGTAATTACGTATAGTTATGGCATTAAAAGATGCGTGGTCTTACAAGTTCGCTCTACAGCATCTAATAATAATAATAATAATAATACTTTATTTGACCTAGAATCCAAGCAAAACTATAAACTTACTTACAGTGTAGTTTACAAATACTAGGTATATAGACAAACAACTAGGATCTACTATTTACAAGATATACTCTATATGTTCTATTAGAGTTTAGTCCATCCTCCAACAACTTAACGACCTAATTTATAATCTACGAACAGTTTACAAGTTCATCACTCTTTTCACTCTATGACGCCATATATAATTTGCTCCAATTATACTAGAAATCTAACACCATTTCATAACTGATTTAATTTCGCATTTTCGCAGACTTCCAAAGACGTCTTGTTTTACGCATCCAAGAGAACTAAAACACATTACCACCAGCTTCGCATCGTAATGATGTGAGCTTAGTAACAACTAAGTCCTGGTAGCGACTAATTTTTTCGCCATAAGATTGTTGTAAATACAAATCAAAACACACTTTAACTTCGACCAAATAACAGTTTTTTTCCGACTTATCCACCAGGACAATATCAACTTTACGATGTTGTAATTCAGAAAGCTCAGTCTTGAACTCAGGAAATATTGTTTCGGCCATCTTGTCAACGTACACAGGAACTCGTGGCTTGGCCATCTTGATAAACGCAGCTAACTTTTCAACAATTCGGCTATAAAAGTTTCCAAACTGCGTGTAACATCCATTCAGAAGTCGAAGAAATGCAATAGACTCTGTATGCGATTTACAAAACGGACATCTCGGGTCATTTTCTCGGTTCCACAGGTACACGGTGAAGTTCGTAGGAAGAATACTCAATCTCGCTTTGATCGCAAATGTAACGAGATTATCATCTAGACTCCAGTTGTATAAAAAAGAGTGCGATGACTTTAACTGAATTGATAACGACTTTGCCTTTTCAAGTTCACGTTCAACAGTAATATTAAACAGAGCTTTTAGTAGATCGCACTTGTCATCCAACCATTTATCATTAACTAGAATCACCGCTTTGTCATCTCGAAAGCAAACTCGAACACCGATCTTTCTCGCATACCTTAACATTTCCGGCCAGTCTGAATACGATCCGAAAGAGGTTTTCTAATTTAGAAAATTTCCGTCTCCTTTCAGTTTATAGCCGAGAAAGTTGTTATCCTCGTCGGTTGACATGTCTACATTTCTCTTCCTCATGTCCAGCTTAACTTTGCACAGGATGGTTCAGCATTTTGATCAGAAAAGCCAGTCGTGTGGTTCGGTAAACATCAGATATTCTCTTAAGACCGATTCCTCCAAGCTCTCGTGGCAGGTAGATAACAGCTTGTGTTGTTGTATAGTACAGACCATACATTTCGCGAACTGTACTCGTCACGATCTCATCAAATTTTTGCAATGACACTTCATCGATTCGGGTATTATAAAAGTGATGTAGAATTTTGGCTAAAGCCAGGTTATTTAAAGCACTTGACTTTAAAGCCAAAGGTAACGAGCTGACTTTGATTTTTAACACTGGTTCTTTAAACAATGTAATCGTATCCGTTAAATGAGATAATTACGTTCTCCGGATAACGATAACTCTTTTCCCAGGAATTTATACGACTCATTTCGACCATATACAGATATTGATTGCGACTGGATCGTAATTTTTGTCTTCGTGTCACGTTTCCCTGTATACCAATTATTTCCAGATCTTCTTCCATAGAAAACACCACACTTTGTTGGTTTGACCTCCAGACCGGCTTGTCGCATTTCACCTTCCCCTTGGGCAATCATATCTAAAATGACATTGATATTGTGCGAAACAAGCACAATGTCATCAGCGAAAGCTTGGACGGGGATTGGGTTAAGATTCGCTTCATTGTGCAAGTTTAAACTTATCATGGCACTGGAAAGCATCGGTTTACAAACGACATCAATTACAGTACCATGATAAATAAGATAGCGCTCAAAGGGTCTCCAGTTTTAGTACCACGAGTGATATAGAACTTCTTTGACAGTAAATAACCAGATATAACTTCAAAACATGAATCACGATACAAATCGTCGATAATACGACATATATAGGTCGGTATGGAAAACTTCTCCAAAGTTCGAAAAATGAAGTCGTGTTTAACACTACCAAAAGCGTCCGTAAAATCTATAAACACTACGTAGAATTTGGTGCTAAGATGTTTGAAGTCATCGATTTCGGTCTTTAACGTGTAGATACAGTAAGATCTTGTCTGTCTCTCTTACTTAGAAAGGCTCCTTGCCAAAAGGAGATAATGTCACTTATGCATGTACGGCAGCATACGATTACAGATAGCTTTTGAAAACACTTATAGCATACCGGTAGTAATGAGACGTCCCTTAGTTAATAGTGTTGTTAAATCATTTACGTCGAAGTTCTTCTTTGGTATTCGTTGAACAAGTGAGTATTTCCACCCCGTTGGTAATTTCTGATTGGTAAGGATGATGTTAAATATCTTCACTATATTATGTCCTTCACGAAGCCAAATGTCTTTAACTCTTTCCTGTCCGGCTGAAAAACATCCAAAATTGAACTACCTCTTTGTTCTATTGATATCTCGGGAAATATCCATAACTGTTGCGAAACCTATAACAGCCGGTTTATTGGGCTTTCAGAAAAGGTACCAATGCTTTTGAATTTTCCGAACAAGACACATTATGTTAATATGAATTAGCATTAATTATCATAAATCAGGGTGAAAAACTTCAATTTTTCTAGAAAAGACCATCTTGCACGCCCGCGTAGCATCATGAAAATTCAAAATGCCACCACTCGCAGAGTTGTTTATGAAATCAAATCAAATTTGGCGTGTGAGTGGATCTAATGTCCCTGGTGCTTGTCGAATTTCAATTTTTAATCTTGCGTTACCGTGTGCCGTGTTTTTCGATTGACGACTTCGGGGGTTCTTCTATGACTCCTTTTGAATGGGCCGGACAGGAAAGAGTTAATAATAATAATAATAATAATAATAATAACGAATTTATTGAGGCATATCTACAGAGTAGCTCTACATCCTTAATTTCTAAACTAGGATAATAATAAATATGTATATATAATGTTTAAAAATAGTAGAAGAATATTAATGTATATATAAATAGTGAAGCTAAAAATTGAATCGAATAACTGAAGATATATAAAGGAATGTTATAAATGTTCGATTCGTTCGCTAGCCTTATTAAGAAGGAAAGTTTTGAGTGTGTTCAAAAAAGGTCTATGATCATGGACATTTCTCAAATGTATAGGTAGTTCGTTAAAAATCTTCGCACAACTATCCTGGAATGTTCCTGTTTCCAATGGTACCATCAACGATAGGGCTTTACTTGATCGAAGTAATCGATTGTTAGTACGCAGTTCTAATCTCAGGTATTGAGGCCAGGAATGATCCCATATGGATTTGTGCGCGAAACGCATAAGTTCAAATTCAGTTCTTTCGTGTATTGGCAGCCATCCCAAAGATAACACATCTCCTATGCGACAATATTTGTTGGTTACAAAACTTGCGGCTGCGTTTTGGACGCGCTGTAGTTTCTTTAGTTGGATCGCAGGTAGTGGGTGATAGACAACTATATTATAGTATATTTTTGAAAGTATCAGAGATTCTGCCAACTGTTTTTTGATATGAAATGGTGTAAGATTTCTTAATTTCTTTAAGGTGGAGAGAACTGCGTAACAAGATGAAGTTACGTGTTTTATGTGACATCCCCATTTGAGGTTATCACTAAACCATGTGCCTAAGAGTTTGAATTCTTCAACTTTCTCTAATGTTTGTGCCTTGACTCTGATATCAGGAACAACAGTGTCAAGTCCATGTACTCTGGACATTTTCGAGGTTGTTATTAACATTTGTTTGGTTTTTGTCTCATTAAGGGCGAGATTTGATTCTGCTGCCCAATTTTCAAGCACAGTCATTGCATCCTGAAGTTTCTTAGCGCATTCATGTATCTTTGAAGGAACGCTATGTCGATACAAGGTCGTATCATCGGCATACTGATAACATGAACATTCCAAATCTGGTTCCAAATCATTTAAATCATTTACATACAAATTAAACAGTACAGGCCCTAGAATAGATCCCTGCGGCACTCCAAACTGTACATCAACTACCTGCGATTGTTTCTCATTAATTTGGACATACTGTTTTCTCCCAGTTAAGTAATTCAATACCCAATAGATTGCATCATGAGAGAAACCGACGTTGTGAAGTTTCTTAAACACGGTAGCATACTCGACAGTGTCAAATGCTTTAGAAAAGTCAGCGAAGGCGATGAGCGTAACTTCTCCTTTTTTCATCGCACGAATGATGTCGTCTCTGATTCGCAGTAACACTGAGTTGGTGGAGTGGCCTTTACGAAATCCTGACATACCACTGTGGAATATATTATGGTCTTCTATGTATAAGAGCAACTGTTTGAGAACAAGGCGTTCGTAGATTTTTGATAAGGCTGGCAAAATTGCAATAGGTCTGAAATCATCCGATTCGACAGGGTGGTCAGTTTTAGGTATTGGAGAAACTCGTGCAAGCTTCCAAATTTTTGGAAACGAGTTATTAGAAATGTAATGATTGATAATGTGTGTCAATGGTGAAGCAATCCAGTTTGCTGCCAGCTTAATATATTTAACTGGTATTTGATCCGTCCCGGTTGAACAATCTGATCGTAAACCTTTTATTTCATTTAAAACCTCCCGAAAGGTTGCAGGACGTAAAGTAAAGGGGTGGTTAGTGTTATCTGGAAAAGTGTTAATCAGATTCCGTAGATCGTCAGGTGATGAAGGAGAAGTTCCCAACAAACGTTGAGAGGTTGTGCTAAAGTGGTGGTTCAATACATTGGGATCCGCAGAAATTTGTTGTTGACTGGGATGTAGGATGTGATAGATTGTACGCCAGAGATCTTTGGGGTTTTTCGACGATAGGGCTTTCCGGTAGAAGGATCGTTTTACTTCCTTGATTTTAGTTTTGATCTTATTTCTGATTTCACGGAATAATTGCCAAATGCTATCTTTCTTTGTGGCATGAGCGAGATGTCGAAGCTTGTTCCTTTCAGATTGTAACTGTTTGATGTCCTCAGCATTTAGCCAGGGTGCCGGCGGCCGTGTAATCTTCATCTTTCTCAGTGGGGCGTGTCTGTCTATGCTAGATTTGAACAAACTATTAAAGATCTCTAGTTTATCGTCTGCATCATCGGTGCTATACACTATATTCAGTGGTAACGCTGCGACATCTTCAAGGAAGGCATTTTCAACAAATTGTCGTTCATTTCTAATAATTTTAAAGCGGGGTTCGAAACGAGTGATTCTCACATTGATGCAGACGTACGGAGCGTCATGGTCGCTGATCGTTGGACAAGGCAATACACCCGTATGCGTCACTCGACTTGGTATGTTGCTTATTATGTGATCAATTAATGTTTTAGAGTTTGCCGTTATCCTTGTTGGTTGTTCTACATGTTGATGGAGATTAAGCGATTCTAGCATGTCAATGTATTGTTTTACTTGGGGCTGTTCAGGCCTGAGCAGATCTATATTAAAGTCACCGGTGATCACGAGAAGCCCATCCCACTCTGTGCACAAGTGGCTTATTACGTTTTCACTCTTATCTATCCAAGTTTGAAAATCTTGCATCCGAGTTGATCGATACATAACGCTTAATAGTAGTTTACTATTCTTATTTCGGCCACTGATTTCTACCCAGATCTGCTCCAGCTCAGGCTCAATTTTCTCAATATCGGTCCTACGTTTAAAGTTGATTGAATTCTTTATGTATAGACCAACACCGCCGCCACGAATCTCATCACGATTGCGAAACAAACTTGTGTAACCTGGTATTGATACATATTGCAGCAGGTGTGGATCATTCTTCATCCAAGTTTCACTCATGGCTACTACATCAAAAGAATACTCTCTGATGGTGACTAGGAGTTCATCAAATGTAGAGACCATGCTTTGGGTGTTCTATATATATTTCAAAAACTCATTAATATTCATTAACCAAATTGTCCAATCACATTTCCGTATTTAGTCACGCGCAAGGCTTTTATACCTGATAAAAGCCATGAATACTAATCAGCATGAAAATTATATAAAGTCTCTACGAACTTTATATAAAATTCCTGCTAATTTGCATTTCATACATCAACTCAAAGACCATATTTGCATACCCAACTATGCGAATCGAAAACAAATCGATTTACATTGTTCTAAATCAACCCAATTTACCTCTAATAGAAACCAGTACACTCCCTAGTGATTACAATCAATTATTTTTGAAGCTATTTAAAACACTCGAACTCGCGTTTTATCAAAACGCTCCTTCTCGTGTTTTAAATACTACATAATAATAATTAATATTATTATATTATTAATAATAATAATATTATAATATAATATCTATATATAATATTATATTATAATAATATTATAATATAATTAATATTATAATAATGGAAACTTTATTAAATGACTTTTTAGATAATATACAACTGTAAATCTCGCTTATTTAAGGTAACTTACAATCGGCTAAGTGAATCAACACTAACAATATATAACTAATAACAACATAATATATAACAACATAAAACAAATATATAGCACAATAATTTTAAAAAGTTAGCAGTTCGGGATTTGTCCATTCCTTGTTTCGGCAACAGAATATGTAATAGGTGGTTCTGATTGCGATCGTCGTCATTCTCTTAATACAATATTTTTGGTGAGTCTTGTCAAGACTAAGATCGTTCAGCATTTCTATGAATGTAGAACATTCTGCTGCAAAGACACCAAGGGAGCTGATCGATATAGTTTTTCTTCAACTAATTTGAACATAATAATAATAATAATAATAATGGAAACTTTATTAATATAAATTTTTCTTATATATTTACAATTGCAAATCTCACTTCTTGAGGTAATTTACAATTGGCTAACTTGAATCACATATGATTATATACAGTATTAATATTTCTAAAACAACAGAAACAAATTTATAATTAAACATTTAGTGGTTCAGGATTGGTCCATTCTTTGTTTCTACAACAGAAGATATAATACGTCGTTCTAATGGCGATAGAGATCATGTTTCGGATGTAGTATTGTTGATGTTTGTTATCGAGTCCTAAATCATTTAACATTTCAAAAATAATAATAATAATAATAATAATAATAATAATTTCACAATTTATAACTATATTTTACAATAATTTAGTTATTGAAGTTAATAACAGTATAATACATATAAACTCATGGCAGTTAAAAAGATTAAAATTAAAAATGTCAGTAAAATCACACTCTGATATAAAGGAAAAGTCATTAGCAACGTAGCTGGCTCTCCAGCAAACCGAGTTCTAAGTTTTTGTTTTTCACTTGATTAGGGGATTTTCTAGTCCCTCTCATGCATGCAATGGCTGATCTTAATAGAGCGAAGGAGAGGCGGCATCTCATCCATGCTAAGGTGACAGCATATTCCCATTTCCACTTGACTGCTAACATCTCTGCCATTCTCTTGTAAGCAACCGTTGTTTCTTTGCTCAGACCACCACTTGTAGAAAAGATCAAAGGTGTAAACGTACCATGCTCTATTTCTCTTACTCTGTCGCCATATTCTCTTTTTTTCATATTCTCCTGGCTTCTGTATAAAGAACTAATACTGGTGTTGCGATAACTAGGCGCGTTTGGGTGGAACACCCTTACGTCAAAAAATGCGCTTTGTTGGCGACACCAGAAACCTTTAGCCTTTATATCAGATCTAGCCTCGTCTTGTTGGTTTGCAGACTGCGGATATATGCTTTCACCCGTAATTGGCTGTAGCTGTGGTTCCTTCTCTGTTTCGTTACACACCTCACTCAGCCAATCAGCAGTGATGTCGCGGACCTCATTATGGCGAACAATGGTCATACCACCGTGTGAACAGATCATAGCATGGTCTGTAGAGAAGTTAGCACCACACACGCAGTGCTGAGGCAGATTCTTTAGCTGCCAACCGTATCGTAGACACAGGGCGTCACGGAACTCGCTCTTATTCAAGTTAAAACCGTGTTCTTTCAGCGGAAGCACAGTGAGCCAGGAAGAAGAACCTTTCTCATTTAGGAGATCCATTGACCTTTGTTTTGTGGCGGATAGCATTTCTCTGACGGCATTGGCCTTGTTTGCATGATTTTCTGCTTTTTCTCGACGTGTCGTCGTTTTAATCTCGCTTAGATCAGGTTTTCGATACGAATCGGCTTGCTCAATTATCATTTGCTTCAGAGGCTCAGTAATCTTTTTGGATGCATGGAATTGATGGCAAGCTTCTTCAACTGGATTAACGATATTCAGACCACCATGTCTTGTTGGCAATGATAACATCTTTCTTTCTGCAATGGAACAGTGACTTCGTCCAGTTAAGGCAAGAATTAACTTCTCAATAATAATCTCTTCGATAGGTTGAAACAACTCATCAACCTTCTCAACCGTCCGCATGATAAACTGCCATTTTCCTTTTATGGAATGAATAAAGGCCGCATACGCTGCATGGGGATAAATTTCAGCGATCTTAGCCAGGACATTAATTTCTTCTTTCCACTTTTCAACTTTACCTGCGACATACTCTTGAACGAAATTTGACGTACCAATTGCTGCCCCCAGGATGTTATGACCAGCGGTTGTTATACGGATTCCAGTATTTTCAAAAAGAGCTGTCGCAAGGTGGATGTATTCTGGCTTGACTACCAAGGTCGTTTTGGCCGGGTTGGGATAATATCCGTATTCGGGACCAACTGTTGTCAGTTGTTGCCACCAACTTCTTAGAGCATGTAGCTTTCCTGCTGATGTAGAGTCGTCTGCGAACCAAACTTGTTTAACATCACTAGACGTTTCATGACTTAGACTGTTGATTAAGGGTGTTATGGCGAGCGCATACATAGCCATAGCTAGGGGATCGCCTTGCGTAGTTCCTTCCGATGACAAAATTTCATCACCACCTGTGACAAATATAGTCTCACTGGTTTTGAGTACGTTTTATTAAGCACGGTAGATATCGCTGGACATATGATGCCAATGTTGTGGAGGGCAGCTTTCCGATTCAAGGTATTGAATGCATTCGTAGCATCAATCAGGAGCATTGCTTCGGTATCATCCATTAATTCGATCTCTTTCATAGCATGTATGGCGGCTTCACATCCTGCTTCATGACAAGCACATGTTTGGAGGGCTCCGGCAGCATACTTAACGTCTTCGCCAATAGCTTTGAGAATTGCTTTGGCTACAATACGCCTTGGCACTTCCCCGACGCCAATAGGGCGCACTCCTGGGTCCTTGTTCAAAGGGATCAAGCGACAAGCTACATATGCCGAAAGGCCATCCGGGTCGACTTGTGTTGTGCACAAACGTTTGGCCACACCAGCTAGAGCATTACATAGGTCGCCTGAAGCACCCTTGAACGAAGAACAGAAGCGCCTCCAACCATAAGCATCCACCCCAGACGGGCCCGCAGAACCGTTTGTTCTCATAGCTGCTTGCTTGATGGTTTCACCGGTTATTCTTTAAAAAACCACCGGATCAAAACATATTCCTTCAGCCTCTGTATCAGGGCGTAATACTTCTGATGAAGGTATGTTCGCTTCAGGATGTTTCTCAAGCAAGACATCTCTTGTAGATCTCCATGTAGCATTACCATCCATATTAGGTAATAATGCGTCGAGTGAAAGAAGGCCGCCCTTATCTGCATTGGAAATCAGGCGGACTGCCTGATGGACCTTTCCTTGCAGCATAAGCCGACTGAAACCACGCGTGATCTTCTCAAATTCGAGCGGCTGGTTTGTTTGGGAGATGAGATGCTTTTGAATACATCTGCCTTCATTGACGAGTGCCTTTATGTCGCCTTTTGACCAAAGATTAAGCCGCCTTTCCAAACAATTTACATGATCTTTTGTCTTACTTTTAACAAACGGTTTTTGCAATAATAAAGATTGCATGACTGAGCATGCCTTCAATGAAATGCAATCAAGCGGACTCGCATCAGCATATGACTGATAAAGCCTAGCCATCTCTTGTACGAATGACTTGCCACTTCTCCCCGATGGAATCAAAAACACGTTACGTTTCCAATGAACAATTTCTTCGTATGCATCGTTTATCCTTGCACAGAACTCATCACCTTTAACTTCATTCCATTTAAAGCTTGGTTCTTCAT
Source organism: Chrysogorgia sp. JL179-B06 (assembly GCA_035772405.1). Taxonomy (NCBI): domain Eukaryota; kingdom Metazoa; phylum Cnidaria; class Anthozoa; order Scleralcyonacea; family Chrysogorgiidae; genus Chrysogorgia; species Chrysogorgia sp. JL179-B06. The sequence goes on along the minus strand of JAYKKM010000054.1, from coordinate 4,488,674 downwards.
TAGGCGCATCGTTAAAGCTATTGTTATGCAAAGCTACATTGCTATCAGTAATGTGCATATTTACTGAATTAAATATTCCTCCTTAATGCAAATGACTGCTTTCGATGTTGACTTGCACTTGATCGTTTATACTAGATTCTAAAACGGTAATCCCTTCGTCAAGAGCAGGCTGACTTATCCTCTCACCATTTTCTTCCCCTACGTCGACTTCCGCTCATTGATCAGCACTTGATCGATTATGCTAGTTTCCGACGCGGTAGCTCTTTCAACAAGGACAACATGGCCCATCCTTTCACCGTTTCCTTGCCCAACGTCGATTGGCCGCTCATTTGCCTCGTAATTATCAACATTGCTGCTTAGTTCAGGAGGTTTTTGCTTTTTCTCATAGCGAGCCACCGTATCTCGTAAATTTTGTGCCGTTAGATTGAGTGAGGCATAGCCTTTCGCTTCCCATAATAGTTTCATAGTCTTCATATAACCGTGTCGACCGGCATTTGAAGTTCCCTCACTATTGCTTCTCTCCAAGGCTCTCTTACGACAGTCGAAAAGATCATCAATCATTAACTGGGTCCATTTTGTCCTACCAGAGGACTTCGAAGTTCTCTTTGGAGGCATTTTTTAACTTACATAAACGTAAGAAATACACTCACACAAAGAGACATCTTACTTATTATTATTATTATATTACATCTTACTTATTAATAATAATAATAATAATAATAATAATAATAATAAAGTAGCAACAAGGGAAGACGAGAAGGTTGAGGGTATGATGAGTTGAGGATTGAAATTGGAAAGTTGTGGAAAATAAAGAAGGTTATGTGCAAGAGACTCATAAATTGTATAGAGAAACTAGACCTACGATTAAAGATACCAGAGCTACAAAAGACATCCTTACTTGGTATAGCGCACATTCTAAAAAAGGTATTGCAATAATTCAGTAAGGACAGGGCTAGTCTACAGGCAGTAGACAGTCCCGCTCTGAGGTATCCAGCGATAACATCTACGCTGTGCGAACTTCTCATAATAATAATAATAATAATACAGTTTTTTGAGCATTATACGGTGCTCAATGCTTAAATGTAATGTAAATAACAAGTAAATTACAATTATATAATAAAGCTAAAAACTATTTTAGTGTATTCTCAAATATAAACCAAAATAACAAAACTATAATTATTAAAAGAGAAAAGTCTTTAACTTAGATTTAAATAAGTTAATAGTGTCAGTATTTCTTATATTATTATTATTATTATTATTATTAAAAATCTTTTACGAGGAAAACTTGCGTCACAAGTAGTGATTTTCAGGAAGGTCCTCGAAAACTAATTATAAAACTAAAATACAATACTAATATCTCATATTGAAGTTAAAAAGATTAAAAGTTAAAATATTCGCTGTCATTTAAAACTCTAAGTTTACTCTTAAAAATGGTATGAGGCATAAGTTTCTTTAAATCATCAGGTTAAGTATGGTCCATTCCTTAATAGCTTGATAATAGGTTGTCCTCTTTCCCCATTCAGTCCGTGGCTTGGGTAAACGAGTAAGTAACCATTTCTTGTATTGTACTCGTGAGATTGACGTACTGTAGATTAGATCTAAAACACTCGAAGTGTTCCGATATACTACCTTTGAATGCATTTTGGACCGATATACACCAATGACCGATTGAAGGGGGGCACAGATTGAGTATGCTCTATAACCCTAAGTGACAGATTTGGACATACTGTAGGTATAGTCAATAAATTCTCACTGGACGATCTTAAAGTTCGTGCAGGCTTATGGATTTGTATAGCAGATCAGAAAAGGCCGTGAAGTGCTTTATACGTGATTATAGAAGTATTGTCTGTAGGACAATTGCGAAAATCACTTTGGTGACAAAGTTTCCTCATTAAAGATTATTATAATAATAATTTATAACTAATTATACAGTAGATCTAATAGGGAGCCAATGGAGTTTACGAAGTACAGGCGAGATATGTTCAGATTTCTTTGTAGTGGTAACTAGGCGAGCAGTGGTGTTCTGTAAACGTTATTTATCTCAGTGTCAGGTAGTCCAAATAGAATGCTATTGCAACTGTCCAAGCGAAGTAATAAACGCGGCATGAACCAACTTCTCACAGTCTCCTTGACACAGATACTTGTGTATCCTACCGATGTAACGAATAAAATAGGAGGCTGATATAGATAAAATTGTAGATGTTATCTACATGAGTCAGTTAAGGTGACTGTCTAGGACAATACCGAGGTCTCGGACATCAGGATCTGGAACTGGAGTGCTTGAGGACATTAGCAAAAGGCCGGAGAGCTTGTTCCTGAAAATGGGACGGCTGCTTATTTGCACGTATGACTGTACTTCTGTTGCACGCGTAGACTGTACTATAAAATAGTGATTTTGTCGTGGTGACAAATTTAAATATCGCTTTAAATTTCGCTTTATTCAGCACGTTCTAAATAAAGTCAGAACGTTCTAAATTTATTACCAATCATCATGGTCAGTACGTTTTATAAAGCGATATTTAGACTACTATATGTAAACTGGTATGTACTGGAAACCCCACCTTCTCGTCTTCATTAATCTTCGTCGCTTTCTCTTCTCCCTCCTGCTCCTTCAGTGCAACTAGTTTTTCTATTTCCTTTATTCTCCTTTGCGCAGCAACGTTCTAAAGTAATGATTTGTAACAATATAGGTTATTTTAACAAAATCGTACGCTTCCTATAGAAACTCTCTTGATGAAGGGCTCCGCTCGAAACGTCAGTATTTCGTTACTAAAAATCTCGGCAGTTCACCACCTTTTCACTTTACTATATATCCAAAGTAGTACTCCACTTTTTATCTGTTACATAGCCTTATTATTACCTAGACATATTGATCCTTCGAAAACTTTTTGTTCGAAACCATTTTCATCGAATAATTTGGCAAACAACTAAATTTTGAATATTTAATTCGTAAACCCGAAATGAAAACTTGTTTAAGAATAGCTTTAACTTATTTACTGGAAAATATTAAGGGATCTGATTATGTGTAAAAATAATATTGCGATAAAAAGATCTTCAATGCCTATTTTTGGCATTGCATAGCTTCTCTATTGTATTAATTACTCAATTTTTTACGCTTTCAACATTATCTCTTCCAGAGTAATCTTTGTATCAGTTTCAGACAATTGCATAAACTGTTTATTTTATTGGATGAAATATTTCTTTTGGAAGGAAAATGTTAAGGGCTTAAAACTTATGAAAATTAATTCTGAAGCTATGCATTGAAATAGGACGAAGATCAACATTATATATATTTTTATCACATACATTAAAGTGCCATGCTACTTCTAGTATAATTAGGCAATATTAAAGAGGGAGGTCGTTACGGCAAAATTATCCTGCCCGCGATCTTTCAGTACAGACTGAGCGACGAAGGAGCGAGGGGGCTGTGGGAAACGACGAAAGAGCGAGGGGGCTGTGGGAAACGACGAAGAAGCTAGGGGCTGTGGGAAACGACGAAGGAGCGAGGGGCTGTGGGAAACTACGAATGGCACGATAATTTTGCCGTAAAGACCGACTAAACGAGGTTAATAAGGTTTTTATTATATGGCTCTTTTAAATTTCTCACATTTCCTCAATTTTTTCGTAATTTTTTAAACTTTTCAATAGACCTTACCCATTATGACGTACGAATCTATTAGTGACTACTACTACCAGAATCCTTTTCGGTATATCTTTTGTGATGTTAAGTTGGGCAATTGTTTTCCGTCTCCCAGAGGGAGTTTAACATTAACATGAGAAAGGAAATCTCGCAAGGAATTATGGTAGTAGTAGTCACTAATAGATTCGTCACTAGAGTACGTCATAATGGGTAAGGTCTATTGTTTTGTAGACCGGTCTTTACCGGTTTGTAAAGATCGGTCAGGAACCAATCAAATTACAGAAAAGCTGCTTAAGACCGCTTACGAGCCAATCCATATAATAATTTGCTGTAATGACCTGCATGACAACTCTTCAAAATATCAGAATTGAAAAATTAATAGCAGCGTGTTTACCAATTGTTATTTTTTCTCTCAGTAAAACCTTGAGTGGTAAAAAAACATTCAGAAGGCGAATTCTGTTTTACAGGTACATACAGTACAAAGACAACGAAAAAGTCCAAGAGGAATTAAACAGTCAGCACGAAATTGAAAACTTTATAAAGGAACAACAAAGTTGGAACACTGTGAAGTAAACTGCAAGTAACATCTTAATATACTTTGATAAATACTGTAAACAAGAAAGGGAATCTAATAAATGCATGCTAGCAATGCCATATACTGTACAATGGACGGAAGAAAAGTTCTCGTTGTTGAGTCCATATAATAAACAGCTTATTGCCTTCGCCTGTTCGGTCTGTATATAGTTCTATATCGATCCTCGGTGTTCTACGCTCGCTCGGTCCGTACAACAGTCCGTACTAAACAACAGTCAAACAACAGTCCGTACTAAAAACAACGATTTCATTGTACAGACTTCACGCTCAGACGGCTGAGTCAACTTATATACTGTTAGTATTTTGTCAACCGATAATTACACTGTATTTATTAATTACTCTGATGATGTTGGCAGAGGCAACTATTAAATATTTTTAAAACTTTTCCTTTGCTATGGTCTGCCCTTACCATACCAGGCGTGCAAAACAAAGCGAATGGATAATTTTTAATCCCAAGAGTAATCCCAATGTTGTCCTCCTTCGACATATACAATGCAACTCAGAGTATTTTCATGGTTAGCTGAAAGGGATGATTCAAAAGGACCTTTCTAGATCCTTTCTAGAACCAGTCTTTTTAAGGTTAGGGTTAGTAGTTTAGGATGAGAGGTAGGATCAGGGTTAGGATCAAGAAAAGTACTTTTGGGTTATCCCTTTTAGCTACGACCTTTCACAACGTCAACGGCCGCAGAACGGTGGAAGCTGCTCAGGTTGACTTAAAATTAAAATAGTCTGTTCTTTTAGAAACTTTTAACCTTTTTGGAAGTTATAAAATGTGCATCAAATATGCAACGCGTAGTCAGTTGTCCGTGGTTTATTTTAAATACTTATAAAATTTAGATTACTCAAGATCCCAATGTCTTTGAATAAACCTTTTGAATAAACCTTTTTGAATACCTTTAATTAAACCCTGAATAAACTTAAAATTTAGATTGCGTAAGATCCCTAGTATATATATTTTTATAAACATATCATAGGGGTTGCTATTTTGTGAACTTTACGATGGGATAATGCTAAGGTAACCGATTTTGCGAATCATAATCATACCGAATGGGATTCTTCGAGTATTTTATAACAAACTGTTAACGCTACATCCAGTTCAGCAGCTGCTATCAATATATCGACCATCTTTATCAGGTCATCCACCTGAACTGCCTCTGTCATTTTCTTTTCACAAAGATGAATTGCTAAAATAAATAAAAAGGATATTCTAGTATATATTTGTTGAAACATTACAGAATAAGTAATAATGAGTGTAATAATGAGTCTCACATAATAAGCGGTAATTAATACAGTTTCATACCTTTCAAGCAGTTTTTGTTCGCATCTCTCACGTTTCCCTAAAACGATACATTATTTTATTCATCTGTATATAGAAAATTACGCTGTTCAAAAAGAACTAAAGCCTGGTTCATACGAGAGCATAATCATAATCATAAGGACAAGACAAAAGGCAAAACAAAGGAATAAGTCAAGCCTGTGATATAAAGATGCACATAATCATAATCATAAGAAGCATATAAAGCCAAGCATAAGAAGCATAAGGCAACAAAAGAGGAAACAAAGAAAACTTATCGTTGTTTTGTCTTCGTACGTCCCTGAACAAAAGTCATGCTTTGTTTTCGTTGCTTATGCTTATGTCGCTCGTGTGAACCAGGCTTAAGGAAAAATCGCACGCTGCATCAGTGCTGGCAAAATATACTTATAATAATTATATTATAGATTACTGCATATAGAAAGTGCGATATATAGTGTGTATTATAAAAAAACGCAACCGGCATAAAATTAGTTAATATTATTTTAAAACAACCTATAATGTGGTAGTTTGAAAGTTCTACACACCTCTGAGCAATAGGAAGAGAAAAAGAAAATACTTTCACCATGCATACGTAAGTAGGCCATGTCCACACGTATGCGTTTTCATAGCGTTTTTATGTTGTTCTCAGTCCTCAGGGGAGCAGAAAACAATGGTCCCATTATATGAAACAATATGAAGACGCTAGGAAAACTTATACGTGTGGATGGGGTCTTAGGCCCAGGTCAAACGTCGAACTTTTCATTTAATTTACATTGAGTTCGACTGATCATGAAAAGTTCGACGTTTGACCCTGGGCCTAAAAGTTATCTTTATTACCCGAGGTGTATAAGACAGTGTTTTTTATACGCATCCGTGGCTCAGAGGTGTCTAGGGCTTTCAAATTACCACAATAGGTTATTTTAAAAGTATAGTAATTAATTTTATGTCGGCTGCGTTTTTTTATACACACTGTACAGTTTTGTACTGTAGTTAGGTTATGATACAAACAAGTTAAACGACGAGTGAATATAAAACCTTATTATATATAGATATTGACATAATACTAGGTTTTCTCCTATACAAAACATGTGAAAATGATATCTTCACTGTGAGCAGGAATCATTAATAATTCATGAGAGAATTCAAAAGAAATTAATATTTAATCAATATCTGTAAATCGGTAAGAGATTTCTCCTAATCATACATAAACTTTAATTTGGCTGAAGTTATTTAGATGTATTCGTACTTTAAGTACGAATTCGCATCCGATCTGTATGGGATTACATATAGGCTGCTCATATAGGCTGCTCATGCTATATCTATTACATATAAAGTTATCATCACACACGCTATTTCATCGATTTCAATATAATAAACAGAACATTACACGTATCTCCTCACGATCATGTAATATCCTCTACATTTACATGTATCACAATAATATTTGGATCATTTTTTTACCAAACTATAGACTTTATAGTTATAGGACAATGGTCTTAACTCTTCATAAAACGTCATGATGGAAGAAAGCGTAAAAACGTCTATAACGAATACTGGGTTAACATTATTATTATTATTTTTTTTATTTATTTAAAATAATTTGCCCAAAGGCAGGTGCAACTACAAAAGGACACGAGGTCCCATACTAGATAGTACAGCTGACATATCACAAAATAAAATAACCTAATACATGATAATAATAACATTATGTTACACAAATTGTATAATCAACAAGAGCAAACAGACATAGCATTTGTACGTCGACATTTAGGACAAACAAGTTTAAAAGTACGAATATTGTCACCATCAAATATCAAATTTAGTCTTTCAACGTAAAAAGCCTTAAGTTGCTTTTTAAAACTTGAAATTGTTTCACAAGTTTGAATAGTACTGGGGATAGCATTCCAAAGATGGACTATTCTATTAAAGTAAGAATCACGATAAAGTGACGTTCTACAAAGTTTAACGTTTAAAGCCAAACCAAATTTAGCTCGACGAGTACGAGTATTACAATAATATAAGTAATCATCCAAATTTATCGGAATTAGGCCTAATTTACATTTAAAGAAAAAAACAAGATCTAAAAATTCTAACCAATAATTGATAGGCAATAACTTTAAAAAACTTAAACGTTCTTTATAAGAAAGCTCCGACCTTTTACACATATATTTGGTTGCTCGTCGCTGTTTGCTTTCTACCAGAATCAGCTGATTGACAGACGATTGAGGAGCCCAAACTTGAGAACAATAGGATAGGTTTGATCTAACCAGTGACATAAACAATAGTTTAAGTATATCTATTTTTAAATCCTTCGCACATTTACGTTTTAAGAATGCTAACATTTTGTTTGCCTTGGATAATATCATCTTTATATGTTCATTCCATGTAAGATCACTAGTAACCACAACTCCAAGATCTTTCTCCGAATTTACCAATTCAATGTTCACGCCGTCAACATTATAAGCACAGTTTAATCTACGCTTTTTTCGACTAACACGAAGATTATGACATTTAGATGACTGGAAATATAGTTCATTTGTTTTCGACCAACTGGTTAAGGCATTTAAATCGTTCTGTAGGGCAACGCTGTCACTGATTTTGCCAATGGCTTTAAAACACTTTGAATCGTCAGCAAACATCATCAATTTGCAATGAGTTATAACTTCCGGCATATCATTTATATACACTATAAACAATATCGGCCCAAGTATCGAACCTTGGGGTACACCTGACATAACGTCGGCCCACTGTGAACTTTCACCGTTTATAACAACCCTTTGCTTTCTTCCAAGTAAATAATTTTCAAACCACTTTAACAGCGCACCGCGAATACAAAGGGATTTAATCTTAATGAGTAAACGATGGTGGCATACCGAGTCGAAAGCTTTCGCAAAATCCAAGTAAATCACGTCAGTTTCCACTCCCTTATCAAGTGTTTCACCAATTTCATGAAGGACCTGTAACAATTGGGTAGCACAAGATAACCCTTTCTGAAAGCCATGTTGAGATTTATGAATAAAATTACCTTTGATAATTCGTGTAAAAGGATAATATATAGAAGTAAGAACGCCGGATAATACGTATTTGCTCACAACGTTTTCATTTATTTGCAAGTAAAAAACTACGCCTGGCTCTGCACTATTTTTCACTAAAGAAATACCTAATGGTTTCCGTGTTTGCATGATACTGTGATCCAAACACGCGGGAAGTTGCGAGACTGGAGAAAAGCGTAAAAACCACGAGCCGCTAGGCGAGTGTTTTTTAACTTTTCGATCACAATATCCAAATACGGAAAACCATTAGGTATTTCTTTTATAAAATAATACAAGAGAACGAGCAGCAAAACTTAAGGACATTTTTGGCGGGAAATTTCCGTGTTTGGATGACTTGATCCAAACACGGGTATTGACCAATCAGAGCCTGTGTAGCATGCATGTTATTTTATAAAAGCGTTTCCTGTCGATTGGCTCTTAAATTATTCTCTTGCTTATTTTGTTCGCGATTTTGATTTTTTTTCACATGCAAAAATATAGATTTTGACAACTACGCTTTGTACGCAACAAAATTCACAAATTTTTACAAAAGATACATTCGTTCAGTTCATATATATCTGAAACTTACCATACGATATAGGCATTGAGCAGTCTTGATGTAACATATCGGCGATGAATGAAAGAAAAACACAGCTTCAGAATAGCAGCTCAGTGCGACCTGAAATTGTTCTTTCAAGAAGAAATCGTCTCCAATCCTTAGCAACACACAGAACAATTGGCTGTCGTAGCCCATCAACCACCACTAAACAAGATTTTGATATATTTATATACTATTAAAGTACAGTAATATACTTCAAAATTTTCTTGAAAACAACAATTACTTGCTAATATGTACAACATGTATTATACCTCTTGTGAACCTATATGTTCCTGGATAACTGATCGAAGATAAATATGAGAGACAGATGGATGCTTCTGAAAAAATATACAAGGAACATACGTCATCACAAATAACTTCAGTGAATTTAATACTTTGAAATACCGGTAATTGACTATAGTCTCACGTTGAGTCCTAGCTAAACTAACAACACATTCATATTCGTATAAGCAAACCAGTTGAATATTCTTTATTATTTGGACTTTTTATAGTCAGTCTTTAATAAACTTTTTTAGTCAGTGTCAAATATATTTTAACAAGACGTCCGCTTGGCGTTAACTTGGGTTAGTTTTGGGCTGGCAGCGCACTCGTGTATATATATATATCTTTTTCGCCAAATTTGTCAGTTGTCAGAAGTTTTCTAGCTAAACTGGGCCCAGTTGTCATCTTTCCTGTCTGGCCCAGTCAAAATCTGATGAAGTCGTGAATCGAAAAACACGGCACACGCTAACGCAAGATTAAAAATTCAAGCGCCAGGCACATGAGATCGATCCACTCACACGCCAAGTTTAATTTGATTTAAAAAAAAACTCCGCGATTGGTGGCATTTTGAATTTTCATGATGATACGCGGGCGTGCAAGATGGCCTTTTCTAGAAAAATGGACGTTTTTCAACCTGATTTATGATGCTAATTTATATTAACATAATGTGTCTACTTCGGGAAATTTAAAAGCATGGTAACAGCCGGTTTATTGGGCTTTCAGAAATGTACAGCTTTCGCTTAAGATGTGGTCCAATTTTGGATGTTTTTCAGCCCGTTAGGAAAGAGTTAATCCTTCTGCACTTGCAATGAGTTTCTTGATATATGATCGATGGCCCGCTCTTATTCGAATCTGTTTCTTGAGGTCAAGCTCCATTTTTCTGAATTCCCGATCGTCCGGCTCTCGAAGGACCATTATGTTGTTGCAATTTGACGAGTTTATTTATTTATTTTCTTTGATAATCTGACTGCATATTTCATGAAACTTTAATAGGAACCGATAAATCATACTCCTTACAACACTGATTAACTATTTTCCCCACGAGAATTCTTAGTAATAATAAATTATGATCACGTGTTCGTTCACGAAATGTCAATCCATGTCAATCACATACCACTACCCCGCACCCCACCCCTAGAGTTTATTTTCCCCCGTCCAGTCCCCAGTGCCCAGACCGCGTCTGTACGTAGATTTTGAACGTTATCTCGGCCAATATTTACTCGATTTCAATTCTGAAAACAGTCTTGGAATTACCGAGTCTAAATACATAACATACATGTCTATTATATTACGAGAACGTGCATACCCTTCGTAAAAACGGTTTATGTACTTAGAAATTAGTCGGTGATCAGGCACGATTCGTGGGTCATCACCTACCTATACTATCAAGTTTTGTGATTGGTTGATTAAAACAATAAAACAATAGAATCAACCACAAAGAAACCAATGTCCTAACCTAACCACTTTTGTTCCATATAGCCAATCGCAAAACCTGTTCATTTTAGGTACGTATTTACTGCGATTCGTCGCCGTATTATTTTGAACGTTATCTCGATCAATAGTTAACCGTTTTCAATTCTGAAAACAGATTTGGAATTAGCTAGTCAAAATACATAACATACGTGTCTATTATATTATGAGAACGTGCCGCATCGCGTTGTCTTGCCCAAATATTGTCCGATTCAATCGGATCACCCAAGACGATTTTTTACTTCCTTATAAGGAGATGACCCACCATTAGAAACTTTCGGTGAGAAAAGCATAACGACCGCCTTTCCGTCCCTTCCGATCAGCTTTCTCATTTCATTCTCTAACTCTTTCTGGACATCTTTACTAAGAGATCTTCAGCTTTCTGAAGTAGTTGGGATGTAATGCATAAGGTGTTTCCTCCACGGAATGACTTGAGCTTGGCCATACCGAGGACTGATGTATGATGCAGCATAGCCATAAGCTAGGTCACTGCCATCACTAAGAATTATGAGCCACGGTCGACCAATAGCATCTTCCGGTCGTAAGCAACGAGGGAAACGTAACTGTTCGAGTTTGAACAACGTAGTGAAAAATAGAACCCATTTGGCAGTGAGATCAGCTGGGAGCCGAGTATCCCAGTCAAGTTTCCGTGACCATATTTCGCACAAATATGCTTTTGCTAACAATGTTGCGCCTCTTTTTGCTGAAGTTGATCCTCGAAGTGAAACATGGTTTCACTTCGAGGATCCCATCCAAGACCGAGTACTCTTAAGTTAGACTCAGTTCCTTTCAACATACTCAGGGATTTGCTGCTTTCCTCTCCTGCACTAACTCCACGAACGGTTTCTTTATCAAAACTTGTACGAGATCTTACCTCTCCACTCAATTGCCAGCATTTCACGGAAAATCCGCCTTTCGCGAGCATGTTTTCTGCTTCTTCCGCGACTTTAATGGCACAACTTATCGTTGGACGCGAGTCAATAAGGTCGTCCACATAACTTGATTTCTTCAACAGCTCGGCGGCTTCCGGACTGTCCTCCTTGAATAGGTCAGCCGTCTTGTAAATAGCTTCCGTACTTATGGCTGGTGCAGGTGTGTCTCCCATATTGACACGTTCCATAACATAAACGTCTGGTGGTCTATCAAGTTCGAGATCCCGCCAGAGAAAACGATGACAATGCTTCTCCAATTCCTTCAGGTGGACTGAATTGAACATTTTCCTTATGTCGCCAACTAATGCAACAGCTTGTTCTCGCCAACGTAGCAAGATTCCGATCAGATTATTCATGTAACAATCAGGACCTTTGGCCAGACAGGAATTCAAGGACATACCTTTGTAGATCTGACTGGAATTAAACACAATGCGAACCGGCGTAGAGTTCGACTTGGGATTGAGCACTGCCAAGTGAGATATGTAGAAAACGGGACCTTTCCACTCTTGAATCTCCACGGCGGTAAGCTGACGTGCCACTTTACGATGGAGCATATCATTTATTTGATCTTTGTATGTATTCGCCCACAGTTCATCCTTTTGAAGAGTACGCTCCGTCTTTTCCAACGTACATGTGTTTTCGGATCCACTATCCAGGGATAACTGGTTAGCCAGTATTTGTTGGATTCATTGTATTCCAGGTTTTCACGAATGACTTTCAGCTCTTGCTCTTCTTTGAACGAGTACGTATGTCCTGGAATGGGACATTTCCCACATCGACACCCACCACATCGGGGACTGGTCTCTGTGCCAAGCTCTTCACCCAGAATAAACTTATCAATCCGACTTTCTTCTACTCTGTTGGCGGCTAGATGAACGTCATTTGCTATGTTACAGGATGGCTGATCTCGGTCGACTTGACATGGGGTTGAATAAGTTGGAAGGAATTGAGGGTGTGCCTCGACTTGAACTTTATATATCTCCACTTTAACATTCACATCATGAATCATCTTAACAAGATTTGAATCACGCTTAGTTCCTTCAGCTAGGTCTGGGTGGGTACCTTGAAGACAGATGCCGAACTCACCACTCATAATACTTAGATGGTCTCCACACCGCGCTTCCTCTTTTTTTTCTATTCGGGATCATATTCTGGAAAAAGCTTCTTCAGAAACTCATAATTTAATTTGCTCACTGGTCCGGTGATTTGCTCCATCCCATATGCTGTGATTGTTACTTTTTTACCCGAGTTTGTCCGTAAAGTGAACTCATATTGTTGAGTAACGTGCGTCCTTTCCACATTACCCATAGTGGTGACGTCTAGGGTAACCTTACCGAGCTTCTTGGCTTTTATTCTTTCGGCTGCGCGATGTGTGGCGTAGGTAGCGTTTGAACCTCCATCACAAAAAACAGTTACAGGTTTGTTACTGCCACACACCGTTGCTTCGTATATGGCGTAGAGGGATAATGCGTCACTTTGAGAAACATGAGTTTCTTTCCGTTTGATTTCCTCTTCCTCTCCACTTGGAGATTTTTCTTTCCAATTCTTGGCTTCGCAGAGTAACTGATGGTGTTGAGGCTTCCACGTCCGCAGGGAACTTTCGTAGGGCAGTCTTGCCTTCGGTGGTTGCCAAAACATCTGAAGCAAGCGCCATTTCTGGAACTCTTTACATTCTTTCGTTGTATGATTGATAGTGTCCTTTCGATGTATCGGATAGGCGCATTTGTGATACTTCTTCGAACCTTGCTTGTTTCCATTATAAGATTGTCGCCTACCTCGCTCATTCTTCGGAAACCCTTTATGCTTTCTTTTCGACTGGACTTCAGCTATACGAGCAACAGCTTCTCGTTCACCTTCTAGGAATTGCATAAAGTAAACAAATGGGTGTACTTTCTCAGTGGGAGTCATCTCTCTGTATTTTCGACGCCAATCAACCTTCAAATGACAAGGCAACAGTTCCGTGATCAAAACAACATCTCGCATTATCAGAATGTTCAAATTTCCTAACTCATTCACTAAGTTGACTATATATACGCTGATTCGACCTCGTCTACCAATTCCACTAAGTCTTTATAGTCCTCTTCTGATACCGCCCTCAGTTTATGAAATCTTCTAAACCCGCATGGACACTGGCCCCGATATCCTCATAATAACTTTCCAGCTTTTGCCACATGACATCGTAGGCTTCGAGCTTCGTAACGTACACTGATCTTATACGTTTGCTTGCTTCGCCCTTCACGGATCTCTTAAGTTCATGTGCTAGGGCTGTCTTGTTTTGATATGCTGTTTCCGCCACAGACTTCCAAATTGTTTTAAATTCTGGCCAATCTTTTCTGTGACCATTGAATGTTGGGAGAGTCATCTTCTTTACCTGGATCCGAGATCCATAACTCAAGGAGGTAGTTGTGAGGGCTAACAACATGCGTCCCACTAAGGCAATGAGTGGGATGGGTGATGCACGCAGATAGACTAAAGGTTGACGGACTGGTGGTAGGAGCAACCGGGATTGGACAGTTCGAGAGCTGAGGTGAACTTGTCAAACTCGGTAGGGGTTAATTTGTATTTGGGTAAGAAGTCATACCAAATTGAGGTAGGATCAGACTTGAGTACTGTTGAAGGGAGGTACTGGGATACACAGGTATAGAAGGGTAGGGCATGGTGGTACTGGGATTTAGAGGATGGTGCGAGGTTGTGAAGGTTTGTTGCTGTGCACTTGTACTGGGATTCATAGTCATGCTATAACATTACTTGTTGGAGAATCATTCATAACTTGACTCTGATTTTGATGGAGTTGTTGTGGGTATTCCACTGGTAGTATTTGACACAGTGACTGTGGGGGATACATGGTTGTTTGCAGTGAGAATATTTGTGGAGCTTGTGGGGTTCTGGCTAGTTTGTGCAACAGAGTAAGGGTGATGCAACATGTGGGACCCATTCGGTGATGTAACATTACTTTCTAAACCAGCTACATGAGTTGGCGAAATTCTCTTCGTGTACTTGACTAGGCACAGAAGGGGTGTTGTCTGAATTTTGCAGCCCATGGAAATACAAGTTTATTGCTCTGGCTTGATTATAAACCTGTCCAATGACTTTATCTATTTCAGTCTGTAACTGAATATCTTGCTCCGAATGTAAGGACACAATCACACTCATTTCGGAAACTTTTCCACACAAAATATCTAACATAGATTGTAAATCTTGTTTATCAAGTTGCAATTCTCGTAAGTTTGGATTCAGAGTTAATGTTTTTATTAACACCTTCAAGTAACTCACCTATTCTTCGAACCTCTAGCTTTAATGCAATTCTTACCGGTTCTGCTGCTTGATCACTCAGCTGTACTTCATTGTGCAGAGATCTGAAAGATCGCATGCACTTGAACAACTCAGACTCTGTACCAGCGATATTACCAGATGGATGGCTATTAATAAACTAGCTTGTAATACCAATAAAACAGAAGTTGTTCATTTCTCTTCACGTTTTCTCCGTGAGGATCCTATTCTACAAGTAGGTGTCAGCACTTCTATCGTGGAATCTTCGCCTCATGTGCGTGATCTGGGAGTAATCCTTGACCATCATCTGAATATGTCTGTTCACGTGAATAACCTATGTAAATCAGCATCCTTTCAAATCAAACGTATTGGTCAGATTCGCAAGTATCTCAATCAAGCATGCGCTGAAAAGCTTGTTCATGCTTTTGTTACAACCAGATTGGATCATTGTAATAGCCTCCTGTTTGGTCTTCCAGTTAAAGAAATCTCCAAGCTCCAGCGAATTCAAAATTCAGCTGCCCTGCAGACTCGTGACTAAAACAAGGAAGTTCGATCACATCTCACCTGTTCTCCGTAAACTTCACTGGCTCCCAATCGAAAAGAGAATTATTTTTAAACTTTTATTATTGACTTTTAAAGTTGTTAATGGTCTTGCACCTACTTATCTTTCTGACTTACTGGTCATGAAGAAACCCTTACGTCATTTGCGATCTAATTTTAATGATAAGAAGCGTCTTGAAATCCCTCGGTACAGTACAGAGGCTTATGGCCGTAGGGCTTTTTCCTCTAGTGCTCCTAGACTTTGGAATGCGCTACCATTGGAATTACGGAACATTACAAATATAGATACTTTTAAGAAGAACTTGAAGACTTTTTTTTTAATAATATCATCTGATTTTGATAACATTTTATATTAATAGCTGTAACTTATTGTTAGAGTGTAACATAGCTTGTTACGATGTAAGAGCATTGAGATTTTTTGTAATGCGCTAGAAATAAATTATTATTATTATTATTATTATCCTTACTGATTTGTTTCTTAGCAGTCTTTTGCTGCAAAAATATATCTCTAGCCTCATTGTAACACTCTATACTCACGAATATCTTCTCCATTTACTATGCAATGTTCCGAGTTATTCTCTTCCAACGTGAGTAGCTCAAACTGTTCATTCACCACCCAAAAGTCGTCATAAACTTTTTCGAGTTCCATCATTAAACCTTTCAATATTTCATACTCTACAACTCGGTGGGTTGCACCGATAAGCCGTCTCGACGCCAAAGTAACCGCTGTTTTGGCTTTACTTCGTTCTTGTCTCTTTTCTTGAACACTCATACTAGCGAAGGTGGTATCTACCAATGACAAAACGACAACTAGCTCCAAGCAACTTCAAGTATTGGCTGGCAAAACTTCTATAAAGTCGACTCTTTCTAGCTCTTGATGTCACCTTCGATTTTCTTAACAAGTGTTTTACTGTTTTGTGATACGTTCTTAACGGCGAAACCAGTGTTTCAACACGCACTCATTGTATAACGATCAATACAAGACCCAAAACAATTGAACAAAACTTTATTTTATTTGGTATTTTATCGAAATACTTAGCTTGACTGCGGTAAAACACTGTGGTTCTTCACAAAACTCAAAACGTACAAAAAACGTTTGTGTCCGCAGGCTTATTACTCGCTGATCGTATCGAAATGATGTCCTGGCCATCAGGCCCTTACCCATACCAATACAAAAACCTCTTTATGTTGTTCGTCAAATTACCACTCTTCACAACATTGCCCAAAACGGATCACCCAAAACGACTTTTTACTTCCTTATAAGGAGTTGGTCCTACCATGCTCAGCTCAAATATATATATATATATATATATATATATATATATATATATATATATATATATATATAATATATATATATATATATATATATATATATATATATATATATATATATATATATTTAAATAAAGGACTATAAGAAGTTTGCTGTCTTTGTTGTCCAGATTACCCTATACAAGCTACAAATACCGAAGCAGCGCTAGTATCCTTTTGGATCCTTCTATGGGGAGTTCATCGTTGGAAATAACCATTCTCCATTCATATATATATATATATATATATATATATATATATATATATATATATATATATATATAGCAAAGTGAAAAGTTTCGAGCGGAGCCCTTCATCAGAGTAAGACGAGATGAAATAAAATAAATAGGGCTTATATATATGCCAAAAGGGTGTCACAGGTAGAAAGTAGCCAATCAAATGCACGGGAAATAAACTAACTAATAATTAATGAGATGGGAAAAGTTAAGTCATTTACTATTTTTACAGTCGATCAATAAGCAGACTGAGGGGGTGGGAGAAATGACAGGTCCAATATTCAAGGGGATTAGGCGATAATAATAGAAACAAAGACTTGAAAAGGAATGAAAGTGCATAAGCTAATAATAAAAAGTTCCAAGCAAAATAAAATAACAAAACACTTTTAGGAAATTAAATAAAAGAAAAACGTTCGTTAAGACCAAGAGGATGTGTGGTGTCAAGTTTAAAAATGAGACGCTTCTCTTGCCGCTTGCGGTTATCGTTGCCACCGGAGATGGGAAGGATGGCACAGACTTTCATGTCTGAAACCAAATGGTTGGAGCTGTTGAAATGGCGGGCTACAGGTTTGTCACCATCATTGATCCTCACGGAACGAAGATGTTCAGCAAACCTGTCTGAAAGGCGTCGCCCAGTTTCACCGATGTAGATTTTAGGGCATTTATCGCAAGAAATGCAATAAATTATGTTGGTGGACGTGCATGAAAAAGCATGACGGATTGTGTGGTCGAATTTGGGGGCAGTAATAACTGTAGTGGGATTGAGAAAAGGGCGTGTGTTACAGCGGGAACGGCCGCAAGAAAATGTTCCCGCTGGTGCCGAGGTATTTTGTTTAAGGGCACTATGTACTAAGGAGTCACGAATGTTTTTATTACGGCGAAAAGATACCAAAGGGTTGTCGGTGAAAATGGCTGACGTCTCAGGATCATTTTGTAAAATGTGAAAATTCCGATTAATAATATTTTTAACTTTAAAATTGAAAGCATGAAATGTTAGAACTAAAGGAATTTTATTGTTTGAAACTCGTTCCAAAGATGGTTCAAGGGCGTCTAAACGGGGGACGAGAAAAGCTTTCTGAACGGCGAGGTCTAAAAGGTTGGTAGGGTAACCACGTTGGACAAAAAAAGATCTCATTTCCATTGATTTGGCTTGGCTTGAAAATCTTGGTCGTTGCTACATAAGCGGCGAAGACGCAAGAATTGAGAGTAAGGGATGGATTGCTTAGTGTGGTTGGGATGAGAGGATGGGATGAGAGGATTTGCTCCAACCATTTGGTTTCAGACATGAAAGTCTGTGCCATCCTTCCCATCTCCGGTGGCAACGATAACCGCAAGCGGCAAGAGAAGCGTCTCATTTTTAAACTTGGCACCACACATCCTCTTGGTCTTAACGAACGTTTTTCTTTTATTTAATTTCCTAAAAGTTTTTTGTTATTTTATTTTGCTTGGAACTTTTTATTATTAGCTTATGCACTTTCATTCCTTTTCAAGTCTTTGTTTCTATTATTATCGCCTAATCCCCTTGAATATTGGACCTGTCATTTCTCCCACCCCCTCAGTCTGCTTATTGATCGACTGTAAAAATAGTAAATGACTTAACTTTTCCCATCTCATTAATTATTAGTTAGTTTATTTCCCGTGCATTTGATTGGCTACTTTCTACCTGTGACACCCTTTTGGCATATATATAAGCCCTATTTATTTTATTTCATCTCGTCTTACTCTGATGAAGGGAATTGCTAATGAGGCCTTTACAAATCCGAAACGTTTCTGGGCATATTATTCCTTCAAAAACAAATCGAAGCCTGTTCCTGACAAAATTAAGTACAAAGGTGTATCAATTAGTGATGACCTTGAGCGTGCTGAAGCCTTTAACGATTACTTCAAGTCCATTTATAAAGACCATTCACATTGCTCACCACCTGACCTATGTCCTGTGAAATCCAATATTAATGAATTGTTAGAACTCATTCAAGTTACGCCCGACGGCCCGAGGACGTGTTTTCTCTTCTGTCTAATTTGGATGTCTCGAAAGCTACTGGACCGGATAAATTACCAGCTATTATCTTAAAAAAACGTGCGGAATAATTATCACCCTCTTTGTCTGTTTTTATAAATACCTCCCTAAGAACAGGCCTCTGCATTTCAGAATGGAAACTAGCGAATATTTCACCCGTTCACAAGAATGGTGCTCGAGACGAAGTGGAAAATTTTAGACAGATTTCCCTTTTACCCATAGTCTCCAAAATACAAGAAAAATGTGTTGCTCTCAAACTTGTACCCCACGTCTCCGAAATCCTGCACCCTGCACAGTATGGTTTTCAACAGGGCTTGTCATGTGCAAATCAGCTTGTTGAGGTCTTTCATACCATCGGCTTAAATTTGGACAAGGGATTAGAAAGTGATATCATTTATCTAGACTTCGCAAAAGCGTTTGACTCAGTGTGCCACGCTCGACTTCTCTGGAAGCTACAACGTCTTGGAGTTAGTGGCCCCTTACTTCTATATGGTTCAAAAACTATCTCACCGGGAGAAAAGAACGTGTCGTCATCAATGGTACCCAATCCTCGTGGGCAGAAGTTAAATCTGGAGTTCCACAAGGATCCTTATTGGGACCCATATTATTTTTGATCTACGTGAATGACATGCCGGAGGAGGTGAAAAATTCGCACATAGTAATGTTTGCTGACGACTCGAAATGTTACAAATGTATTACTTCGGAAACGGACTGTGCTGCCCTTCAGGAAGATCTGAGTGCGTTAAGTGACTGGGCGAAACTAAACGAACTAGAGTTTCAGCCACATAAATGCGAAAATCTCCGCATTTCTCGCAAGCGCACCAGCTTTAGCCGTGTCTACAGAATTAACCATAATTCAGAACTCAAATGTGTACACTCTCAAAAAGATCTTGGCGTGATCGTGACTGGTAATCTTCTTTGGAATATCCATGTTGAATCTATATCAGCTAAAGCAAACAGAATGCTCGGCTTTCTGAAACGCAATTGCTCTAAAGAAATTTCAAGCAATGTGCTTAAAGTTCTTTACTTAGCATTAGTTAGATCACACCTTGGCTATTGCAGTCAGATCTGGGCTCCTCAATCAGTAATCAGAAATATATTACTGGTTGAATCTGTTCAGCGTAGAGCTACAAAGCTTATTTGTAAGTTATCCAAAATGGATTATTATAGTTATAGGGATCGTCTTGTTCACCTTAATCTATTACCACTTAGTTATTGGTTAGAATATCTCGATTTTGTATTTTTTTTCAAAACAAATCCGACGATAGTTCTATTAAGCTAGATAACTATATGTCATCTTGCACTGGAACTTCACGTCGCTCTACGACTGGCTTGTACCTAAGACTCAAGACTATTCCTAAAACATCAACATTTAGAGACTCCTATTTCCCCCGTATTGTCCAAATGTGGAACGCTCTACCCGATGATGTCAAGTCTTGCGTTTCTTTACCATCATTTAAACATAGACTAAAGAACTTCTTTTTCAATAGACTTCGTGTACTATTTGATCAGGACAATATTAGAAGTTATAAGTTGATTTGTCCTAAATGTCGTCATAGTAACACTCTTAATTTATGTTCGTGTTAACGCTGTCTTATTTGTAATTGTAATGTTAGTATAGTTATAGGTGTTCAAACCTTGTAGGGGACCTCGTGTCCTATTGTTTGTTCGCCTAGTGTATTTATATTATGCTATTGTTATTCATGTAGTATATGTATCTATACTGAATTTTTAAAATAAAAAATAAAAATAAAAAAGGGCTCCGCTCGAAACGTCAGTATCTCGTCACTAAATTCTTGGCAGTTTACCACCTTTTCACTTTGCTTATATATTCAAAACACTGTCTACGCAGCACTCTACTTTATATATATATATATATATATATATATATATATATATATATATATATATATATATATATATATATATATATATATATATATATATATATATATATATATATATATATATATAATATATATATATATATAAAATTAAAGATTAAAGATTAAAACCTAGTAAGATTGTTCATTTAAAAAAGCACTACAGTTCTGTTTCGAGAGACCCTTCATAGATCCTCTCTCTTCAGGCGCATGAATTATTTTTATTTTTTATTTTAAAAATTCAGTTAGATACATATACTACATGAATAACAATAGCATAATATAAATACACTAGGCGAACAAACAATAGGACACGAGGTCCCCTACAAGGTTTGAACACCTATAACTATACTAACAATAAAATTTGACCCCCCTCCCCAAACAATCTAACTCAGAGAGTAAGCACTACACATTACAATTACAAATATTTATATATATATATATATATATATATATATATATATATATATATATATATATATATATATATATATATATATATATATATATATATATATATATATATATATATATATATATATATATATATATATATATATATATATATATATATAAGCCAAAGTAAGATATGCAACTGTATAAGGTCAAGAAGGATTGCCCCCTCCAAGGAAATTGCCTAACTCGAAGCCTGGCCTACCGAGCCCACATCACAACCGACACAGACACCAACGGCACAAATTACATTGGATTAACAGAACATACCTTCAAGGACCGACTTTACAAACATCGAAATTCATTCCGCTACCAAAACAAAATCAACTCAACAGAACTCTCAAAACATGTTTGGAACTTACGAGAAAAAACGCTTCAAACCCTGAAATAAAGTGGTCAATTTTAGACAGCGCGCCTGCCTTCCGAAACGGATCAACACGATGTGAACTTTGCCAAGCCGAAAAGTATCATATCATCTTCCAAAAATACAGACTTCTAAACAAACGAAACGAACTTCTATCAAGCTGCCGCCACATAAACAAATACCTACTACGTAACTTCAAAGAAACACCGCCCGACAATTAGCGCTTTTGATCCATGTCGCGCGAATTGTATATAATTCAGTGAATACGTTGATGTTAGTTAGTCGTCTGATTATTGCCTCAGGCAATAAATATATATATATAATGTATAATATATATATATATATAATTTACTAATAAATATATATATATATATAATGTATATATATATCAATTATTATTATGAATCACGCCCAGTATGAGTTACACTAAGTTTAGGCCCATCTCCCGTAAGCGACCAAATGCATACTCAAACAAAATGCATACTCAAACAAAATGCATACCAAAAATGAAATGCATACTCAAACAAAACATACTCAAACAAAATGTACAAAACAAAACATACTCAAACAAAACATACTCAAACAAAATGCATACCTCATACCAAATGCATACCCCGAGGTGGTCGCTTACGAGAAAGTCAACTGTATTATTTTGCACTCGTAGGGCTTAAATTATTATATATAACAGGTAACATTTGGCATTTCACTCGATGAAACTACATGTTCTAAGGATTTATGGTGAAGGAAAATTTCGAGTGTTGGAATATATACATTTTAAGACCAAACCGGGACCAGTTGCGAAAAATGCAACTTCAAGGCCTTCCGGCTGGAATTGAACCCGATATATGTATTATAATGTATATATAATGTATATATAATGTAGAAGGAGAAGATGGCATAAGTTTTGCCGAAACACGTCTACAATAAAAAAGTTTGTCGTATATTTGAAGTTTATTATATACAATGTAGTTTTCAACGCATAATATAATCAGAGAGTTTTACAATGTAAATCTGAAATAAAGCTTAAAACCAACTCTTTGTCTTGTGGTTGAACTCTGGCTGGTGTTATGCGAACTCTGGCTGGTGGTATCTAACCGGGGACGCGACACTTGTGCATGAATGATATATTATATAAAACTAAGATATTGTTAAACAGTGAAACACATGTATAATTACCTGTCCCGTCGAGGCGATAACACACTCGATGTAATGACGAATAAGGTCTTCATGGGACATCATTTTGACTTTTCAAAAGGCTCTAGCTCGTTCTGAGAAATAAATATGTAATATAAATAAGGACATGTTTTAATTAATCATACACTTTTATTACAAAACATTTTCAATATCCGACCACTTAGTGTCGGTCGTATTCTCCCTCCCCACTAGCGGCTGCTTACTGCAGCGCGACATTCCATTCCAATTGTATTAGCTCAGCCAATCAGGAAACAGCCATGATTGAAAAACATCCACGTTCAACATGTTGCGGTTACATCGCTTATGCTAACGTGCTTTGGTACCTAAATCCCTGAGGTTCTTGACTTTATGATAGGATTATTGTTACGATTACTGGCCTGGGTCATATAGTTTTCAAACTATATGACCAATTCACCAGCTGTCGGTCATATATAGTAAACTAGTAAAGGTACATGTGCGAGCGACTTTGGACAAACTGAAAGGTATAAAGGCGGACATCGTTCGTGGAAACGAAGGTTGGCAGGAATGTAGCTTTGACGATGTCCTCGGAGAACTATAAAAGTGGCGAGATATCAATCCAGTCGAAGAAGAACAAGAGAAAGATCCATCAAATGAAAAACGTACACAACGTTCGCGGGTTTTCCACGCACGAGATTCTCGTCGCAAAACACGCAGGCCCGGGTACTGCGAGAACACCACGCACAGAAGCTCGAAACGACTCTGCTTCAACTATACGGGATCTCATCACCGTGTATAGTGACGGCAAAAGAAAAATGGGATGTCAAAATTGTCACAAGGGACATCACATGACGTCAATCTGTGATAAAATAAAACACCTTTTAGTGGCCACTAGAACCAGAAACGTGATTAAATAAAAATTCTAATAATTCTAATAACATATCCAGTCGTAGCGGTACAAGTTGAAGGCATGAAATGCCGGGCATTGCTGGACACGCTTCGGCAGCGCTCTTGGATCGAATTTCAAATGGGTGTAAGAAGGTGAGGAAAATAGAGATGATGCTTGGTGCAGCGACCACTAGGGAAGTTAAATCATCAACAGTCGAGATCAAAGGAACATCGGATTTCTCTATGTCCGTGGAAGTAACTAAAGTAGACAAGGGTGAGCTTGTCTGCATAGATAATCCGTGGTGTCAACAGTTAATTGATGAAAACCTTCACCTGAGAGGAGTCGTAATGGAGGACCTTGATACTTAAGGACCGACTCCCAGTGTACGTTATTCTGCAGGGAGCGAGTGAATACGCGAAGTGGAAGACCGACAGTGCCCCCAATAATCGGCCAACCAGGACAGCGAGTCGCCGAATTGACACAATTTGGGTGGATAATCCTGTCTCCGGGCAAGGAATCCGTGGACTTGTCGCACATGCTTCTCCGCACCCAAACATATCAAATTGATTATGAGCAGCTGTGTTGCCTCGATGTTTTGGGCTTGGAAGACACGCCAACTAACGACCAAGGAAGTGTGTACAACGAATTCAAAGAGCAACCCACACGAGATCGGGCCGGCTGGTACGAAACTAATTTACCATGGTAATCACCCACAGCTACCCAACAACCAAGCCAGAAGTTTGCGACTACTTGCATGTCTGAACAATAAACTAGAGAGCCAGAAATTGACGACCAAGTACCAAGAGATTATATAGGAGCAGAAGGCTGAGAGGATAATTGTAATATCAAGATACTACATTTGGCGACGAGGTAAAATGGCAAACCATGGAAAACTAGAAGAATACGACCCACAAGAGGAATGGAGTCAGTATATCGAGCGGTTGGAATATTACTTTGAAGCAAATGGCGTAGACAACGCAGATAAACAACGAGCAATATTATTGAGCGTTTGTGGTAGCAAGATGTATAAGTTGATTCGGAACTTCACTACGCCAGAAAAACCGTCAGAGAAGACCTTAAAGGAGCTGATAGAACTGGTTAAAAAGCATCAAAACCCGAAGCCTTCGGCGATACCTGTAGTACAACGATTCAAATTTAACACTCGATTCAGAAAACCTGGTGAGTCAATTGCTTCGTATGTAGCCGAATTACGGAACCTTTCAGAACATTGTGATTTTCAAAATACCTCAGAAGAGATGTTACGTGATCGGTTAGTGTGTGGAATAAACGACGAACAGATTCAGCGCAGATTGTTGGCGGAATGTTTGCTCGATTTCAAGAAAGCCATGAAAATCGCGACATCAATGGAGACTGCAGTAAAGAATGCAAGGGATTTAACCACTGATCTCAAAATAAGGACTGGATAGAGCATCTAGTGTTAATGATTTGAAGCCGGAAATAGCTAGCGGCGGCCATCTTGGAGTGACCACTTTCTGTGACTACGCTATATAGTTTTACTTAGGCGAAGCCGAGTTTTCGCGTATTTAAACAATTATCTGTTCACAAATCGAACTCATCCGAAATATCCTAAGAAGTAGAAAGTATTCAAAGGTATTTGGACTCAAAATATTGTAAGTTTAGGCGGAAAATGTCTGGAAAATGATTCCCACAGCTCCATGTTTTGAAGTCCTGCAAAGTGCAAACCGCCAAGTATTAGAAGCTTGGTCGTTGAATTGTCAGTGGTTTGGATGACTAAGGATTTATTTACTGTATCTGGACAAAGGTTTTAAGGACTCACTGTGGTAAGCACTTTCGTTGTTTCTCTTAATTTTTGTGGTTACTCAACTTATTTATCCAAATATACTATTAATATATTTAGTGCACAGGTTGTCGAATGGTACTGTATATAATTATCTAAATACTAAATAAGGTTCGGTCTGGTTGTACATTATTGTTGCCTTTGATTGCTTAGCTTCCAGTAAGATGTTGTTTTCACTTATTTATTTAAAGTCACTATTTTTATTCATCTTTTTGTTATCAACAATAATTAAGGCCATTTGCCATAAAAGATTAAATGAATTTAATTTGGAGGTTTACCACCTTTTTGTGAAACAAGTGTGCTCACCTAGTTAATTTAGAACATTCTTTTCTTCAAAATTTTCCTCAAAAATACAGTTAATTATACTGTACTGTCTGTACAGTATAATTGAGAACATGTCAAGCTTCCATTCATATAGTGGATTTGGAAAATCTTTACCCCAGGTTGATAATAGTTTCCTTCATACTGTTGCTAGAAAAGTACTGGTTCAGATAAACCAGCCATTTCTCCCAAGCTAAATGCTGCTGTTTTTATTAAATTTCTAGACCTTCTAAACATGATGAGTACCTGAGAAAAACAAGACAAGACCAATACTAGCTTAAATCAGATAAAGTTTATGTGAACTCATGCACATAAATGTTAATGACTTGTGTATAATAAAGTTCTTAGTGTCACTATCAATACATTGTCACAAGGGATTGGGACACCATGAACTTGTTGGCCAAGTCTATTTGTAGCTGTATGGTCTATAAATTCACCATCATTTACAAACTAGAAATGGTGCCATTTTTAATATTACCAATAAACCTGTTTGATAAGACACGTGTTAGGTAATGAATACCAAAGCGACAGAATTATCCCCTGGGTTTAGACAAGCACAAATGGGAACCATAAAAGGAACACGAATGCAGCATGTCATCACATTGAATCCTAATAAAATTAGTCCTGGTGAGGAACTGTACATTGACGTACTGAAACTTAAAAG
Organism: Chrysogorgia sp. JL179-B06; assembly: GCA_035772405.1. Lineage (NCBI taxonomy): Eukaryota > Metazoa > Cnidaria > Anthozoa > Scleralcyonacea > Chrysogorgiidae > Chrysogorgia > Chrysogorgia sp. JL179-B06. Next base: position 4,461,889 of record JAYKKM010000054.1, on the reverse strand, counting down.
TAGTAGCTGTTTGGTGCCTGGTTCATTGGGTTTGTTTTCCTCCTTTTTCTTGAGGTTGCCTTTTTCATAACATAATTGTCAGTATATTGCCAAAATAAATTTACCTGGCAATTGCAAATATATGTATGATCATGACATGCTATCTGTGATAAATCCACAGCCATCATTGCACTGGTAAATTCTCTGAAAAAATATGCTGCTTATAGGATTAAGCCAGGGCCACTTCAGGAACCATTAATGACAATGTTTGACCATAAAACACATACTGTAAACTTCCAATAATAAGACCTCCCAAAGGTAAGTCCTCTGCATTCTATACAAAAATCCTTCTCAAAATAAGCTCCCCCAAACATAAGCCACAGAATTATGTATCATATATGATATATATTGACTCAATAAATAAGTGAAAACAACAATGTACCTCTTGCTGAAAGCTAAGCAATCAAAGGCAACAATATTAATTAATAAAGCAATAATGTACAACCACACAGAAACTTATTTAGTATTTAGATAATTACAGTACCATTCGACAACCTGTACTATATATATATATATATATATATATATATATATATATATTAGATACAGTATATACTATATAATATAAATATATAATAGTATATTTGGATAAATAAGTTGAGTAACCACAAAAATTAAGAGAAAGAACGAAAGCGCTACCACAATGAGTCCTTAAAACCTTTGTCCAGATACAGTAAATAAATCCTGAGTGATCCAAACCACTGACAATTCAACGACCAAGCTTCTTACTTGGCGGTTTGCACTTTGCAGGACTTCAAAACATGGAGCTGTGGGAATCATTTTCCAGACGTTTTCCGCCTAAACTTACAATATTTTGAGTCCAAATACCTTTGAATACTTTCTACTTCTTAGGATATTTGGGATGAGTTCGATTTGTGAACAGATAATTGCTTAAATACGCGAAAACTCGGCTTCGCCTAAGTAAAACTATATAGCGTAGTCACAGAAAGTGGTCACTCCAAGATGGCCGCCGCTAGCTATTTCCGGCTTCAATTTTCGTGACTCCGAAACAATAGGTTGCTCTATCCAGTCCTTATTTTGAGATCAGTGGATTTAACACATCAGATAACCAATGCTACTATAAATACGGAGCAACATTCAGCATTAAACCGCGTACATGTAGATGACCAACGACAAGGAAATCACCCAGGGTCAAAGACCGAATGTGGAAGATGTGGCGGTGAACATCATCCCCAAGAATGCAAATTTCGTGACTCCGAGTGTTTCAATTGTCACAAGAAGGGACATATAGCTAGAAAATGTCGAAGTAAACCTAAGGCGAACGGGCAAAACCAACGAAGAGATAATACCTCAAGCTTTGGAACACGCAGCAATTATTTAAACACGAAGGAAGAGGAGACGGAAGAGGAAGACGACAACTATGGACTTTACAGTCTGGGAGAACAGAGAGCCGGGCCATACGTTGTTGAAGTCCTGGTGAACGAAGAAAGCCTGAAGATGGAAGTAGATACGGGTGCTGCAATGAGTGTGATAAGTGAGGATACGTACAAATCACTGAAGACGAATCATCCAAACCTTGAGCTGAAAGAAAGTGGTGGGTCTGGTTGAGACTTCAGTGAAGTATGAAGATCAAGAAGTGATACTTAGAGCCAGTTCAGTTTGGCAGCACCAATCGTACCAATCGTAAAGGAAGACAAGTCAATAAGAATTTGTGGGGACTATAAAGTAACTGTCAATCAAGTTGCGAAGTTAGACAATTACCCCATTCCTAAGGCCACTTTAAGTGGTGGAGAAAGGTTTACCAAGCTTGATATGAGTCAAGCTTATCAGCAAATTTTATTGGAAGATGAATCCAAAAAGTATACTACAATCAACACACACAAAGGACTTTTCCAGTATAATCGATTGCCGTACGGAGTGTCCTCTTCTCCTGGGATTTTCCAGCGTAATATGGAAAACCTACTGCAGAGGATCCCTTTTTTCCAGAAAGGGAAAAGCTGGAAGTGGAGTGAAGAGCACCAAGAGTAATTTAGAAAGACCAAAGAGCTATTAAAGTCTTCACATATATTGGTGCATTATGATCCAAAGAAGGAACTAATACTGGCTTGCGACGCTTCACCATATGGTTTGGGGGCTGTTTTGTCTCATCGGCTGGAAGATAACACAGAGCAACCAATTGCATTTGCCTCAAGATCACTGTCTGCTGCAGAGAAAAATTATTCTCAATTAGACAAGGAGGCATTAGCCATAGTATTTGGTGTCAAAAAGTTCCACCAATATGTGTATGGTCGACATTTTACCATACTGACAGATCACAAGCCACTCGAACGGGTATTCCATCCAGACAAGATGACACCACCAATGGCAGCAGCTCGAATTCAGCGGTGGGCATTAATATTATCTGCTTACGACTATGCCATCCAGTACAAAGAAGGAAGTCAGAATGCAAATGCCGATGCTCTCAGTAGATTACCATTGCCAGACACCCCTTGTTCAACACCAGTTCCTGGAGAAACAGTCTTACTGATGGAACTACTCGAGACTACTCCAATGAGAGCAGAGCAAGTAAAGAATTGGACAAGGCGAACGACTGTACTGGCAAGAGTGTTGAAATTCATTAAGCAGGGATGGCCTAGCAAGTGCCCCGATGCTGATCTCCAACCATATTTTCAAAGACGAGACGAGCTGAGTGTCCAAGATGACTGTATCCTGTGGGGAAACAGAGTGGTTGTTCCACCCCAAGGAAGAAGCCAAGTTGTTGAAGAATTGCATGAAACCCATCCAGGAATTTGCAAGATGAAAAGTCTAGCAAGGAGCTACGTGTGGTGGCCGAACATGGATAACGCACTGAAAAATAAAGTCAGAAATTGCAACCAATGCCAGATGAATAGAAAGAATCCTCCCGAGGCGCCTGGGAAAGAATTCACATCGACTATGCTGGTCCATTTATGGGGGAAATGTTCCTCATTATGGTCGATGCATACTCAAAGTGGCTGGAAGTACATCCTACGAGTGTGGCAACATCAAGAGCAACAATTGAAAAGCTTCGATCAACATTTGCAATCCATGGTCTTCCTACAACAATTGTCAGTGACAATGGCAGTAATTTTTGCAGTGAAGAATTCGAGGAATTCCTGAAGAAAAACGGGATACACCACAGAAAAACTGCTCCATATCATCCGGCATCTAACGGACTGGCGGAGAGGGCTGTCCAGACCTTTAAAGAGGGGATGAAGAAGATGTCGAATAAAGAAAGTTTAGAAACCAGAGTGTCCCGGTTTCTATTCAAATATCGTATTACGCCGCACTCAACTACAGGGATAGCACCAGCTGAAATGCTTATGAGCAGGAAACCAAGATCTCGCTTAGACTTGTTATATCCGGATGTAAGAGAAAGAGTGCAGAACGAACAGAGAAAACAGAAAGCATTACACGATCAGCATGCAGTGGACCGAAGACTACAACCAGGTGACCAAGTCTACTCGAGAGAATTTGGAAAACAACAAAAATGGTGCCCTGGTGTGATTAATACACAGACCGGGCCAGTTTCCTACACCATACAGTTGGAAGACGATCAAGAAGTTCGTCGTCATCAAGATCAAGTGATCCAGAGGGAAACTCCTCAAGCGAAGGACAATGAACTTATTGATCCAGATCAACAAGTTGTCTGTGAAGAAGATGCAACTGCAACAGTGAGATATCCAGAGCGAGAGAGACGGGTACCAGACTATTATTCTTGATTAAATTATATCGGTAACTAAAGACACTAATACAATGAACTCTTAAGATAGTTGAAATTATTAGTTTATGTTATGTTTACATGGACTCTTGTTTAGTCCAGAAAAGAAGGAGTGTAATATCCGGGAGTCCTTACTTCCGGTATAAAACAATCACCATGAGGTAGAATGGCGTGTTTTGGAAGCTGTATTAAAGTTGTATTAAAGTGCATTAAAATACTAGTCTCTTGTGTGTAATATCAAGATACTACAATAATCGAGAGTGCAGATAAGCCAAGCGTGGAGAGAGGATTCTGCATTCCACACAAGCCAGTTGTGCGGTCCAATGCTGAGTCTACAAAGTTTCAAATTGTATATGATGCTTCTGCGAGAGCCTATGATGGAGCCCCATCGCTTAACGAGTGCCTACATACGGGACCACCACTGGCAGAAGAAACTATGGAACGTATATTGGTGAGGGCAATTTCATCCTGTAGCTGTAACCGATGATTTGCAAAAGGCATTCCTTCAAATGAGGTAAAGAGCAGGAGAATGTGATGCACTACGCTTCCATTGGCGTCCAGATGAACGCTCGCAATTAGAGACTTTGTGGTTCACTAGAGCTCTCATCGGGCTGAAGCTATCCTATTTCTTGCTCGGGAAGTGAAGCGCATTTGAGCAGTTGAGATGAGTGAGAGCCCGAAGTAGTGGCTAAACTTCGTCGACAGTTATACGTTAACGATTTAATCACTTCAAAGCCCGACAGCTGAAAGAAAACGCTACGATTGTCTTTCAATATGCTTGTTTTACACTGCACAAGTGACACTCGAACGCATGCACGTGAATTGGAATCAGCCCAAACCAAATTGGAAGAGCCAACCTACGCAAAACAACAGTTGCCGATCCCAGAGGGGGGAAGACTGTGGTCTCATGGGACTTGGATGGAATAAACAACAGGACACAATAAGTGTTGCAATCCTAGCTGAGAAGACGGTGGTCACGAAGCTAAGTATTTTGGCAAAGGTTGCTAAAATATATAATCCTTTGGGGATGGTTCCTCCAATGACGTTGAGCGGCAAGCTGATCTACCGTGCCACGTGTGACACCAAGAAAACCTGGGACGCACCATTGCCACATACCTCCTTGGCAGTTGGCCTACTGTGGAACAATTCGGAAAATTAACTACCGCAGCGCGTGGAAATTCCAAAGCCTTTGGTTATTCATCGAGAGCAGATTCAGAGCATCGAGTTGCATTTCTTTGGAAATGCGAATGGAAATGGTGTGGCAACCTGCGTGTATGCAGTAGTCCAACAAAATTCAGGCAGTACAAGGTTGTCCAAACGCGGACTGACTAGTTCCCCAACTAGAACTGGTTGCAGGTCATATGGCCGTGAACCTTGTTAGCAATGTGAAAGAGACGTTAACAGAATTCCCTGCGAAGAAAGTCCACTGCTGGCTAGACAGCTTCGTGGCATTGTTCTGGATCAAAGGAGCCGGAGTAAAAGTAATTTGTAGCAAACTGAGTGCAAAAGATCAATGGCCATTAAGACGTGACTTGGCGACATGTTCCCTCAGCAGACAATCCAGCAGACATGGGAAGTCGAGGTGGACTCGTAAATGAGACGAAATGACTTTGGTGGGATGGACCTAGCGGGATGAGAGATCCAACAAGTTGGCCACCAGGCATCATCACCGTGTCAATTCCAGAATCCAACTTGGAGCTAAAGGCATCCAGACAACTATTCGCCTTAGCTCTAGAAGACTGAGGTGAGCTAGACGACCTGCTGCACAAGGAAACCCTCTAGCGGACGTTGAGAGTAGGAGCGTGGATTGCACGGTTTTTGCACAACTCGAGAGCAGCAGAGGACCAAAGACGAACTGGCCCACACACCACGGATGTAATTGATCAACAAAAACTCTTCTGGGAAAAGGGGTTCAACACCAATGCAAGAAATCAGAGAAATTTGAACCGGAAAGAAATGCAGCAGTGAGTGCAAGGTTCCGTATACAAGAACTTAAACCATGAACAGTATACAATTACAATGTATTATAAAATGTAAATGTTTATAGCGCGTCTCTGGTTTGACGTCACTTCCGGCAAGAGAGCGTTTAGTGTTGTCAATCTTCATTCAGGAAAACGTTTGGAGCGTCATATGCATGCGCAGTAAATCATAGTCAATCGAAATATGGTCTGGAAACTCAACTAAAGTCTTTGTTCTATCTTTTTGTTCGTCTTTATGCAATTTTGTGCACGGCGCACGGAACCTATTGTATTTTAGTATAATGAAGCAATCATCCAATAGAATCGTTTGGGTTTAATCGCTCAACCGTGTTGTTTAAATATTAATAAACCTAAAACAAAGGAAGTGCACGGTGTAAGGTACGATTCAACATCAAAACGTAGCTCATTATAGTCGCTTTGAAGTTTGCCGAGTTTCCAGACCATATCTCGATTGACTATGAGTAAATATGTGTTTCTAATATGGCAAAAATATGTAAATTATCTTGATGTAAATTTTCTATTTGATCAATTGATTTTGACTGCCAAACGAAGTTGTTGAACGCTGTGTTGATATTAACGTAAAACCGTTTACTTTAGAGTTCGTTGTTAAATGCTTAAATATTCCAATTGTCATTCCCGCTTTTCGTATTGTGTTTTTTTAGTCGAGTTATACCATAAATATCTATTTCATCCTCGCCGTATGCTAATATTTCGCATTGTTTTGTAACACGACACAAACTAAAATTCATTTCCGCTTTTATCCACTGTCATCATGAGCAAGGCAGCACTCAAGGCTGCGAAAGCAGCCGCGTACTTTGTGCTCGTTACGAGCACAAAGTACGCGGCTGCTTTCGTAGGCTAAGTATATGAACATTAGATAATTCAGATTTTATGTTCATTCCAAGTGTTAATACGGTTTTATGCTTACAAAATAAATTTGCATCATCACCACATAATGTTAATCAAACAAGCCAGAAAAGCAAAGAACTATAAACAGAATCCTGTGGAACAGCACAAGAAATATGACACTGATCTAATGTAACATTATTTACGATTATTCATAGTTGGAACTTGATGCCTGTTGCAAAGATACGAAGTAAACCAATCTTTAGCTACACCTCGGATGCTATAGATTACTATTTTATTTATTATTTTTCTATTTTATTTATATATTTTTGAACGAGGACGGCATTGAGATTACTTAGGAGTAAAAATCATTCGTTCTCTTTGTTTCGCATGAAGAATTATTTCGTTTGAAAGACGTCGCCGTCGAGGTTGGCGTCGGAGATCGTATGTAGTTTCAAAAAAATAGAACGCCATCGTTTGTCTTAATATGCTATGAAACTTTACCAGAATTCATAAGCGTGGTTACCAACGTCGCCGGCTTATCGCAGGTTCCGCACTGGCGATAACTGACTTAATAACCGACTTATTTACTGAGTTAATGGCATATCGCAATTTTAGTCCGTGTATGCACGAGCGAAAATTTTTTTTTGGAGGCGGGCTCTGATCAAAGCTCTTTATTCTACTCTCCTTGGTCTGCACACAAACGAGACTGCAGAGGCCTGGAACTAGATTACCGGTCACATCCGCTTTGACCCTGACCGTCAAAACATTAAGATTTTTCTCGGAAGCATTGTTCAAAGAAAGACACAAGAGACGCTTTAACATTGATCAGATAAATACCCAATTTACACAATAAAATGCCACAAAATTACACCATCATAGCTCTGTTGTCATGCATTTCAATCCCCTCCTTTCAAACTATTCGAATTAAAACAGCCCAGTTTACAAACTAAACAAGAGACGAATCTTTCCTTGGTTCGTTTAACATAGCAAAATAAATTAAAGCTGTCATAAAATAATACGACACATTAACCAGCCTTTCGTGAAACTTTGAAAGCAGCTAAAGACCAAGTCGCATTAAATGAGTAAATCTGAGCTAGGTTTGACAGGTTTGTCACATTCTAAGCAAGTTTTTACGCACAAAGATATTTTCCTCGCCAGTAAAATTGAGGAGCTGCGGAAAACGGAAGTATATTTTCCCAACAAATTTGCAAATGGTATCCAATCTTACTATGATTCTACTTTAATATCTCGATAAAAATTGTCCTTATTTCTGTAGTATATATACAATAACCAATACGATGTTCGGATTGATTTTACCTATGTTTAAAACGAAAGCAATGACAATGTCGTTGACATAATTATAGACGCTGCCTGGCGAGCGAGGATTGTACAACAATATTGTAGACTGAAACAATGACCCTTAAAAACTTACTTCCTTTCAGACATTAAGCTCACTCGACGACACAAGGTAGAGAGTTCCCCATAGGGTAGAGTTGTCATTTCTGGTTCTTCAAGATTGAAGGTGTTTCACGTTTACCTTAAGATCATTAAACATGCATGTTACTGTAGGCTTGTTGTGGCGACGTAGTCTTTTAAAGCACTAAGATTCTCAAACACCACGGGAGATACATTTCATTAAATTAGAACAATATAGGTGATATGTCATGGCTTCTTTTAATGAGGTATATACCAGTTAGAACAGGTATCCCAGCGGGACAATGACAAGTTCTGACAGATCTAGGAAAATGAAACACCAAATAACTAAAACGAAAAATTAGCATGATAAATTTTAACCTGTCAAAATTGATTTGTTGCATGAGCAAATTTGAAGTTGATCGGAATCAAAATGTAAATGATACGTAAACATTTTAGCTAGTCTCGACCGCTGGTTCGCGTTTGCAGGCAAAAATCTCGGGTGACGTTAAATTGAGCTCATAGTCAACGAGGGTTGGCTATTAGTTCATACGCGGCGAGAGCGAATGATATAGTTGTTTTATAATATAGCAAAATATTTTAAGATAATAATGCAAAACTATATAAACTATATATCACAGTAAATAAATTATGTAATTGAAAGCAACGAACTTCCGCCACATATACTTCCGTCATGCGTAATGTCTCACGTAAGAAAGGTTTCTCACTGAGAAGGAGGGTGAGCACGCCATTTATCCCGGTCAGAAGCAAGCAATCGTCTTCAGATCTGGGTAAGTACTTCATATCTTGCAGGATATAGCGAACCCATACCAAAGCAACGTTCCCAGTACATATCTCCGCTCCCCGCTAACCCCAAAACAACTTAGACCCTAACCCCCCGCCTAATGAGTTTTCTAACCTTAATCTCTTGTTTAGTAGTATACGAAGTACTTACGGTCTTCTGGACGATCCTTTTATTAGTATTAGGGTTAGTAATAGGATTTTCACGGGGGTTAGGGTTAGAAAACCCATTGGGCGGGGGGTTAGGATCTAAGTTGTTTTGGGGTTAGCATGCAGTTCTATATAAGGCATCTCTCGCGGATACTAAAAAAGATCGTTCAGAAGACGATTGCTTGCCGCTGACCGGGATAAATGGCGTGCTCACCCTCCCTCTCCGCCCGTGATGTAACGTTTGCCATTAACTATATGTACATCAGTTCATGTTCTGACGTCAAAATACCACCTCGAATTGTTCGACTTTAAAATCGACTTTAAATAAGGTTAAGGTTAGGATGACGGTTAGGGTTCGGATCAGGGTTTGATTTTGGGTAAGGGTTAGTTTCGTAATAACCAAATAGTGTTGAAATTGTGACGTCACGACATGAACTGCTGTACAAATAGTGCATGACTTCCGTTGAAAATAACTTGATCAGAATTTTGTCTGAGAGCCAAACAAATTGTTTAGAAGGTCGAATAAAGAAATAAAGTTCCTTTGAAAAGCCTTTTAAGAAGACAAAAAGCTAAAAAACAGCAAAAATCACTCTGTTGTTTTTCGATGTTTATCACCTAAAAATTACAAAGTTTTCATCCACGCTTTTTTACTTCAAAATTCACTTTACTGAATAATAATCATAATAGTAATAAATGTGTTGCTAGCTAACTTTTTATCCTATTTATTTTGTCTGACAAAACATTATTATCAACTGCTAACAATTCAGACATTCAGTCGGGTTTTGCAAAGTTTTAAGAGATTTTTAAAGTAGATTTTGCGTTATAAATTTTGCATTTCGTTAATGTATTTTATGTTGAATATTAGCCTTATGCCTCTTAGTTCATTTTTTTCTCTCCTGTACGTTAAAGAAACAGCCAGTTTCACCTGCAGCAGGTGAAGAAAACTCACGCCGCCATTATGGTTTTTTATTACTAGTACGTGATATATGAGCTGATAGCTTGCGCTAGTATAAGAACCTATCAGATTGCAGAATAGCTCATTTATATATTTATTCAGCTTCGACACTCTTAATTTACATGAAGGGGCACCACAACAGTTACAAACACCAATTATAGTGGGCCCTTATATATGGTGGATGGTTATATTATAAAAAAACAATTATACCATGAGCTCGAGTCGTATATGAGCTCATAGCTGACGAGGCGCGAAGCCAGACCGGCGAGGGGGTGGTGGTGGTGGTGTGTGTACAGGCAAAATACATAATCTAAAATACCTGGTATGATGTTTTTCCTTGTTGTGTATAGCATCATTCTGATCAGTGGTTTTAGCAGCGTTACTGGTGGCTTTCCATATTTAGACTCTATATTAGAAACCAATAAATCATTCAATCTCCGACAAAATCGACAGTGTGGAAGGACAATAACCCTTCTATCTGATTATCAGCCTCAAATCCATAATACGTAAACCAAACTGCAAACTTTCGACGTTTTCATACGTTCAGACCATCGATTTTAGAATCGAAATATCCGTTAGCCCTATAAATGGGACATATCTGAGCCTTGTAACCTGGCCATAAATCTCAATACTCCCTCTGATTGATCAATTGTTAATACAAGGCTCAGATATGTTCCATTTATATATATACATGTAGTTCTCTATGGAATCTAACAAGTGGATGACCAAAGTATATTAAGTGTATACCCTCTTCTCAAACCTAGTATTACACGTTTGAAGACCCGAACCAATGTTAGCATGTTTGAGGGTGGCTCTCATGAGATATACTACGACTACCTGGACAGTAAGACAATAAAATAATTGTGTCTAGAATCGTCATAGCGATACGACGCAAAGACACATAAAACGCTCAACAACTTACTAACACACGAAAAGGCGGCCAGCACTTACAGTATTAAAAAAACATTTTCCATCTTAATAAGACAAGAATTAAGGTAAACGCAGAACGCTGTGATAGATTCACCAACTAGAAGAAGGGAGCACCATCACTAACTACAACGTTCAGGTACAATGGTGGTAACGAAACATATCCGTGCCAATCATGGCTACGTTACACAATGTACTTCACTATAGAGGAGATAGAAGACAAAGTCACTATAAAGGTGAGTGGGGGCATACAGCAAATTCACAGAGTCGTTCATAGTGTCGTTAACTCTGTCTCACTGTATCAGGATGGCAACATAGACGAAAACTACAATATGCACGATGTCAATAGAATAGATAAGAGCTGGCAGTTATACACAGCGCTAACAAGGATAAAAAATGTCTCAAGAAGGTAGAGAAACGCACACATTGTGAAGTGGGCAAAAATACACGGAGATAAACTATTGAACAAGAGATGTAATATATAAAAAAAGGTCAAGCCCGCGTGAACGAACTTCTATAGACACAGAGATAAACGGTAAACGAATTAAAACCATAGCTACGTACAAGTCTGATGACAGCAAGCAAACAACACTAACGAAAATAGAGCAGAAAAGGCAGATAGAATCAAGGAATTCACATTACATCTCAATTAACTCTTTACTTCACTAATATTATTATTAATCTTTACTTCAAATAAATCATTAATTCTCTACTTTCAACTATTCACTCTTTATACTTTATCAATATATTGGTATCCATCAAGTGGAAAAAATATAAACTATAATCAATAGGGTCCTATTTAGTGATATTCGCTAAATAGAATAAGATAAAAAATGCGCTTGGTATAGGATAGTTAATCCGCGAGATATCAACATTTCATGGAGAGTATACGCTGGTCGTCGGCGAATTAAAAATTCACAGGTGTTGGATGTTGATCCATGAGATATCAATATTCGATTGAGAAATTACGATGGTCGCAGTTATTTTTACCATAAAATTTATCTTTGAAAAATGTTTTAGCACCCCTTTACTTTTTTACCACCCTTAAACCATCCCTATTGTAGTGACTTATAAACGAGTTATAAATAAACGAGTTATAAATGAACAAAATACGAAGCTATAGTTTTGAATCCAGAAAGCGGTGAAGATAATTATGAGTAAACTAAATGAATTATTGCATAAATTATTAAGTGGAATAACTGAAGAAGAAAGAGCGTTAGATTAATGTGAGGGAAAGTGAAAAATTAATACCACTTGCTAAATAGAGAGACACGATAGACCTACCGAAAAGAGCATTCAAAGGATATACACAAAATCATTTGAAGTAAGTATTGTTCATGATACCAATCCATTAGAGCAGTTGACAAATACTAGAAATGATATGAAATCTCAAGTTAAAATCTTAAATAGAAACAATAAGGTTTAAAATATGTTGAAACACTTACGATTACATTGATAATATAATTGATAATAAAATAACATATAACTGCTAATAAAACTACGATTAACGAAGAAGAGGTACAGTAGATAAATTTAATAACGAAAGCCTAGCAGCTCAAAGAGCTGGATTACGCGTATATTTTACAGATACATGTATATAAAAATATTTTACAAATGTATATTCACAATATTTATACTAAAAAATTTAAAAGGTAATTGTTAAGTTATCCCCTCGCAAGCGAGGGTGATAATTTCGCCGCGGCAGAGGTCCATTTCTCACCGAAAGTTTATATATATATATATATATGTAAAATGGTAGGTCATCTCCTTATAAGGAAGTAAAAAGTCGTCTTGGGTGATCGGACAATATTTGGGCAAGACAACGCGAAGCGGCACCTTCTCATGATATAATAGACACGTATGTCATGTATTTAGACTAGCTAATTCCAAATCTGTTTTCAGAATTGAAAACGATTAAATATTGATCGAGATAACGTTCAAAATAATATACGACGAATCGTGCCTGATCGCATAAACCGTTTTTAGTACTTCAATCACTCATTAATAATTCATAAGGAAATTGCCCAATAGGCTTCCTGCATTTGTTCACGTGCAAGCGTTTTATACCTGGTAAAATCATGCGTCTTGAAAGGCAGGGGAGGGAATTTGAATTCTCTCCCAGGGGAAATATGGGGTTATTCATTAAAACAATCAAAATGCTAATTAACATGACATTTTATATAAAGAATACTAATGAACGTAGCATTTTATATAAAATTGCGTGCTGCTTACAAATGCAAAAAATTACCTAAAACTCGTCAAATTGACTCAGTATGCACATAAACCACTTTCTCTCGCTCACTGCAAGCAAATAATTTAATTCTTTCATGAAACCCCAACATTACAATTTATATTAAAGATCACTGCGAATTTACAAAGTATTCTCGTGCAGTTTTATACACAAAATCCAGTTTATATCTTTCCGAAGTTAATTGTACAGTTATTAAACACACAACCTGACAACGCTGCAGTAGGCGTTGAACGCCCATCTAGTCGATCGTCGTGTTGATCCAGGAATACTGCTTTCCAACAACGTTTTCTCTTCCTCGGCCCCTCTTGCCTTCCGAAACACACGTTTCCCACCGGAGGAAGCCACCCTGCTTCTCCTTATTAAATCTACAAAAAGAACTCCACTGAAATCTACCAACACATGCCCATACTTAACACGAAACAACTTTTTTCTTGCATGTTTAATGTTGTAATTTGAATATTGAACATTCTAACACTACATGCAGGGTAAAACATTAATATCTATTGTTCACCAGCTAACTCAACCGTAATCTGCAGACAATAGAAAACAACGCCCACGGAATCCACTCTATTGTAGTCGTGTTTGAAGCCATTTAAAGCACTTGTAGGAGTGTTTTATCAGATATAAAACACGCCTACGCGTGCTTTAAATAGTACATAAACCGTTTTACGAAGGGTATGCATGTTCTCGTAATATAATAGACACGTATGTTATGTATTTAGACTCGGTAATTCTAAAACTGTTTTCAGAATTGAAATCGAGTAAATATTGGCCGAGATAACGTTCAAAATCTACGTACGACGAACCGACCTTTTGTTTTATTACAGACGCGGTCTGGACGCCATGGATGGGGAAAAGAAACTCTAGGTAGTGGTAGAAAAGGCGAGCGAGGGGATTGTTGCGGATTCGTATTTCTAGTATAATTAAAAAGTTAAAATATATACATACACATGCATTTAAAAAAGAGTTCTTACACCGCTTTGTCTTGCAGGTTGGTATGATCAGTTAAATTAGAAATACGAATCCGCAACAATCCCCTCGCTCGCCTTTTCTACCACAACACGATCTCTTCCTTAAATTAACTATTATCCTTAAGGTAGCAAGATCCCTCTGAATACATTTTTAATACCATACAATATAACAATTAACCCTTACAACCATTTGATAGAACATATGACAAATAATATTTCCACACAAAACGTTTGCATAAATTATGCTAATTAGCTGACGAAATGGCCGCCGATTGGTCAAAATCGGGATATACTTCAAACAAATTTGCCATTTTCCAAACACTATTTCTCCCTCATTTTCCCATTTATTTCAATAAAATTTTCACCACAGCCTCCTAACAGGAATATCTAGGGAATGGTGGTAGGAATTTTGAATCTGATTCATACTTGTTGAATTATCTGACATAATTAATATAATTTAGGTGGTGGAAATTGAAAAAAAAAGAAAAAAGCATGTCAGAAAATAGCTGAAAGTTTATATTGAAAATGCTACCACCAGAATATGCCTTAGTATATAAGCTATAAACTCAGAAACTTTCAGGACCTTATCTCTAAAACTGCCTGAGAAATCTTGTTTGAAGTATATCCCGATTTTGACCAATCGGCGGCCATTTCGTCAGCTAATTAGCATAATTCTGCAAACTTTTTGTGTGGAAATATTATTTGTCATATGTTCTATCAAATGGTTGTAAGGGTTAATTGTTATATTGTATGGTATTAAAAATGTATTCAGAGGGATCTTGCTACCTTAATTTACAAATCGCTCTAAATTAAGGATAATGGTTAATTTAGCGGCGATCGTGAGAGTCGCGCATGCGTATGTTAGTCAATTACTATCCCACAAGCTTAGTATCTCTCACTTGTTTATAAGTTTTGCCGGGGGGTTAGGTTAGAAAACCCATTAGCGGGGGGTTAGGGTTAGGATCTTTGTTGTGTTGGGTTCTAGCATTAGATTAACCATTATCCTTAATTTAGAGCGATTTGTAAATTAAGAATAGTTAATTTAAGGAAGAGACCGGGTTGTCTACCACTACCCCCCCCCCCCACCCCAGCCCTAGAGTTTCTTTTCCCCATCCATGGTGCCAAGTGCCCAGACCGGCGTCTGTCGATAACAAATCCCAAAAGGCCGGTTCGTCGTACGTAGACTTTGAACGTTATCTCGGCCAATATTTACTCGATTTCAATTCTGAAAACAGTTTTGGAATTACCGAGTCTAAATATGTCGTGTTTCGTACGTAAAGATTCAGAAACAACACATGTTGTATTTAATATTGTATTTAATATAGACTAGAACAACTAAAGAACGACAAGTCATGCGAACGTCGACGCTATATATAGACATTGACCGGAAGTCATAATTCCGGAAGTATCTAACACAAACTATAACATCCCCTTCTTTATAAATTAACTATGATCTAAAGCAGAAATATATGCTATAATTGTCAAAATTAATAATTAATAATTGCTAATAAGGCTTATGTTTGTCTCGGGTAACTTAAGAAGGGATATGACTACAATACTAACTAGAAATCGCCGTCATATCAGACGCACAGGAGAGAAACATAGCAACAGCGATGGTACAGTTATTGGAGACCTTGTAATACCATTACCACCTACCAACTCGATTGGGACTTCGGAGAGATATGTACCTTCCTCGCCAGCCAAACCACAGACCGAGAATGATTTTTTAAGTCTCCCACTTCGCCGATCAAGCCGAGTAGTGAAACCCCTGAAAGACTGAGCTTATGAACAAGACATTTGGTTTGAATATAACCTCCATTTCCCATCTCTATACGATATGAGCGAGGGGACTGCGTTGGAGTCTTGATTAAGCCTGGTTCCCACTAGTGGTTGTGAGGATTTAAGACATGTACTGGATCTTGTGGGTACACAGGTGGAAGTTTTTGAAGACATATCATAATTGCACTTCTGTTGATCTTGACGCTGTTGAAGCTTAGTTGTTACATCATTGTAAGCAGATGAGAACAGAGTAGGCTTGGATACAGCTGGCAGGTTTGACTGATAAATCCTTGAATTAAGCAGCTCAGCAGACGATGGAATAGAATAGTCCAACGGGTTAGTTCGCAGACACAGCATAGCTAGATGAGGATCTGCACCGGACTCTTTACACTTTTGAAATAAGTTCTTGATGGTTTGCTCAGTTCGTTCAATAAAACCATTTGCTTGTGGATAATAAGGACTGGTAGTGACATGGACGAAACCATAAGAGCGACTGAAATCCTGGAACAGAGCAGACGTATATTGCGTGTCGTTGCCTGTAATAAACTTGCTAGGAATACCATGTTCTTCAAAGATTGCTTTCAGGTGTGCAATCACGGCGCTTGATTGGATATTGTTAAGCTTTCGTACCAAAGGGAATTTGCTGAAGTAATCTGAAAGCAGAAGATATGAGGAATTGTTCCAGAAGAATAAGTCGGAGCCAAGGGTATGTGGAACATCATGAGGAACAAGAGGATCTTTTACATTCATGTTCTGGTTGTGCTGGCAAGGTGCACATTCTTTGACCATATATTCAATGTTAACATTTATGTTTACATTTCTCAGCACCTTGATGAGCATAATGAAGCTGCTTCAGCACTTCTGGCTGTAAGGTCTTGGGAATGACAACACGGGTGCCCTTTAGAATTAACCCATCAGCAACGGTCAACTCGTCTCGATAGTGCCATTATGCATGCAGATGTGTGGGACAATCTGCTCTCTTGTCTGGCCATCCATTAGTGATAACTGTGCGAAGAGAAGCGAGTGCTGCATCCTTAGCAGTTTCCTCTTTCAGTTGCTTGGCTCTTGTCGGGCTTGTATTCAGGTGCATGTGGAGCTCATGTACAGACACATCGACGCCTTCGATTGTATCTCCTGGACATGGGTTGAGTCGTGACAATGCATCAGCTAAAGGAATGTCCTTCCCCGGGACATATTTAATGGAGACATCATACCTTTGGATGCGCAACATCATCCTTGCAATTCGAGGAGGTGGATTTGATAGATGCTTCTTAAAAATAGCTTCTAGCGGCTTGTGGTCTGTCTCAACGACGACATGTCGACCATAGGCGTAGTAATGAAATTTATCCAACCCATGTGCAACTGCGAGCATTTCTCTTTCAATGTTAGAATAACGAGTTTCTGTTTCAGTGAGGATCTTGCTTCTGTATTCCACAGGGCCTTCAGCCTGGATTAGAGTCGCGCCAAGACCACGGGTTGAAGCGTCAACTTGGATGGTTACTGGTTCAATACTGTCAAAATACTTCAAGGAACTTGGTGACGTGACTAGACTTTTAATTTGCTCTACAGCCGCTTGGTGCTCTGGGCCCCACTGGAAGTGGCTGCTCTTCTTTGTAAGATCCCATAGGTTTGCTGAAACCAAGGCGAGATTTGGTATGAAACGGCTAAGAAATTGAACCATACCAAGGAAGGTCTGCAGGTCTGCCAAACTTGTTCAAGGATCCATGTTGATAATGCCTTGCGTCTTCCGAGGGTCCATCTTTAGGCCATTGGCAGTAATGATGTGCCCAAAGAAAGGCAGCTCGGTGCATCCAATGTTGCATTTATCTGAATTAAATCTGAGACCTGTCTCTCGAGCACGCTCCAAGACAGCTTGTAGATTTGTATCATGATCACTCTGGTCCTCTTTGTAGCCATACACAACAATATCATCTGCAATGCCAGTGACTCCTGGTAGATCCCCAAAGGTTTCGTCAACCTTCTTCTGGAATATATCCCCCACGCAGATCAACCCAAATGGTAGTCTCAAGAACCGATATCGGCCATGTGGTGTGTTGAAGGAGTACACAAAGAACTCTCGTGATCCAACTTGATATTCCAGTATCCGCTGCGAGCATCGACAATGGTGAAGTTTCGGGAGGACTTCATCCAGTGTATGAGTCCAACGATGTGGACGTTTGATTGCACGGTTGAGATCCTTTGGATCAAGGCACAGTCTAAGAGCACCATTACTCTTTGTCACACATATCAGTGCAGAATTGACCCAATCAGTTGGCTCGTCTACCTTCGCTATGATTCCTTGTTTAATCAGTGAATCAAGTTCCCGCTTTAATGGCTCGCGCAGGGCTTCTGGTTTCGCGCAGGGCTTCTGGCTTCTTCCCGACGAGGAGGGTGTATGACAGGAGGAATTGGAGGATCAAGAGTGATATGATACTCTCCATTGAAACATCCAACCTCTTCGAAACAATCTTTATGCTGCGTCAGCAACTTCGTGCAAAGGGTACTTCACCCTTAGGCTCGAGGTGTAGACTACAGCTCATAGTTACTAGCTTCATGTCTGTGCAGGTTGGAAAACCAAGGATGGTGGGCCCAGTAGTATTCACAACATGAAATTAATATGAACTTGAGCGGCCATTGTATAACAATGTGAGTTGACATGCTCCATAATGCTGTATTTCATGTCCACCAAAGGCAGTGATTGTTGTGGATGATGGAATTAAATTGAGAGGTACAGGGGTCACAAGGTGATTGAGGGTATAACAGCTTGTAGGTACCCACAGAGATAACGTTCCCTTCTGCCCCTGTGTCTATTTTACATAACAAAGGTATCTTCCTTTGACCAGAGTCAACTTGTATAGTTTCAGTGTTGGTTGGGTGTTGCTCTCTTGCATATTATCTATGGAGGGAGTGAAAATAAAGTCGTGGCACATCAGCAAGGACTGGCTCATTGGTTTACGCCTTCGGATTCTCCTTTGCCTGAATAAGGATTATTTTTTTCTTCCGTTGATCTTTAGGCTTCCCAGACCGACATACTTTTCATACTTCAAGCATTTTGTTCCATTAGCAGGGCACAATGATTTATTTGATACGTCATGTAGGGTACCACAGTCGCCACACATTTCGTTTTGTGGGGGGTCGTCTTGTGTTATTCTTCAGAGTGTTGATTGTTGTTGTACTTGAACCTCTTATGTCTTGCAACTGCGAACTTGTTGCTTCCTCCGTTCTTGCAATATCTATTGCCGTGTTGAGGGTGAGTGTCTCGTTGTACTCAAGGAGTTTAGACTACTCGTGAGCTGCTTGATCCGACGATTAAAGCATCAATAATGTTTTGGTCGTCGTTAGCGAATTTACATTCGCTGACCAAAACTCGAACTCTTTTAAGAAATGCATCAACCGTCTCTCCCTTTTCTTGCTTCAAAGTTCGTAGCTTGAATCTTGCTATTCGAAAGTTGCTCTTCGGAGAAAGGTCGAGTTTCTTCTTCTCTTCGACTGAAAGCGACCATGTCGAAACAAGCTCAATGCCTTCGTCGCTTGACCAAATCAATAAGTAGCTGATCTTTTGTTCTTCGCTCTTATCCTTCAAAGGTCCGGAAAAATACAGCTTACAGAGCGCTTTGAATTTCTTAAGAGATTGCGGGGGGGCAGACCAAATAATTCAGCCATGTTGAAGAGGTTGGTTCGAGGCGGGTTTAATGAAGAAAATACACCGACCAGGTGCTTGAATCTCCTATCACTCGATACGTACAAAACTTGCCTTCAATTCGACCCCACACCGGACACCATGTCGTGTTTCGTACGTAAAGATTCAGAAACAACACATGTATAAAATATTGTATTTAATATAGACTAGAACAACTAAAGAACGAAAGTCATAATTCCGGAAGTATCTAATACAATTGGATACAATTGGATACCTTAGAAACAGTAAACAAGGCTACGAAGGTCCCTTTTAGGAAAATGACCCCCACGGGAAAATCCTTAAAAAAGGCCCTGGACCAGCGGGAACATTTTCGTGCGGCCGTTCCCGCTGCTACACATGCCCTTTTCTCAATCCCACTACAGTTATTACTGCCCCCAAATTCGACCACACAATCCGTCATACACGTCCACCAACATCATTTATTGCATTTCATTGCACTTTCATTCCTTTTCAAGTTTTTGTTTCTTACCACTTTACTATCGCATAATCCCCTTTATACGGATTGACTGTAAAAATAGCAAATGATTTAACTTTTCGCATCTCATTAATTATTAGTTTGTTTATCTCCCGTGCATTTGATTGGCTACTTTCTACTTGTGACACCCTTTTGGCATATGTACAAGCCCTATTTATTTTATTTCATCTCGTCTTACTCTGTAGCCTGCGAAGAGGGGCCGGGGCGAACCCTTCGGAAAATTATTTTGGGGATCACTTTCCATGGGAAGCCATCTGATTGGCTAACCAAACCCCTTGCTAGGCGGGGGTTAGGGTTAAGAATAGGGTTATTTAGAGTTAGGGTTAGGATAAAAATTAGTTCGGGTTAAGCCTAACCTAGCAAGGGGTTTCATGTACACCCAGTTTATAGCCCAACGTGAGAGAGTGCATGTGGGCTGCACATGCGCAGTCAAGGTCCAAAAACAAGTGATCCCAAAAAATAATTTTGCTCGCAGACTACTGACTCTGATGAAGGGCTCCGCTCCAAACGTCAGTATTTCGTCACTAAATATCTTGGCAGTTTAGCACCTTTTCACTTTGCTATATATCCAAAACACTGTCTACGCAGCACTCTACTTTTTTAGAGCAGGATTTTAGCCAATATCCTTCCTGTAGAAAACATACTGTCTACAAGTTACCAAATGTTTACTGTGACAACTCATAAATCCAGAAATATAGAAGCCCACTTAAAAAACACAATAGATATAGATATAGAAATATAGAAGCCCACTAAACAACCACAATAGATCCGAAATTATCATTAATTAGCATTGTCACTAAAATTGCATGTGAACCTGTGGAAAACCTTAGTTAGCTTAACCAAGAAAAAATATAAAAGCTGCTAAGTTCTCAAAGGAACTGGATATAATATTAAAAGGAGAAATAACTATACAGTAAGAGAACTTCAATGTGTCAAAAAATACGTAAGTACTCTTACGTATAATAATAATAATAATAATAATAATAATAAGTATTTGGGCCATCCTATAGAACTCGATGCTCTTACAATGGTAAAACCTTCATCATCATCATCATAAAGGCGGCTTTAGAGCCGAGTAGTGTTGGCTTTTACAATATTAAATCATTGTTCCCTGTCCATCATCACCGTGTGTAGATCTCCAGACCTGTGTCCTTAGTCAACTTGTTAATAAATGTGGTTTCCGGTCTTCCTCTATTCACAGTTCCATGTTTTGGTTCCCATAAAATTAGGCTTGAGACAAGATCATCACTTCGTCGATAACAATGTCCAGTGAATCGTAATCTTCTTTCTTTGATGCGTTCAGTAATTTTAAGCAAACCAGAGTACAGCTCGACGTTTGTGAGATGTTGTTTCCAGCTAATGTTCAAAACAGTACGAAGTAATCTGGTATAGCAGCCGTCAAGTTGTTTCTCTAAAACGCTAGTCAAGGTCCACGATTCACAACCATATAACAGAACGGTCTCTACAGTTGCTTGAAAGTCTAATTTTCAATTTTCGAGATAATTTAGATTTCCATATCCCGGACATCTTGTTGCATGCCTTCCATGTTAACGCTTTTCTAACTTTTATATTCTTTTCTGTTGTGTTAATCCATGATCCGAGATACTTAAAGTCATTAACTCTTTCCAGAGAAGATCCATCTTTAGTTATGAGCGTGGGTGGTAACGGTTGGTTGAGCGCAATGAATTTCGTTTTAGCGGTGTTTAGCTTCAATAAAAAAAAGGTAAAACCTTAAATATCGAAATAAATCCTAAAAAATCTATTTTTACAATTTTTACTACATTAACTAATTTGAATAAAAACATCCTATAATAAAATTAAAATGTAGATCTAAACTAGCAATATATAGTAGAACAACGATTTTGTCGTGGTAATAAATTTGAACAAAGCTTTAAAATACGTCGAAACCATGGTGAAATGGTAAATATAGTTCTTACAAGTACTGTTTAAAATCACTACTAATATAATTATTGATAATATGTTTAATATATAATCACATTTACCAAAATCTATCAATGGCGTAATGTTGGAGCAAAGGATGGGAAAGAGAAATGAGTTCTTAGAAGAACTGTTTAAAGATAGAGAAATAAATAGACTTTTAAAATAAATGAGCACGATGCATTTCGACAGACAACTTATCAAGTGCTAAGTCTGCTAAAGAAAAAAACATAAGATAGCTTGTATTTATCGTCAATGAAAAGTCCAGTTACGTCAGACGCGTTCCTAAAATAACGATGTTTTAAAAATGAATTCCTTTTGTCGGCACAAGTCAGGATCTGACAACTTGATGTAAATAGATTCTAACACCTTCAATTGAAAGGGCGAGCGACACTTAGCCAATATCCGGAAATTAGTGTCATTGTAAGAGTTGGCGCATTGAGAATTTGACAGGTGTCGGGAAATGGCAGAATCACAGTTAATGACCATGTCTTGAAGGCATTGTCTTCTTGGCTGTTGGCGTAACGGAACAATTTTTCGGCGTATGTTACTAGGAACGCGTTGTTTCATTCTTTCGCCTAACATTTGAGATGTTCTTCCTACGTAGCGAGAACCACACTCGCATTTAAATTCGTAAATTACAGAGCTTGATGAAAAAGCAGGTAAAACTTCTTTCGGAGTAGGCGGCAAAATTGTCCTAGTTGAGAAAATGCATCTTAATGGACTAGAGAAGAAAGTATTTTCTATAGTAATCTTCAGTTGTTTCTCGAATTGTTCGGAAATTTTACCAATCCACGGTAATTTTAAGTAGACTGGGCATTTGTTAGGTCCATACATAGGTTCTAGATTAGGACGAGACATGAATATTTTATCAAGCAATCGGCCTGGGTATCCATTTGCTAAGAAAATGGCTTTTAATTCGCTGAGATCTTGTTCCAAAAACTTATCCGAAGATAACTTGCGTGTTCTTTCACCAATGAAATCTTTTGTTTTGTTGAGCAGAATCAAAACGTGTGTAAAGGCCTGTAAATGTAGATTTTCGATAAATGCTTGTCAGGAAACAATTATCATCTTTGTGAACTAACACATCCAAGAAAGCTAATTTATCGTTATTTTCAAATTCATGTGTAAATTTTAAAGACGGATGAAGCGAATTTAATATATGCAGGAAAGAGAGAGCTGTTTGTTTGTTATTGAATAAAGTGAATAAAGGTCTTGATAGCAGATTTAAAGTGTGTTAAGGAATCTAAACTTCTTATGCCTTTCGGTAAACAGTTCCACAATTTAGGTGCAGCAACAGAGAAAGACTTATCACCATAGGATTTCATGTTAGACTTTATTGTCTGAGGATCGTAGACTACGAGTCGGTATGTACTGGTTTATAAGTTCAGTTATATAAGTGGGAGCCTGACCGTGAAGAGCTTTAAATGTCACAATTTCTGAACGTGAAGAGCTATAAATGTCAAAATTTCTTAAAATAAATTCTCGCTCTTATAGGTAGCCAGTGGAGTCCACCAAGTACAGGGGTAATATGTTCAGATTTTTTAGACTTAGTAGCAAGTCTAGCAGCAGTGTTTTGTATCCGTTGTAGTTTGTTCAATTCTGTATCAGGTAGGCCATAGAGTATACTGTTACACATGTCAAGTCTTCATGTCACAAATGCATGTACTGTATTAGTCTCTCACAATCCGTTTGTGTCAGGTATTTTCTAATCTTTTTTTTTAATCACTTTATTTAAACACGGTAGAATCTTCAGTAAATTTACATTAAAAATATTATAAAACTACCTAACTAAATACAAAATTAAAATACTGTTTTACAAGATTGCCGTGTAGGAGTCCAGTTAATCTTCGGAATAATGTTGGTCAATTTGCCTTTTAAACTGACCAAGAGAGTGCGACATTCGTATATTCAAGGGCAAGTTGTTCCATAACAATGCCCCACTATAGCTAAAACTTCGCTTTAAGTAGTTGGTTTACAATATTCTGTTGCTTTGCAATATTCTTGATGCCTGATGGCAAATGACGCCGATTTGCAGACATTGTTCACGTGTTTATTTAGCTTAAGGTGATTATCAACAACTACTCCTAGATCACGTGTAGCTTGAGTGGGATGGATAACAACGCCTCCGATATTGATTCCAGAAATCAGATTAAAGTTTCTTGCATATCGGGAAGATAAGTGGATGACTTCAGTTTTACCGGCCTTTCAAACAAAGCCATTGGCTGTCAAATCATGTCATTGGTGCAAGCTTCAAGTTTTGACAGCTCCACATTTCGATTAACAGAGTTAAATGATACATATAATGTTGCTGTGTATCATCTGCATATAGCATACATTTCAATCCATGAGCAGTTATGACATCTTCGATTGGCGCAAAGAAAAGAGAGAATAGCATTGGACCCAAAACAGAACCCTGAGCGACTCCATAGCGCAGAGGTTTTTCAGACAATTGCATGTCTCTAACTACATGTATAACTGACTGTGTCAAAGCTGTATCATTTATACCATATCGCATCCTAAGCCTGTTCAGGAGGACCGAGTGGTCTATATAGTGTCGAATGCCGATGACAAATCTAAGAGAACGAGAACCACTTGTTGCTGCTGATCAATAGTGCGTAGTACTGTTTAAATACAGGCACCAGAGCAGTTCCCGTACTGTGGTAATGTTTATACGCTAATTGTAATTTGGCCAACAGATCATTTGTCATAAGGTAGTCCATCATTTGTGCCGTGGCAACTCTTTCAAGAATCTTGGATACACTGTAGGTAGGCAATGTTCGTAATTGGACGATAGCTCAGGAACTCATCATATAGTCAAGGGTTTGTTTCTTAATCGATGGGTGAACAATGCCCTTTTTAAGTGACGCAGGAAACATCCCTGATGTAAGAGATGTATTAACAATGTTGGTTGGTGGACCAATTAAAACATCGACAGACTGTTTCAGTATTTTTGTTGGTTGAGGATCGAGAGCACAGGACTTGGGTTTAAATTTCTCCACCATTTCGCGGATATAATTCTCAGAAACGGTGGTAAAGCTGCAAAAAGAACTGTTGCAAATAGAATAATTTACTTGTACTGCAGTTCTTTATGCAATAGGCTTGATTCCTGTAAATATTCTCTAAGTTTCTGTATTTTAGATGAGAAGATTTCAAAATCCTTAGCCAAACACGATAAGGAGGTGTGAGCCGGCAAAGGAGGTAGTGGTCTGACTTTGAACAGACCCTCGATCATATGAAACAGCTGATTTTGGTCTGCAGTAGAGATCTTGTAAGCATGGCATTTATCTTTGTACATCTGCCGATGGATTTCAAGACGTGTAGATAGATATTTCCGTTCAGATTACCGTTTTTGCCTCTTCAACAGCCTAAGGTCATCAGTAAACCAAGGCGAGTTTGGTCGTAACGTTACAGATCGTAACCGTTTCGGGGCATGCTTATCTATAAGCTCACGTAAGATGGAGTTGTACTGATCTGTGAGGGTTTCAACGTCAGCTATAGGATATCCAGGTGTGGGCGCATGTAGCTCTGAATTTAGTATGTCATCTCTCCAGGATTATATATATATATATACGCCCACTACTGTACCTAGCTTGTGGTAGTTTGAGCACTCTGGACCTATACCACTTCACGCTCTCTGGATGTGCGCATGACCGCTATTGTCCCACAAGCGGTTGTAACCGGTAATCGCTTGGGTATAAATAGTTCTCATGCCATATCTAGATTGTATTGAGCTACACTGATGAGTGATGAGCTCATGCATCAAAACACGTGTCTGTAGATTGTACTAATATATATATATATATATTATATATATATATATATTATATATATATATATATATATATATATATATATATATATATATATATATATATATATATATATATATATATATATATATATATATATATATATATATACCGGGTGACCCAAAAAAAAGTACTCCGGTTTGATTCATAATAACTTCTAAACGAGTGAAGCTATTAAACTGAAATAACTTTCATTAGATAGATGGAAGACTAACTTAGATTTTGAAATATGACAGTTGTATTTTACTTAAAAATTCACGGAGATATTAATGTTCAAACTCGGTAGCATATTTCTGGATGTGTCTAAAATATGCAAAAAACGCCGTATCAAATTCTTAATGTTGGATGTCTCTGGGGAGTTGCATGTTATGTCTTATGGAGTTATGGTTTGATTGTGTTTCATTCTGAGTTTATTCTGAACATGAACAAATTTGGAATGTACCACATGATCAGCAACCGTAGAATTTAGAAGAGCTTCGCAGCATGCCGTAATCTAGAACAACGAATGATCCATGACTCCTTCGACGCAATGGTGTCACGGGCTAGGCAGTGCATTCGTGGTAGAGGACACGCGATTCCGAACGAATAAATCTTGCTTGTATTTTGTAAATAATAATACTTCGTTTCATAATAAACAATTTGTCAAGTGTCATTTATTTACTGCTAATAGTGCGTGTTTCAGTTGAGCAAAGCTTGATTAATATTTGATACGGCGTTTTTTGCATATTTTAGACACATCCAGAAATATGCCACCGAGTTTGAACATTAATATCTCCGTGAATTTTTAAGTAAAATACAACTGTCATATTTCAAAATCTAAGTTAGTCTTCCATCTATCTAATGAAAGTTATTTCAGTTTAATAGCTTCACTCGTTTAGAAGTTATTATGAATCAAACCGGAGTACTTTTTTTTGGGTCACCCGGTATATATATATATATATATATATATATATGATGAGCTGTGGAACAGCGAAACACGTGTCTGTAGATATTGTACTAATATATATATATATATGTATATATATATATATATATGTATATGTATATATATATATATATATATATATATGTATATATATATATATATATAGTACACTATCTACAGACACGTGTTTCGCTGTTCCACAGCTCATCAGTGTAGCCTTGAGTTGGTACGATCTAGATATGGGCATGAGAACTAATTATATATAAATATATATATATAAATATATATATATATATATATATATATATATATATATATATATATATATATATATATATATATATATATATATATATATATATATATATATATATATATATATATATATATATATATATATATATATATATATATATATATATATATATATATATATATATATATATATATATATATATATATATATATATATATATATATATATATATATAGATTTTCGCTTACCTCAAAACTGGTCTGAGGTAATATATATATATATATATATATATATATATATATATATATATATATATACTATAATATTATGTATATATAAATTTTACCTTCATGCCAAAGTTGTGTTACATCTGTTACATACAAGCATGTTGGCTCTACAACACATGCTATGTCGACTTTGGTTTCTTCGCTTACCTTCATGCCACCATGTGCCTTCACAATTCGCCTTGCTCCAGGACACTTTCACTCTCGCTCCACATTTCAAGATGCTGTTATTTGGTGTCTCATTAGGACCAGATGAAGATAATATTGATGTATCAGTATTTAGTTCTACACAATCGTTAAATCCTGATGTGATTGGTGGGTTTTTGAAATATGTGTTCAATGTTCTTCAATGTGGTTCGATCGGGCACAGTGATTTTTTTATGTGGATGATGAGAGATGTTGGAAGGTTGGTGTTGCATAGAATGTCCTGTGTCTGTTTGTCGGTGTAGTTTCAAGTAGAAGCCGTTGTTTTTTTTCTTCAACGATCAGATGTTCTGGATTGGAAACAAGCTCCAAAAGTTGTTTTCGCTCTCTCGTGAAACAGAGATGTCTTCTGTTGTTTGCAATTAAAGAAACGTTCAACAAAATAGTATCCTTGCATCCACATGTGGGCAAACCATCTCAACGTAAAATGGACTTCATGTGACCAATTTGAAGCTTTCCCAGCTCCCTTGTTGTTTTAGGGATGATTTGATCAGCCGAAATGCGTTCTACGAGTTCAACTTTTTTATCTGCTTCTTTCTGGCAGATTTTCATGAGATCGTCTTTTGATTTTGCAAAGTAGTTATGCAATCTCCACTGGTCTCTTTTTAAATTGTCAACCATCTGCTTTTCCATATTTTACCACCTCTTCCTCAGTGGTCCATGACAACAATCCCAAGCAGCGAATAATAGTTGGAGAAGGTTCAGGAACAACAAGATAAGCCAAATCTAAAATGTGGCTAGGTAAAAAACAACCTTGAATCGAGTCCCACACTTCCTCGTTAAGATTGGATCTTTGTTCATATGCGAGGTAATGCAACTCACTATTTTCCAACCATCGTGGATAGTCTGGTAAAGGCTGACGAATCTGTGACGATGGAATCTTTCCATGTTTGGGCCAGTCCACTGCTCGTCCATTCTGTATATAACATTATAACCGTGGTATACTTGTCACTCCAAGACGTTCTCGAGCCAGTGTCTTCACTTTTTAAGATCCTATAATCTTCCCATAAGCGTCCTTCCAAATTGTTGTCTACAGGTATAACAAACATCATGTGGAGAAACATGTCATCTCCATGTTTTCCCTTTGCTCTTCCTTCCCTGGACCACGGACGTCGAGGTGCTTCGAATAGCTGCAGAATGGGCCATGATCCCATAGAGCTTTATTTACTTGAGGATGGACTCTTTCTACAAAATTCCGCTTGCTGTTGTATTCAGCAAAGGAAACCTGTGCCACCCTGTCTATTTTAAGAAATTTGCACAGACGAACCAAAGACATCTGTACCATTGCACTTGAAGGTTGTTCGGACGGACCGTTGTCCTTCAGTTTGCCTGTCTTGGAGTACCGGAAATACTTGTCGAGGGACGGTTGCAAAATTAAAAAAGTATTTCATTTAATTGACAGAGAGATAGATAAGATTAAATTATTCCTTTTCCTGACCGAAATTCCAGAAGATGGAGCTGTAAGAGGTAATTTCAACTTTTCAGGGAAGAGGGTTTCCATAAAAAGGTGTGCCATAGGCGTTATTGCATTGGCCCTCCCTTGCAGCTCCCAATAATGATCAGGTAAAATTGCGCTCTTTTGCTTCCAGGTTTTCACAGGCGTTTGGACAGGTGTTATGTCTCCAGGAGCAATACTGTTTGCATCTTTTGAATGGATAAACGAACCGTCTGGTTGTTCAGCAGATTGATCAACGATATAATTGACATTTGATGAGGACCAGTGCAAGTTCAACGAGAATTTTGCAACGCCAATTCTTGGAGATTGGTGAAGGGATCGAGATACAAGCATTGATGCCTTTTCCATCGTGATGTCTCTTTGCTTGCAGGGTGTTTTTAAAAATTTTGTGTGTAGTTATAACAGGATGACAAGTTCCCTTGCTTTCTTCATGTTTACATTGCTATCTGCAGTCCTATAAAGTGTACAGTAAAAACCAGAACCTACCATTATTAAGAACCGATGAAGGCTGAAATTAAGAATTTGTTTATATAACGAAGAACATATAAGAATATAAGAACCTACCCCAGGCTGATTGGGTAAAATGTACAGTAGGTTCTTGTTAGCGGGTTTTTACTGTATCAACAGTAAGACGGGGATGACTTTGAATTCCATTATCCATAAAGGCATATTCCAACAATGGAACGAGGTTGGGATTTTCTTCGCATTTTAGCTTTCTTCCACGACCAGGCTGTATACAGTATGTAAAATGTCTTTTAATTTCCTTTGGCTGATTATCCTCTGTGTTAAAGCTATACTGTTGTCTGTTTGTCATGTCATTTCTGGCGACCTGAGAAGTGCCTTGGATATTATAAAAGCTGTTAAGATTTGCAAGGAAATTGTCTCGACAGTTTTGCACTCTTGTTTTGTTTCCAACACCAAGTAGTGATTTAGATACAAAATTTACACTTACAATAGTCACCAATAGCCGCTTCGATATTTTTATTAAAACTGTGTGTGTTATTTTTTTGTGGATTTAGAAAGGAGATTATGGATGAAAAATCACAGTTTGTGTTCTCAGACATAAATGCTTGGCCGTTGATTTCAAACTGCATAACATTTAGATGTTTTTCAACAATGTGAAACAATTCTGAAGACATTATCCGACGTTTGCTCGATGAATTAAATTTTTGTTTGTATGTTTTGGCCAGTTCCTGTGTTGCTACAAGTGGGCCATGCTCTAACAAATAGTTAGCAGCAGAGAGCGTGGCACTCAGCGAAGCGATCTGATTTAGAGACTAAAAGTTTGTTCCTCAATGAGCTTATGTTGTCTTTCTGGCTTCCTTTGACCTTACTGCGACGACACTGGAAACCACCTAATTGTCCATTTACTGTATCGCTTTTCCTTTTTGAGTTTTTGTAAAATAATTTTCCTCTTTGTTATAAAACTCACGTCGCATACCATTAAGAGGTAAATCGGTTGATGAATCCAATTCAGTTACCAAAGAGCAAGCAACCGCTTTTGCTCTTTGCATGGTAACTGAATTGGATGAGTGTCCGGGTTGATGTTGCTTTGCTGCTTTACTGGTAGAAGTTGTTGAATCGGAATTGTCACTTGGCGGCGAATAAGACGTGTCTGCACTCACGGAAGTATAATGCGGTTTATTTAAGGACTGGTTGTTGATGCTAGGTGTTGCTGTCGATGTTACTGGACTGGCGGAAGACGCTGAATCAATCGAGGAAGGAGAAGGCGGTTTACTTGGATTCCTTGCGAAGGACTCGTTGTTGACGGTATCAGGTCTAGGTTCCTTTGCAGCTGCTGCCGCATATGTTGCTGTTGATGTCAGTGGACTGGCGGAAGATGTTGAATCACTTGAATAAGGGGAAGGCGGTTTACTTGCATTACTGTCGATGACGATAGGTGAAGGAGGGGTGGTTTGAAGAGTGGTCAGAAAATACAGGGATTGACTGTGGTGCTTTAGGAGGATGGAGAGAAGTGGACGTACGCTTTCGGGATGGTGCAAACTCGTTGCGAAAGAAGCGAGGTCTATGTTTCTTTGCTGCTGTTGTCGTTGGACTGGGAGATGTTGAATAATTCTGGGAAGGAGAAAGCACTTTATTCGGGTTACGTGAGGTACTAGTATATGGAGAGGGAGAATGCTTGGGAGAATGCTTTGGAGATTGATCAGAAGAAACAGGAATTGGCTAAGAAAATGCGCTCGAATGTCCACATTTTCAGATTTAGAGGATCGAAAAGGCTTTCGTTTTCTTTTGTTGGTCACTGTTTTCCATTCATTTCCGTTATCTGTAACAGTTATTAATGGAACAAAATGGTTAGCACGGAAACCTCCTGACTTGTTAGACCTTAGCTTAGGACGACAACTTTGATAAAGCCGTGGCTCATAAGTACCATTAAGAAGGACATACAACTTATGGAGTTCATTGCTGTAGCCAATCCCATTATCTGAAGAATGCCTAAATATTCACCCTTACGAAGAGTAGTTATAGACTCTTGATTCATAGCTTTAGTGAAAGTGTCAGCTGTCATAACTCCCGAGGCACGATTTTTTATAAATGACGGCATCATATATTGGCCATGGGTTTCCCGATTTAGTCGTTATGTCGATTTCATGTACGGACGGGTGAGAGGAGTAAAATTCCTGATTTAGAAGCAGTTCAAGACATGTTCGTAGTCTAAGATCAGTATAGCCATGGTTTCATTTCCAAAAATGATTTACTTGCTGCATTGAATAAACAGTGTTTCTTGTGTTCTGGGAGAATAGAGAGAGTAGTACGGTCAATTGAACCACTTGGCATGCTCACCTGACCGACTTGAATTGTGTCAATAGGGTTGTTGTACCTTTTTTGGATGTGAGAGGCTAATTCCTGAAGATCAGTAAACCTTGAAGAAGATTCCCATAAAAACTGTAAATCATGGTCAACTTGTGCCATCTTAACCGCACTTTCTCACTGATGGGATTAGTTCTGTGGTTGAAATAAATATATTTTATAAAAAAATAATGTAATTTTTATATAATTTGTAAAATGTAATTTTAACAGCAATTCAAATTTCACAATACCCAATTACAAAGATGATTTTCAAACAGTCTAAAGCAGAATGTCTTTATTTTCTTTCTTCTGTCATGGATGATGATCCCAGGAACTTCTTCCCAAATAGGGCACATACATGTAACTTGTTTGGCATTATCATGTTCTCATATGGTGACTACTGAATTAAGTCAAGAAAGTCCTGAAATAAATATTATGTTAGTAAATAAAATTATATATATATATTATATATATGCTTTAAATGTCAATTTTCGAAATGTTAAGAATTGTATTATGTTGAGTTTAATCATGCTAACTCAAGCATCATGCATGCTGTGTACCATTGTACAGGGTTCGAATCAGCAGGTCGCAATTCGCGAATCGAATTTAAGTATTTGCGAATCCACTTTTCATTTTTGCGAACCCATATTTCAATAACTACGTTTACCGTATTTCCGCGCTATAAATCGCAACATTTTCCAACTTTTTTACAGCTATTTTACGCGCTAGTAGGAGTTGGATTGGAAAATCCCTTGACGTTGCCTAGCAACAGTTTCGCTGAGGCCAACAGTTTCGCTGAGGTACTTTGTTATGATTGGCAAGGTTGTAAATACCTAGCCAATGAAAACGCGTAAATCAAACAAGCCCCCCCCCCCCCCGTTAATTGTACCCTGTACGCATTTAATGCAAATTAAATTGTATTCGATTCATTACACGTGTAAAATGCAGAGCATATAACCGCTTTAAACGTCAAAAAATGGGAAAAAGAATTAAACTGCCAAGGTGACGAGTATCAAATGTTCCTCATGTAAAACGTTTGTGAGCCAACTAAATAAAATGCGCAGCTAAAGAAGCAACATGGGTCGAGGGTTCCAAGTCTGTAAAGAAAGACTCTCTAAAGAAACACTTAGCTAGCGAAGTACATCTTAAAGCAATTGATCTAAACACTAGCAGAACACAACTGGGAGCTACAATGAACATGTTCTTCAGAATACCCCTAATAATTGGACGTAGACTAACGCGAATAGCCACGTCCTGCGAGTGTGTTTCAATACTATTATCTAGTGAAACAAGAGCGGCCTTTCAGTGATTATCCGACACTTCTTAACCTACAGTGCAAGAATGGTGTACAAGAATTCAAGTGCTACAGGAATGACCGTGTAGCCGCTGGTTTCGTTCGCGGACGGTGTTTAGTATGACCCAGTTACATGGATTTATTGTAGACGGTGCTTCAGTAAACACAGGAATCCACAAAGGACTGGCTGTGTTGTTGCGTGAAAATGCTCCATGGTTGACCGTGGTCCATTCTTTTAATCACAGATTTGAGCTTGCTATCAAAGATTCATTTGGGGGAACTTTCTTTGATGAAATAGACACTTTGGCATTTGCTTGTTAAACTATTCTATTTGTAGAAGAATTTGGAGCAATTTTCGAGAAATCTGTTCCAAAGCCTGCCAAAGTTGGAGGCACTCGTTGGATAGCACATAAGTTTAGAGCAATGGCCATTGTTTTACAGAATTATGGTATCTTCATCGTCCATCTTGAATCACTAGCCCATACAGAGTCTGTCTCTTAAGAAAGCAGAAATCGAAAGCTTTGCAAAGAAGTGGCAGTATGCTAAGTTCCCGTTACACTTAGCAATTTACAATGTACTTAGATGTTTTAATGCCTCTGAAAGTTCTCAGTGTGAGTATGCAAAAAGAAGAACATGATCCAGTGTTCATGTTACGTCGCATACAAGAATTCAATTGGACAATGGCAAAGTTAAAAAGTCTCGTTGAGAACTCTTTCCATGGCACTTCCTGCAGGCTTACGAATTATACCAAATTTCTTCAGGAGGTATCAGAAGATGAAGATGGCAAGAAAGTCTACCAAGATAATAAACTCAAAGAATTTGAAAGCAACAAACTTGCAGTAAAAAGATCGTTCGGTGAAATCGTTGCAAGAATTTGTCATTCTGTCGAGGGGCGTTTCGGTGACGTGAAAGATAATCCTATATTTCAACATTTAGTATTGATTCTCGACGTAAACATCTGGCCTTCGGATGAAAATTCTCTCTTGAACTACGGCGATAACGCAATCAACGATTTGATTGAGTTTTGCAGGAAGGAGCTTTTGGAAAGCAATGGTTGTGACATAACAAATATTCCAGCCCAGTGGGACATCCTGAAGAATCGAATGCGACCTATGCTTGCTGTTGACGACCTGAAATATCTTGAGATATGGGTAAGAGTTCTTACAAACGACATCCTAAAAGAGGAATGCTCAGATGCGCTTCATATCATCGAGTTGTTGCTGATTACTCCATTCACGAACGCAAAACTTAAGCGCATGTTTAGTCGAATGAATCGAGTGAAAACCGACTGGAGAAACAAGTTAGGAAGAGAAAGGTTGGACTCCTGCTTGGATAAGTGAAGATCCATCAAAGACTTCAATCCTGACGGAGCTATCCAAACCTGGTACAAGCAGAAAGTCTGTCGAATTTCAGCAGCGAAACCTCATAGATATCCGGAGAAACGTCAAAAAACCGGCCAAGCCTCTGACCGTGCCGTCAACATCGCTAAATACACTTTATCGGATTTGAATATATTGTGATTTGAATGATTAACGCTTTCCCTACTGGCACCCCGGAGACAAAAATGTCTCATTTTTCCTGGCAATAATGGAGGGACTCTATGAATTTCATAGTGCAAATCAAATCATATATGCCAGGGCTCGAAATAAGCGCCGATTACCGATCAATGATCGGCAAGAAATTGTTTATGATCGGCGGAAAAGCAGGGTTGGCGATCATCTTGATCGGCAAGAAATAGTGGACCATTCAAAAAGATGCACATGCATACAGTTAAAACACAGTCATAAACACGCGAAAAGCATATGTTTAGCCTAAGTTAAGACAGGAAAAACGGCCAAATATATCATTAACTATAAATAAATTCGCACGAAGTACTCGCACAATCTGCAATTCGAGCCGCTGACCACGAACGTTTCTGTTATCAGGGGCGCAACTAGGGGGTGGGGAGGGTTGCACCCCTGCCCTTTTTGTGAGACCTCTAATACTATCTAATACTTACTTAGACATTAGATAAACATATAATTAATCGTCTGTTGTAGTACGCAATACAATTGGGAAGCGATTTGCCAGGGAGGCCGAATCCGCGGTACTACAGCGGTTTAACACAAAAATGTTGAAAATATTAAATCACATCCTCTAGGAGCAGCCATTCCTCACGTTGTAAGTCATATACAAACTACCGGAATTGTTAAAGCATTGTTAGCAGTAAATTATTGGATTGTAACCAACCCCAAAACAACAAAGATCCTAACCCGAACTCTACGCCTAACGAGTTTTCTAACCAACCCGCCGCCTAACGAGTTTTTTAACCCTAAACTAATTCCCTAATAATAACACTAATAGTAATACGAACCCTAATACTAACCCTACTAACACTAACCCTAATACTAACCAACCGTAATACTAACTCTAATACTAACCAGCTAATAATAACCCTAACAATAATATTAACCTCCTTTTCAAATCCTCAGAGTTTGTGATTGTGGCGAGCGTAATTTAATATTCATCAACATTTTTGAGTTAAACCGCTGTAGTACCGCGGATTCGGCCTCCCTCCACGCCCGTGGCAAATCGTTTCCCAATACAATTCTCCGCAAATCTGGCGAGACTCAGAGGCTTCTAGTTCGATTTCAAGCTCGGTTTCTATCTTCCCCACGAGTCTTCTTACGCCCGTGCTCCTGTTTTCAGCGGTTTTCCACATTTTCTGCGGAGAGCTGAAGAAATGGCAGAACAACATTTTGTTCTGACAAGTCTACATACTCAAACGCACTCTGCCTTGTAAAAGATGCTACACGCGTGTCATAACTCATAGAACGTGCTTTATATATTTTGTAAATCATTCATGTTAATTTTTGGGTAAATAAAAGTTGTTTAAAAACAATAAAAACAATAAAAACAACTTTACAGAATCTTTACCAGAGTGCAATATAATTCCAAAAACATGGTCTGACATTATGTCAGACCAACCCAGGTTTTGGTCGGACATGATCGGACACTAGTTATTTTTGAATTCAATGGAAAAAAATTTGGATGCGGGAAAACATCTCATCCAATGCGGGAAAACATATTCTCTTGCACGTGTAACCGATTACGTTTTGGTTTTTCGAGAATGAGGGAGAAATTACTGCGGCCAAATGGTCGGCCAAAATGTCCGTGCAGAACAATCAGTCGGGACGGCCTATGGCCGGTGGCCGACCGTTATATTGCACTCTACTATATATAAAAAATTAAAAAGCTATGTTCAAATGTTACTCAATGCTGGTTTACTCAAAGATTTTTACACAATGCATCACCACAGTGTGTGCACGCGTTCACCGTCTCTTTCGCTCGTCTTGTCTAATTGCACTGCAGTGTCTGTTTCTTGCTTTTCTTTCCCTTCCGCTGAAGAAGTGTCCATGGGCATTCTCAGGACTAATAGAGCAATAGCAATAGCAATAGCAAGAGAAGCTGATTTATGCAAGCGCTTTCTTTTGTTTGAACAACTCGAGTATCCTGCAATGAGTTGCTTGGCAAGCGCAATGCGAAACACGACAAGTTGTCTCCTTACTTGGTTGAGCAACATTCTCTTTAAACTTTATGTAAAATAAATGTATTACAAAGAAAGACATTTTTAATTACTTGTACCACTTTGGAAGCCAATATTTCCAAAATACTCATCAGTTGACTGTTGACCAGTAATCGGCAGTATAGGTGGCAAGGGATTTACCGCATCATGGTGTAGACACCAAAAAAGCATGCAGTTTGTTTACCGTTACTGCTGTCCAATTCTCGAGTCTTTGTGGGTTTCCTGATAGCTTCTGTTGTGCATACTGATTTCCACTGTTACAATATTCAAACAGAAGCTTAAACGCATCTAATTTGTTTGCTTCTTGGAGCAATTCACAAAATCGTCAACCTTGATGACGATGCCCATCCCCCCATACCGCTGGGCATTTGATACGTTGACCCAACCCAGTGAACTCTAACCCGGAAGGTCGGCGAAAATGGACCTGGGATCGGCTGGTCACAACACCCAGAATTTCTGGGTGTTTAAATTGATAATTTGTGTTGTCTTTGTTCCATTTCCTTTGTCTACTTTGTTGACCTGAATAATTGAGAAATGTTCAATGCTCTTCAGAGTTGTTCATGTCAGCATTCGTAGGCATAAAAGCAGCTAACAAGCTTAATAATCCACTATACATCCATTGGTTCCTTAATTCGACATTCACACGGAACATAGCTCGCTTTTCAGGATTTATTTAATATATAGTACTGTAATATACAATCTGAAGCTATAAAAATACAAAAACAATTTAGGTACGTTATAAATATGCTATAAAAGGTTCGAATAAGTTCAAAATATAGATGACTGAGTAAACAAAGCTTACATTGTCAAACTACGTCCGTTTTCTTCCTTTTAACAACTATACAACCATATTAAACTTTAACAAAACCTTCATGCATTCTTTCCCGAAATGCCTTTTGCCCATGGTTATTTCTTACAAAAGGTATGAAGAAGCATATATCCAATTTAGCGAAAGCTATCACTTTTAATTTGCTGTAAAATTTGAAGACATCATTCAGATTTAGATGAATAAATTATACTCGGCTGAATTAATTGGTTTTATGACAAGCCAATCGGATTATAGAATGGACCAACCATCCCTATGGCGCGCCAAACGGGACAATAATACTTATTGGTAGAAATATAATACTTGTTGAAATATTTAATACTTATTGGCAGAAATATAATACTTGTTGAAATATATAAAACTTATTTACAGAAATATAATACTTGTTGAAATATATAAAACTTATTTACAGAAATATAATACTTGTTGAAATATATAAAACTTATTTACAGAAATATAATACTAGTAATCCTGAAAAATAGTACTTTCTACAAAAATATATATAGTACTTCGAAAAATATAATACTTACGTAAAAATAATACTTCCTAATATATAAACCGATCGCGGGCGCAGAAAATCATGGGCGCAAATTGTAACCGCTGACCATAATAATAATCTTCGAAGCTAAATCTCCCTCGCAGTTGAGTTTGAGTTCGCAGTTAGTTGAAGACTGCGATTAAAGTTGGAGTGGGGTTAGGGCTTCGGTTAGGGTTGGTGTACTACCGAAATAGCGTGTAAGTTGTCTAACGTTTTGAGCGGCGAAGGCTCTTCGTCAGAGAGTGAAAGCGCCTTCGCTCGAAACGTTAGACTACTTACACGCTATTTCGGCAGTACACCAAACTTTTTACACACTTAAAGGTTAGTGTGATGCTTTGTTCAAAACTAACTTAATTACTAGTATACAAACATTCAAATATTGCCCATCATTCAGGGGCGGATTTAGCGTAGGTCAAACCGGTCATGCGACTGATGTAATTTTTTGCTAGCATAAAAAATTCCGAATCGACCTTCAGCAGTCACTGTAAAAATTGCGCAATTACAACAAGGTCCAGTTGTTTCATAATCATTCGTGATTTTATTCGTAATTCATCGGCACTGACGGCACAGGCTCTCTCGCCCGCGTCTTTCCCGCAGCGGAGGTACAAATAACAATGTGAGCAGTCTTCAGTCTTCTTCTTCTCAGCGGTCTTCCGCATGAGCTTTGACCGATCTGAGTAATTTTCCAGCTATTTGATTGGTCAATACACCGATCTCCATGGTGATCGGCCAATTTGACCGATCTGCGGGGCGTTCTGACCGGTCTTGGTGATCAGGGTCTCATACATGAGCCACCTGATTGGTTAATTCAGACAAATACCGTGTTCTTATTCGCTACTCCATTTGACCGATCTTGACAAATTCACAGCGTGTGGTATCCATCCGTTTACTGTATTATTCAGCAATGGCTCGCGGTATTTACGAAACTGTTCTATCAGGGTTTGAAAGAAACGATGAACATTGTCTGCAAGAAGTGTACGATGATCTGGTGAGGCAAATCAACGT
The DNA here is from genome assembly GCA_035772405.1 of Chrysogorgia sp. JL179-B06. Taxonomy (NCBI): domain Eukaryota; kingdom Metazoa; phylum Cnidaria; class Anthozoa; order Scleralcyonacea; family Chrysogorgiidae; genus Chrysogorgia; species Chrysogorgia sp. JL179-B06. The sequence continues at coordinate 4,422,989 of JAYKKM010000054.1, read as the reverse complement.
TTCGCGCAAGAGTTCTGTCGACGAACTACTCAGTGCGGTAAACAGCACTTCAAGCTTTCTTAGCAGGAATTTTGGCGCAGAGAAACTAATCCAAAATATGTCCGCGATCGGAAAGGCAAGGGTTGTACAGGCCACGGCGATCATGTAAATGTATATATTGATTGATAAACTACCGTCTTACTAGTCTTAAACTAGTGTATTGATAATCTAGTATGTGCGTCTTTGGCCGTAATCGTTGCTCAATTACCATATAACCGAGCATATAACATATATTTACATATATACCGTCGACAAAACGACGATTAAGATTAAGCTATACTCGATTCGAGTTTACCGGTTCCATGTAACCTATATTTAAGCGTTTCGTATTGACTTTAAAAAGGTTTAAACTTCATATTGATTGTTGTTGAACCTCGTTGTCTGGTGTATGAAATACGACCTGGGCTATTCATTGCTTTTGACAGGAAGTTGAGAATAAATAATTCATGTTTTATCAAAGTTCGAATTGGACAAAAAAACTTATAAAAAATAATAAAATGTTTCATAAAAACATGTTTGAAAACATTAAATCTGATTAAATCAAATGCTCAAAAGTGCTGTCAGATTGCGGGAAATGCCATTTCAGAGACCCAAATTCAAAAATTTTCCGGGGGGATAATCCCCCCGTCGCCATTTTGACTAACGTATAAAAATTCCTAGATCCGCCCCTGTCATTGGGGGGTAAGAAATGCTGTATTGGTTCACAGTAATAACACTGTTGTAAATTTGTGTCTAAGTTTATTATTGCATATCAAACGTTGATCAAGAAATGGCAAAGATTGCCAAAGATTCACCATTTAATTAAAACCAGATTTCGCAGTTCGAACGCAGCACAGGTGAGAAGGTGAGAGAAAGCACGTGTTTACAAGCGCAGAACAAGTATCGTGAGCTGACGTAAACATATATCTAAACTTGATCTAGTACTCAGCCTCTTTTGAACAGATGGCGGACCGGAAAGAGCCCGGACCTGTACTGTATTTACCTGCTCGTTTCATAAACTGTTCCGCCATAACGAAACGAGAAACGGTCAGCACTAGCCTTCAACTTCATTGTAACCCTAACTCCCTACCTGTGTTTTAAAAAATTAAGAAACTTGAATAATTTAGCAACTAGTCGTAGTCTCTGCTGGGTTAGGATTGGTGTTGTGTTGGGGTTGAGTTCTAGAATCCTACAATATACTGTTGTGGAATTACCCATTATTGGTAATCTAAGAGTATTTGACAATTGGCGATTATTGGCAGAAATATAATTTAGCAACTAGTACTAGTCCCCACTCGGTTAAAGACCCTCAGTGGATTGCCTCTAGTGCCGACCAGTGAGCTATATATATATAGAGAGAGAGAGAGCTCACTGGTGCCGACCTAACGAAACCTGGTAGCTTCGAAGACTATTATTATGGTCAGCGGTTACAATTTGCGCCCGCGATTTTCTGCGCCCGCGATCGGTTTATATATTAGGAAGTATTATTTTTTTATGGAAGTATTATTTTTACGTAAGTATTATATTTTTCGAAGTACTATATATATTTTTGTAGAAAGTACTATTTTTCATGATTACTAGTATTATATTTCTGTAAATAAGTTTTATATATTTCAACAAGTATTATATTTCTGTAAATAAGTTTTATATATTTCAACAAGTATTATATTTCTGTAAATAAGTTTTATATATTTCAACAAGTATTATATTTCTGCCAATAAGTATTATATATTTCAACAAGTATTATATTTCTGCCAATAAGTATTATTGTCCCGTTTGGCGCGCCATACATCCCAGGGCCATTTTTGCCGACCTTCCGCTGTGGAGGCAAAATGCCCTGGGAACGAGGTTGACGTTGACCAATCCCAGGGGGTGGGGGATTTGAACCAAACATTTGCTTGTGGGTCGGGCATTAAATAATACAGTAATCTGAGCCTCATTCCCTTTGGGCAGCACCAAAAGGCAGTGGGGGGCAAGAATTGCAACTCCCCCCATAGCATTGCTACAGCCTACAAAACGTGTTGTTCGCGTGTGATTCGATCATGGAGGAGTTTAAGCCTTAAGTCTGCAGCCTACAGTAGACAAATTTAGCAGAATAACATACCTAGGAGGGTAAAGGGTCAACACCTGCCTTGTAAATAGTATTTATATAATTTGATATTTGAAAACACTGAAAATTGCTGTTATTGCTTTCATGTTATTGCTTTCATGATTTTGCACTACTGCTGGGCATTTGCACCTGCATTTCATCCCCACTGTGGGGAATTAGCAGCATTTTTAGTCAAATGCCGGGGGGAAGGGCACGCTTGGATTTGACTGATACATAACTGTCCAAGATGTATCTGTTTCATCTGGTTCTGTGCTTTCCTCTCCTTCGCATTCAGCGCTTTCATGACTACTGTAATTACTACTTTCTTCGTCAGTAATACCTATACATGTATATATCTTTATCTGAATCTTTGTCTTCCTTACTGACCCAGAAGATCCAAAAATTTTACATTGTATTGTGATTTTTGAAAACAAGTCAGTCATAACGTCATGTATTATTAGCATGGCATTAAAGCACAAAATTTATGCGCAGTAACTGCCAATTGGCCAATGTCTGATAATTTATTTTAAAGCAACAGAAGACAAAGATAGCCTCTCTAGGGGAAGGGTAATCATCATAACTTTGTCGGGCAGTATAGGGCGGCATAGGAAAATTGTGGTGGTTTTTGTGCGGGCGGTGCAGGGTGGCATAATAGGAAAAAAGTTACGACTTGCATGTAATTGTTGTGTTCTGTTTTTTTTCTATATATACCTAAAAATACTCACCAGCGTAAAGACATTCTAAACATCATATCAATTTTACCCAGATAATGAAAATAGTGTGGTGGAACCGGAGGGAGGGCCCATTTCCAGAAACAGCTGCTCTACATTTATATAGGCCCGCTATTAAGTTATTAACCATGTTGCGCCTAAAAATTTTACAATATTTTTTGTGAATTGAATTTTCTTCTCTAATTAGAACATTCAACACGGATGTATGAAATTGCTGTGAGCATTGTTCCATATTGATTCCTGCCATTTATCATGGGATATAATTTTAGGTTAATAAATGTTCACATTTGCCAGAAAAGATAAACAACAAAAAGTTGTTTATGGAGAAGGGAAGAACTAAAACACATACAGTATGCAGGAACCTTATAGCATTCTTGCCCCATGTAATATCCAATTTATAACTCAAATTGTGATACTAAATACTAATACACACCAGTACATACACAGTATGTTTATATTTAACTGCTCAAGTTTTGTTCAATTAATAACTTGGGGCTTTATCTAGTGAGGAGCTGAGGGAAAGAATGGGTATTGAATCGGTGTCTGACGTGGTAAAGAGGAGCCGATTAAGGTGGCTGGGACATGTGCTGCGGAAAGATGATGGTGACTGGGTGAAGAGGTGTATGTCGCTTGAGGTTGATGGTGCAAGAAGAAGAGGAAGGCCACGGATGACATGGAGCCAGGTAGTGGAGAGGGATATGAGAGAGAGTCGGCTGAAGAGGGAAGATGCACATGATCGTGGAAAGTGGAGGAAACTGTCGTGGGGAACCACCGGCCAACCACTGCGTAAGCGGGGAAAACGGCCGTAAAACGTCCGTTGTTGTTTATCTAAGCACAGTTAATAGAAAATAACACTCATGCTAGAGCAGGACCGCCGAGAGGATATGGTAGCCGGGGCAACTGTCACCCCAGCCATAATCTAGGGGGCCAAGCAAATCCGGGGCCTGTGCAGAATTTGCCATAAACTACCTCCGACATCTGAGGCATTTAGGGGCCCGTGAGCCTACATGCCCACAGGCCCATCCTGGCCCTGTGCTAGAGTGAGATGCTGAACAGTATTATAATACTTTACTGTATCATTGATATAAGCACACATGCATGAATACTACATTCATTTTGTAAATCATATGGCTTGCATAGAAAAAATAAACTTTTTCTAGCCACTTATTTTTCGCAAGATTAACTGAATTGGGAGCAAACCAATTGGCAATTGCAAACTTTATGTTTGAGTACGATTATGCAAGTTGCATGATTGCATTACAAAATGAATGTAGTATTCATGCATGTGTGTTTATATCAATGCAAGTACATAGTTTAAATAATTTCAAACTATATATGCTAGCTATCTAAATCTAAAGTGTGATTCAAACCAAATTGTCAGGCCGAACATACAGACAAACAAACTCAATTATAAACCTCTGAAGTATTAACATCCAATTCTAGGATTGAACAAACAATTGAATAAGAACAGGGAATAAATAAATTATTAAGTGCGCATTATTAAACAACTTTATATTCAATAGCTAGTGAGTAGTGGCGCCAAGTGGGCCAGTGGCTGACAAACAAATATGCGTAATTAAACTGAATGTGCCTTACCTTCTAAAATCGGACTGCAATCCTCGTCTACAGCCCACGACTAGGAAAGCAACGAAATATCCTTTCAAAAACTATCACAGATTAATACAGCCAAGAAATTCAAATTAAATACAAAATATATAGAACATAGATTGGATAAACTATAAAACAGCCAGAAACCAGGTCAATATTGAATTAAGAAATGCTAAACAAAACTATTATTCCACCAGAATTGCTGATCAGAAATCTAATCCAAAGAAAGCTTGGAAATCAATCAATCATTTATTAGGCAAACAAACTAAACAAACAATAGTAAATGAATTGAATATGGGTGAAAACATTCTAAATGATCCACAAGAAATTGCAGATGGCTTCAATGAATATTTTTCAAACATCGGGCCTGACCTAGCAAGTAAGATTGATGTGCCAAATTGCCCTTTTGAAACTTATATAAACAAAACTAAATCAGAGTTTGCTGCATTCCAACCTACAACTGTAAATGTTGTATTTCATTTATTGTCCAGATTATCAAGCAACAAAGCAACTGGAATTGATAAAATTTCATGTAAAATTATCAAGATAGCTGCACCAGCCATTGCAGAATCACTAACACATATCTTTAACCAGGCTATTACTCTATCCACTTTTCCAGATGAATGGAAAGTGGCTAGAGTAACACCTCTTTATAAAAATGGCCAGCGAAATATTCCTGGAAACTACAGGCCAATCTCAGTTTTGCCAACAATAAGCAAAATCATGGAACGAATTCTTTATAATCAATTATACAACTATTTGACCAAATTTGGACTACTGAGCAATTCCCAATTTGGTTTTCGGAAATCTCACTCCACAGCCACAGCATTACTAGACTGTACTAATGAGTGGTACGTTAACTTAGATAGAAAGCTATTTAACTTGGTAGTTTTTATTGACTTAAAAAAAGCTTTTGATACTGTTAATCACCAAATTCTCCTTAAAAAGATGGAGTTCTATGGAATAAGAGGACAAGCACTTTCTTTTTTAAAATCCTATCTCACAAATCGTAGCCAGAAGTGCAAAATAAATGGATTTGTCTCATCTGAACACACAATCACATGTGGTGTACCACAAGGTTCTATTTTAGGACCATTATTGTTTCTATTGTACATCAATGATTTGCCAGAGTGCCTTGATAATATGAGACCCAGACTATTTGCTGATGACACAAATCTTACAGCTTCTGGAGACTCAATAAATGATATTGAAGTTACAGTAAATTCTGATTTAGAAAATCTTAAGAATTGGTTGATGGCCAATAAACTTAGCTTGAATGTCGCTAAAACTGAATTTATGTTGATTCGCCCAAAACGAATGAAAACAGATTCTCACCCGAATATTTTTATCGAAAATAAACAAATTAAACAGGTTTATGAATGCAAAACTCTTGGAATAGTAGTTGACCAGCATTTATCCTGGAATGTTAATACTAAAAATATTTGCAAAAAAATAACAAACGCAATTTCCGCTCTCCGTCGTGTCAAACCATTTGTTGAGAAAGATACACTTATTTCCATATATAATGCTATTGTTCGCCCACACTTCGATTATTGCTGTGAAGTGTGGGATGTAACAGGTGAAACACAATCAAAACGACTACAAAAACTCCAAAATCGAGCTGCTCGAGTTATCATGAATATGAGTAATGATGTAGATCATACTATTGCCTTACAAGCCTTAGGCTGGGAACCACTTAAATTGATGAGAAAAAAGGCAAAAGCAAAATTAATGTACAAAATTTTGAATAAAATGGGTCCCGAGACGCTTACAAATCTTTTTACGTATAAAAGCGAAATTACAAATCACAAACTTCGGGGAATTTCCAGTCGCCTTTGTTTACCACAACCCCGAACAAATTATATGAAAAACAGTTTTATGTACGAAGGCGCACATCTGTGGAATTCTATTCCAAATGAAGTCAGGGAGTGCAAAACCCTCTCCTGTTTTCATAATAAAATTGCTACTCATATTTTCTGATTATACCTGAACGAACAAAATCCTAAAAGAAACCTGTAAATATATATATTTTTTATACTTATAAACTTTATAACTTAGACTTTGTAACTTAGTTGATATTATTATGTAACTTAGTAACTTAGATTATATTATATTTTGTAAATAGCCTAAAATACTATATCTTTGTACTTCCTTTTTACACGCCCCCTGTGGAAATCAGCTGCGGTTGACAGGGTTAGCGTGGGTAAATAAAGTTGTTCTATCTAACATTTCGAAATTCGAAATGGCCGCGTGGTTGTGATCAACCTCGTACCCAGGGCCTATCTCCGCCCGCCGCCGACCCCCCGCCACGCGCGCTGCGAAAAGGCCCTGGCAGGGGCTGGTCACGTGTCACCCAGATTCTGGGTGATAACAAAAAATTTGTGGGAGGGGGAGGTTGTCCGGTGGCCATTATATGCCAGTTGCTGCACCTTGCCACTGATGCGAAGAAGTTTTATCCTGTGATGGAATCGATTTTTTGTTCTATCGACTCTGCGAATCCCTTGAGGACTCCACATACAGTACTGCAAGAACGCCGTCTGTCCCTTTGTCGAAAAGAACGTTTTTGAACTTCAAAACCGACGCCGCCTCGTCATCTTCAATTTCAAAGGTTAGTTTTAAAATTATCAGTTGTTGACTCAATCCAAAATATATAATAACGTTTACCGCTTAACTGCCTTTTGAGCAGAGATAGAAATGATCGTCACTGCGTCAAGTGATTTTAATAATAGAAAAGAAACAGTCTATGCAGCACTGTCTACTTTGTTATTTCGAATGTCTATTGATAGTATTTATCCCAAATATAGTATTTTAATATCCGATCGATCGAATTACTTATATTTGCGAAATATTTTAATTTAATATGAAGTGACACAAGCATAATACTATCCTAGACATTCGAAATAACAAAGTACACAGTGTTGCGTACGCAGTGTTATTTTCCATTTTCTGTCAACTTCGAAAATTTCGGGTTAACATGTCTACATTGGAAATATGCTATTATGAAAATCACTTGACGCAGTGACGATCATTGTTATCTCTATTCAACTCTTTCAATGTAAAAAGGCAGTTATAAAGCGTCAACGTTCTGTCATGATGTTATTATATATTTTAGATTAAAACAACAACTGATGATTTTAAAACTAACCTTTGAAATTGAAGACGACGAGGCGGCGTCGGTTTAGAAATATTTCTCTAGGGAAAGGGCAGACGGCGATATTTCAATGCACCTTTTAAATCGGCTGAATTCTGGATAAGTAACTTTCGCGTGTTAGCAATAATTTTCTTTAAATTTGAAGCGTTCTTTACTTTTCTTTCTCAACGACGACAGATGAGTTCAGGAAGCGCTTTGTTTCGCTGAAGCACGTCGCCATGAGCTTTTGACACATTTTCAACTTCTTACAGCGTGCGGAGTCCGCGACGGTTCGAGGAAAGATCGATTCCATCTACGACGACAGGATAAAACTTCAGTATCGGAGCCATTACATGCCGCCAGTAGCTGCACCTGGACAACCACGTACCATCCCAGAATCTGGGTGACACGTGACCAGCCCCTGCCAGGGCCTTTTCGCAGCGCGCGTGGCGGGGGGTCGGCGGCGGGCGGAGATAGGCCCTGGGTACGAGGTTGGGTTGTGATGTAACCCATGATCCTTTTCGGGGGCGGGGAGCAGAAATAAGATCCTGGGTACGAGCCATTTCGTTGTTAATTAAACACAAATTTTACAAAAATATAAAAATGCTAGTTTAACAAAAATTAAGCGACTGCAAATCAATTTTAATGTGCCTAGAAATTTTGTGAAAATACGTTAAGATCAGAAATTTTGTGTTAGTGTTAGGATTAACAGAGTTTATTTTAGATTAATTAAACCTATATATCGGTTAGGAGCCGGGGGCATGTGCCCACCACTTTTTTCCAAATGTTATTTTATTTTAGAATATTTAAAGTACTTTGAAAAAGTAATTATATGTAAGTGTATTTCAATTTTAAGAGACAACAAGACGCCCGCTAGGCGTTAACTTGGGCCACTTAATCACTGGACAAATTAGGGAGATATGGCGTGGATTTGGGCGGGGGGTATGGGTATGCAATGGCGAAAGCTTACCTCGGCTTTGCAGCCCGAGGAATGAGGAAGAAAAATCAGGCGTCTACACGCAGGCTGGAGTATCTATTTGGCGCGTGTCGCGGGTCGCGGGTACATGGCGCGGGTCGCGGGTAAATGGCGCGGGTCGCGGGTAAATGGCGCGGGTCGCGGGTAAATGGCGCGGGTCAATTTTCGCTGGAAATTATCTATTTCGCGCCTGTCGCGGTACATGCAGTTCGGCGTTTTCTCAGTATGGCATTCTCTGCTGCTTTCCAACTCGTTGGTTTACAGATATAATTTTTGGGGGATTTGCATCCTGTTTAATCATCGAGTGCTACGTTTTTACGAACAGTTTCTAACCGAAGGTATATGTTTATATAGTCAACCTTTTGCAAGTTTAGTATGAATTATTTCAATTTGTATCTACGCAGTGCATATCTTACTCAAATACTAATTGGTGAATATGTAGATGAGCGATCGAAGAATGTCCAGTTTGCATGAGGCATCGAAGATGGGGTTTGTGCTGAAGTTAGATCCATCAGGATCTGGAAATCGTTGTTACTACCGATGTTTGGCCACCTTCTTGAACCAAAGTGAAGACGATGTCATCAATACCCTAGAGACGGTTATATTAAAAAGGCAGTTTATTCCTATAAATAATGAGGTATTTTGTGAGTCATTTTTCAATGTTTTCTGGGGGTCAACATGCAGTACATTAATGCCTTTTTCTCATTTCATAGTATGGCGAAATTGTGGAAACCGATCTACACAGTTTTTTCTTCGGAAAGTGACTTTCCATCTCGTGGAAAGAAACGGCCCGATTCTTGGTATGATGGTATAAAGGCGTTGCGTAATGAAATGGCGACACACGCAGTAAGCACCATAGAGATCATAAATAAAACTATCTAGGAACATCTATCTGTCATATACCGGGAATAATTACATGCTTTTAAAACGAATGTTCCTATCTCTGTGGCATGCTTGTGCAGGTTTTATTTTGACCAATCTCTACAACATAAAAAAGAAACACAAACACCATGATGCAAAATAATTAATAAAGTATCTTGCATACTTTTTCACTTCAGTATACCCCTTCCCGATCTATTATGTTGACTTGAAACACCAATGCTGACACAGTGATTACTGCGCGTGTGGCAACACATTTCATTACGCAACGCCTTTACCATCATACCAAGAATCGGGCCGTTTCTTTCCACGAGATAGATCGGTTTCCACAATTTCGTCATGCTATGAAATGAGAAAAAGGCATTAATGTACTGCATGTTGACCCCCAGAAAACATTGAAAAATGACTCACAAAATACCTCATTCATTATCGGAATAAACTGCCTTTTTAGCATAAACGTCTCTAGGGTATTGATGACATCGTCTTCACGTTGGTTCAAGAAGGTGGCCAAACATCGGTAGTAACAACGATTTCCAGATCCTGATGGATCTAACTTCAGCACAAACCCCATCATCGATGCCTCATGCAAACTGGACATTCTTCGATCGCTCATCTACATATTCACCTGGTATTTGAGTAAGATATGCAAATAAAGACAAATTGAAATAATTCATACTAAACTTGCACAAAGGTTAATGACTATACAAACATATACCTTCGGTTAGAAACTGGAAACTGTTCGTAAAAACGTAGCACTCGATGGATTAAACAGGATGCAAATCCCCCCAAAATTCTATCTGTAAACCAACGAGCTGGAAAGCAGCAGAGAATGCCATACTGAGAAAACGCCGAACATGAACCGCGACAGGCGCGAAATAGATAATTTCCAGCGAAAATTGACCCGCGCCATTTACCCGCGACCCGCGCCATTTACCCGCGATCCGCGCCATCTACCCGCGACTCGCGCCAAATAGATACGCAGGCTACCCCCACCAGACGAAATTTAATGTGAACACTAAACACGGGCAATGCTATTTTTTCGAGATAGTCTAATTGGCGCGGGTCGCGGGTCGCGGGTAAATTGTCGCGGGTCGCGGGTTATTGTCGCGGGTCGCGGGTAATTGTCGCGGGTCGCGGGTAATTGTCGCGGGTCGCGGGTAATTAGCGCGCGTCGCGGGTAATTGTTCCGGCTTTATTTTCTCCTGGTGTTTTTCCTCCGATTCGTTTACCGGGGGTAGACCATGTATTACAAATAAGTCAAAATGTAAATGCAATAATCTTAATTAGATGTACGTATGTTTCAGTCGTTCACGCACAGGGAATGAACCGTGAAGTATCACGCGTAAATGCCTTTTAAACGCTGTGACAAGTATATTTCTTCGACAAAGTCTCTATCATTTATATAAGCCTGTCTGGAGCTCCGATTTGAGCTAGACACTCAAGATTTGATTTTAGCCTACCGACATTCATCGATTCTCATTTCGAATAATATTTATCCATGGCTATGCTATAATCGAACCTTTATTTGTATAAGTAAAGCGTTTTAAAAGCGCCTTATATAATTAAACACATTTGTAGTTGAGACAACAAGCAACGTTATGCTTTATAACATAACGCCAAATTCTGATTGTCGCTTTTGACCAAGGGTTAAACGCGCGCAGAAAATTATTGCAAAGCTAGCCGTGTTATGGTGCGAGATAAAAACCTGCACAGTCAATATATGTGATCACTGGCAGGTCTTTAATTTTAACGATACTCGACACAATATTGAATCTGCCTTCAAAACGTTTCTGTAGCATCTGGCGTCATATCAGTGCGATGTTAATAGAAAGAGAGACATGGTTTGGAAGGCTGAAGTGAACTATTTCGATCTTAACAGTTTTTGGTCAGACGATACATGGACGATCGTCAAGCTCGTATCCTCAGATAAATGATTCTGATCCCCGGACAGGAATCGAACCTGTAACCTGTAAGTTTTTGGTCCGTTGAAAGATATAGTAACAACAAGTTTATCTGCAAATTTCAACATCGCTGCTTTCTATACTTATTGAGATTTGGGCGATAAAACTTTCATATCACTAAGGGCCAAAACTAAAGATTAAGGCAGAAGGACAATGAATTTGTGTTTGCTCTCCTACAGTGAGTTTGACAGAATTTACACCTTGAGATGGATGTCAATTGATATGCCGAATTCATGTGGTCATTTTGCGCTTTTTCACACTCGCCACTTCCAACTAGCACTTGGACGTTTGACAAATTATACGAAGCACACCAAATATAACTATTATCTCGATTCTTCTTCTTCAATGTTTTGCCTTCCGAAACCTCCTTGCCAGTTATAGAATGGTTTATTTGGGTATCGATTATTTTGAAGACTTTCAATTGATCGCCATGTATTTCACCCTATTCGGTCCTCGCGCACTAGCAGGCTGCAAGCTGATACGGGAGTTAGATTTGGGGCAGATTCAATATTGTGTCGAGTATCGTTAAAATTAAAGACCTGCCAGTGATCACATATATTGACTGTGCAGGTTTTTATCTCGCACCATAACACGGCTAGCTTTGCAATAATTTTCTGCGCGCGTTTAATGCGCCGATCAATTTATATTGTTAACATCCCCCCCCCCCCGGGCATACCCCGGGAAGGGCATTTGACACAGCCGCGTGACGTGGGCATTTGACACCAGACCGCGGGAGGTACGCGGGAGGTTTTCTCGATCGCACGTGTGCTAAATTTTATTAATCGCGCCATGGAGTACACATTAAAAGATTTTAAAGGCCAAGGCAACAGCTACGTGGGGACATAACTGTTCAGTTTATCTTGAATAAAATGTTTCATATATAGTGGTGTTTTCTATACAAGGTGATTTAAAATGTCGAGAGTTGCAGCATGAAACAATTTACATTCATCGTTTATTAGGCCAACAAAGTACCATGGAAAACTGTTGTTTATATTAATTTAATATTTAAAGTTTATCTAATATGACACTGCACCCTATACGTTTGCTTTTAGGGAACTTTTTAATAACATTTTCTTTAATATAGCATCAAGTGTAGTATGTTAATACACACTTTATTATATTAAAATGAGGAAATTGCTTCAAAATTCAGTGCGTTTATTTTTCACACAATTCCAAACTCAAACTTACAGCACAGAATGACTCGGGGGTTGGGCATTTGACCAACAATTTGCCTTATATGTGGGGGCATTTGAACAGTTTTTTGGCCTGGGGGTGGGGAATTTGACCACAAAATATCGAAAAGTTCAAATTCCCGGGGGTATGCCCGGGGGGGGGATGTTAACAGTACAAATTGATTGACGCATAACCCTTGGTCAAAAGCGACAATCAGAATTTGGCGTTATGTTATAAAGCATAACGTTGCTTGTGCATCTACAAATGTGTTTAATTATATAAGGCGCTTTTAAAACGCTTTACTTATACAAATAAAGGTTCGATAATATTATTCGAAATGAGAATCGATGAATTTCGGTAGGCCAGAATGAAATCTTGAGTGTCTAGCTCAAATCGGAGCTCCAGACAGGCTTATATAAATGATAGAGACTTTGTCAAAGAAATATACTTGTCACAGCGTTTAAAACTATTTACGCGTGATACTTCACGGTTCATTCCCTGTGCGTGAACGACTGAAACATACGCACCTCTAATTAAGATTATTGCATTTACATTTTGACTTATTTGTAATAACCATGGTCTACCCCCGGTAAACGAATCGGAGGAAAAACACCAGGAGAAAATAAAGCCGGAACAATTACCCGCGACGCGCGCTAATTACCCGCGATCCGCGACAATTACCCGCGACAATAACCCGCGACCCGCGACAATTTACCCGCGACCCGCGCCAATTAGACTATCTCTATTTTTTCTAATATCTGTTCGATTGAAGGTCTTCGTGTGTCAAAATTTATATAAAAACAACGGAAAGGTATACGAAACATATCTGTTACGAAATTACATCGGTTTAACGAACATAAAAGCATTAAATCATCGGGTAAACAACGAATAGATCTTGAAGCCATGTCCTTTGATTTTAGAGGCGAGTCTCGCTTTAATCGCTAATACGCATTTTCTTATATAACATCTGATCTTCACATTTTAAGTAGACGAAACCTACAGCGTTCGATTCGCCAGATTCAAGTGATCATTTCGATATAGAATTGATGTAAATCGGATAAAAACACAACATTTCATGATTAATATTACGGAGTTTCACGGGATATGTCAACACAGCATAATAATATTTCCCCGGCTGTCCTTTCCGTCTTCATGATTGATCTCTCATCTGTGTTTCTTTCATCTTCACATTTTAAGTAGACGAAACCTACAGCGTTCGATTCGCCAAATTCAAGTGATCATTTCGATATAAAATTGATTTAAATCAGACAAAAACACAACATTTCATAATGATAAATATTACGGAGTTTCGCGGGATAAATGTTAACACAGCATAATAATATTTCCCTGTCCTTCGGCTGTCCATTCTGTCATCATGATTGATCTCTCATTTGTGTTTCTTTCATCTTGGAGAGAATCTTTGCAATGGTTTGCAGGTTTACAGGTCTCGGTAAACTTTCCAACTGCGATTCATTGTCAATAAAACGAAAGTCCGAATCGCTTTGCCTTGCAACGACTATCTCTGTTATGTTGACGTTTCGTCCACGGTTCTCTCTTTAATCTCTCATCTGTGTTTCTCTCAGTCATCCAGTTATCTTGGAGAGAATCTTTGCATTAATTTGCGGGTTTACAGGTCTCGTAAATGCTTTTCAGACTGCGATTCATTGACAATAAAACCAGCCGAAATCGCTTTAATTCGCTATTTATACGCCCACGCAATAATTACATTCTCTCGACGTATAAAACGACGATGACGACGAACACAGAAATCAAGCTGGATTTAAGACTTGTGCTCACCACAGTGGCCCAAGTAAATAGTCTTGCAGCCCTGCCCAAATAATTATTAGTGGCTACACGAGCTTTGTTGGAGGATGTTTGCTGCAGGCTTGCAGCAAATCTGCTAACAGTTTGTAGTAAACTGTTTATTTTGTCAAGGCTTAACAAGCTTGAAGCCAGTAAGTTTGTTGCAACTTGATATAGGTGCAGAACCGTAGGACATCGTTGAAACAATCCAAAAATGCTTGATATAACGAGTATCACAACGATCACCAACAAGCTTGCGGTCAACCTATTACAGATTTGTCACAATTTCGAGAAAAATGTCACTAAACACTCCCTATTTCGGCCTTTAAATTTTGTTAACTTCTGCTCTCCAAAATGCAGGAAATGCCATTTCAGAGGTCTCAGAAATGCAAAATTTCACGGTGGAGAATACCCCAGTACCCCTCTATAAGGGGGTCGTCACAGTTAACCCCCCCACCCACCCCCCCCCCCCCCCCAGGTGAAAATCGTTCCTACGGCACTGCCACAATACTTATTCTGTGGCACTGCATCCCCAGGGATGAATGACAGCTGGAGGTCATAGAACGAGTAATCGTTCCTTGGACCACTGCTACTGCTAAATGTGGTTACATCCTTGCTCATATTGAAAAATACACATGATTGTTCTTTAATTAAAATATTAAATGTAAATCAAATGCATCAGCTGAAATTTCTTTATAACCAGTTAATATAGGGTAAGTATAGCTTGAAACAAAAGTAGGTGCAAATAATAAATACATGAAAAGTTATGACGAGAAGGCGCCCTCAAAGTATATTATGTTTGGATGCTAACAATCTAAATGGTTGGGTTATGAGTCAATATCTGCCTACTGGAGGCTTCAAATGGTTGTGTGATAGAGATATCTATAATTTGGATTTAGCTAGTTATAAAGATGATAGAAAAAGAGGGATGATCTTAGCAGTTGACTAAAAAAACTAAAAGAGGGATGATCTTAGCAGTTGACTAAAAAAACTAAAAGAGGGATGATCTTAGCAGTTGACTAAAAAAACTAAGAGGGATGATCTTAGCAGTTGACTAAAAAAACTAAAAGAGGGATAATCTTAGCAGTTGACTAAAAAAACTAAAAGAGGGATGATCTTAGCAGTTGACTAAAAAAAACTAAGAGGGAGATCTTAGCAGTTGACTAAAAAACTAAAAGAGGGATGATCTTAGCAGTTGACTAAAAAAACTAAAAGAGGGATGATCTTAGCAGTTGACTAAAAAAACTAAAAGAGGGATGATCTTAGCAGTTGACTAAAAAAACTAAAAGAGGGATGAACTTAGCAGTTGACTAAAAAAAACTAAAAGAGGGATGATCTTAGCAGTTGACTAAAAAAACTAAAAGAGGGATGATCTTAGCAGTTGACTAAAAAAACTAAAAGAGGGATGATCTTAGCAGTTGACTAAAAAAACTAAAAGAGGGATGATCTTAGCAGTTGACTAAAAAAACTAAAAGAGGGATGAACTTAGCAGTTGACTAAAAAAAACTAAAAGAGGGATGATCTTAGCAGTTGACTAAAAAAACTAAAAGAGGGATGATCTTAGCAGTTGACTAAAAAAACTAAAAGAGGGATGATCTTAGCAGTTGACTAAAAAAACTAAGAGGGAGATCTTAGCAGTTGACTAAAAAACTAAAAGAGGGATGATCTTAGCAGTTGACTAAAAAAACTAAAAGAGGGATGATCTTAGCAGTTGACTAAAAAAACTAAAAGAGGGATGATCTTAGCAGTTGACTAAAAAAACTAAAAGAGGGATGATCTTAGCAGTTGACTAAAAAAACTAAAAGAGGGATGATCTTAGCAGTTGACTAAAAAAACTAAAAGAGGGATGAACTTAGCAGTTGACTAAAAAAAAACTAAAAGAGGGATGATCTTAGCAGTTGACTAAAAAAACTAAAAGAGGGATGATCTTAGCAGTTGACTAAAAAAACTAAAAGAGGGATGATCTTAGCAGTTGACTAAAAAAAACTAAGAGGGAGATCTTAGCAGTTGACTAAAAAACTAAAAGAGGGATGATCTTAGCAGTTGACTAAAAAAACTAAAAGAGGGATGATCTTAGCAGTTGACTAAAAAAACTAAAAGAGGGATGATCTTAGCAGTTGACTAAAAAAACTAAAAGAGGGATGAACTTAGCAGTTGACTAAAAAAAACTAAAAGAGGGATGATCTTAGCAGTTGACTAAAAAAACTAAAAGAGGGATGATCTTAGCAGTTGACTAAAAAAACTAAAAGAGGGATGATCTTAGCAGTTGACTAAAAAAACTAAAAGAGGGATGATCTTAGCAGTTGACTAAAAAAACTAAAAGAGGGATGATCTTAGCAGTTGACTAAAAAAACTAAAAGAGGGATGAACTTAGCAGTTGACTAAAAAAAACTAAAAGAGGGATGATCTTAGCAGTTGACTAAAAAAACTAAAAGAGGGATGATCTTAGCAGTTGACTAAAAAAAACTAAGAGGGATGATCTTAGCAGTTGACTAAAAAAACTAAAGGAGGGATGATCTTAGCAGTTGACTAAAAGAGGGATGATCTTAGCAGTTGACTAAAAAAAACTAAAAGAGGGATGATCTTAGCAGTTGACTAAAAAAACTAAAAGAGGGATGATCTTAGCAGTTGACTAAAAAAACTAAAAGAGGGATGATCTTAGCAGTTGACTAAAAAAACTAAAAGAGGGAGATCTTAGCAGTTGACTAAAAAACTAAAAGAGGGATGATCTTAGCAGTTGACTAAAAAAACTAAAAGAGGGATGATCTTAGCAGTTGACTAAAAAAACTAAAAGAGGGATGATCTTAGCAGTTGACTAAAAAAACTAAAAGAGGGATGATCTTAGCAGTTGACTAAAAAAACTAAAAGAGGGATGATCTTAGCAGTTGACTAAAAAAACTAAAAGAGGGATGAACTTAGCAGTTGACTAAAAAAAACTAAAAGAGGGATGATCTTAGCAGTTGACTAAAAAAACTAAAAGAGGGATGATCTTAGCAGTTGACTAAAAAAACTAAAAGAGGGATGATCTTAGCAGTTGACTAAAAAAAACTAAGAGGGAGATCTTAGCAGTTGACTAAAAAACTAAAAGAGGGATGATCTTAGCAGTTGACTAAAAAAACTAAAAGAGGGATGATCTTAGCAGTTGACTAAAAAAACTAAAAGAGGGATGATCTTAGCAGTTGACTAAAAAAACTAAAAGAGGGATGAACTTAGCAGTTGACTAAAAAAAACTAAAAGAGGGATGATCTTAGCAGTTGACTAAAAAAACTAAAAGAGGGATGATCTTAGCAGTTGACTAAAAAAACTAAAAGAGGGATGATCTTAGCAGTTGACTAAAAAAACTAAAAGAGGGATGATCTTAGCAGTTGACTAAAAAAAACTAAAAGAGGGATGATCTTAGCAGTTGACTAAAAAAACTAAAAGAGGGATGAACTTAGCAGTTGACTAAAAAAAACTAAAAGAGGGATGATCTTAGCAGTTGACTAAAAAAACTAAAAGAGGGATGATCTTAGCAGTTGACTAAAAAAAACTAAGAGGGATGATCTTAGCAGTTGACTAAAAAAACTAAAGGAGGGATGATCTTAGCAGTTGACTAAAAGAGGGATGATCTTAGCAGTTGACTAAAAAAAACTAAAAGAGGGATGATCTTAGCAGTTGACTAAAAAAACTAAAAGAGGGATGATCTTAGCAGTTGACTAAAAAAACTAAAAGAGGGATGATCTTAGCAGTTGACTAAAAAAACTAAAAGAGGGATGATCTTAGCAGTTGACTAAAAAAACTAAAAGAGGGATGATCTTAGCAGTTGACTAAAAAAACTAAAAGAGGGATGATCTTAGCAGTTGACTAAAAAAACTAAAAGAGGGATGATCTTAGCAGTTGACTAAAAAAACTAAAAGAGGGATGAACTTAGCAGTTGACTAAAAAAACCTAAAAGAGGGATGATCTTAGCAGTTGACTAAAAAAACTAAAAGAGGGATAATCTTAGCAGTTGACTAAAAAAACTAAAAGAGGGATAATCTTAGCAGTTGACTAAAAAAACTAAAAGAGGGATGATCTTAGCAGTTGACTAAAAAAACTAAAGGAGGGATGATCTTAGCAGTTGACTAAAAAAACTAAAAGAGGGATGATCTTAGCAGTTGACTAAAAAAAACTAAAAGAGGGATGATCTTAGCAGTTGACTAAAAAAACTAAAGGAGGGATGATCTTAGCAGTTGACTAAAAAAACTAAAAGAGGGATGATCTTAGCAGTTGACTAAAAAAACTAAAAGAGGGATGATCTTAGCAGTTGACTAAAAAAACTAAAAGAGGGATGATCTTAGCAGTTGACTAAAAAAACTAAAAGAGGGATGATCTTAGCAGTTGACTAAAAAAACTAAAAGAGGGATGATCTTAGCAGTTGACTAAAAAAACTAAAAGAGGGATGATCTTAGCAGTTGACTAAAAAAACTAAAAGAGGGATGATCTTAGCAGTTGACTAAAAAAACTAAAAGAGGGATGAACTTAGCAGTTGACTAAAAAAAACTAAAAGAGGGATGATCTTAGCAGTTGACTAAAAAAAACTAAAAGAGGGATGATCTTAGCAGTTGACTAAAAAAACTAAAAGAGGGATGATCTTAGCAGTTGACTAAAAAAAACTAAAAGAGGGATGAACTTAGCAGTTGACTAAAAAAAACTAAGAGGGATGATCTTAGCAGTTGACTAAAAAAACTAAAAGAGGGATGAACTTAGCAGTTGACTAAAAAAACTAAAAGAGGGATGATCTTAGCAGTTGACTAAAAAAACTAAAAGAGGGATGAACTTAGCAGTTGACTAAAAAAACTAAAAGAGGGATGATCTTAGCAGTCGACTAAAAAAAACTAAAAGAGGGATGATCTTAGCAGTTGACTAAAAAAACTAAAAGAGGGATGATCTTAGCAGTTGACTAAAAAAACTAAAAGAGGGATGAACTTAGCAGTTGACTAAAAAAAACTAAGAGGGATGATCTTAGCAGTTGACTAAAAAAACTAAAAGAGGGATGAACTTAGCAGTTGACTAAAAAAACTAAAAGAGGGATGATCTTAGCAGTTGACTAAAAAAACTAAAAGAGGGATGATCTTAGCAGTTGACTAAAAAAACTAAAAGAGGGATGATCTTAGCAGTTGACTAAAAAAACTAAAAGAGGGATGATCTTAGCAGTTGACTAAAAAAAACTAAAAGAGGGATGATCTTAGCAGTTGACTAAAAAAACTAAAAGAGGGATGATCTTAGCAGTTGACTAAAAAAACTAAAAGAGGGATGAACTTAGCAGTTGACTAAAAAAACTAAGAGGGATGAACTTAGCAGTTGACTCCGCATAGCAACATCTCCTGGACTGCCGCGAGAACCTCAAAAAAATGTTTAGTCTAGAAACAATACAGAACTACAGTAAAACATGAAAATCAGTAATCTCTTACACGATTGCCTTATGTTTAATGGAGAATAAACTGTAGATTAGCCACTGAAAGGTGTTCGTTTTGATGATATTACAATAATGGTGTAATCGAGCACCGAAAAAACATTAATTAAGAACTCATTAAATACTCAAAACAGACTACATTGTAACTACAGTAAAATTATTGTAATGTGACTCGTTTATCATCATCAATCCTAGTTAGTATACATGTATTGTGACATTGTCTTATTAGTAATGTGAAAACATTGTATGAGACTTTTACTCCAAACAGTTCTTTTACTTTATGATTTAGTGTGTAATATAAGAGCAACAATTAAGCCGTAAAGACCCAAAACTTCAGCGAAAATAAGGATAAGGATCATTCCAACAAAAAGGCGAGGTTGTTGTGCAGTTCCTCGTACACCAGCATCGCCAACAATACCAATGGCAAATCCAGCAGCAAGTCCGCTCAGACCCACACTTAATCCAGCTCCTAAATCAAGAAAGCTCCTGGAAAAACAAAGGAAAATATCAAGGATTATACAATGCACAATGTCGTCTACTGTGACTTTTGATATTTAATATTAAACATGAAGCTAGTATTTATTCTGGCTAACGCAAGATGATTTTATTAAAAAAAAACACAAAGGCATATTCGATCCTGACATAGAATAAGGAACAGAATAATAAATAGCTACAATAATAGGATCAGAAGTACTGCATTTTGGGTGGAGCTTACCTGCTTCACCCCTAACTAAACAATTTTTGTTCTTGTTTATGCGAATTGCAATTATATTACATTATTTTTTGGTTTTGATCGTAGAATGAACTATATTCTACTGTTATACCACTGTACTGTAATGTAATGTACTGGAACATAAAGGAAATGTAATGCGGTATACTACAATACCTCATCCAATTCCTTTCAAAGATACTATACAGTGTAAGGACCTTAAGATACACAAGACATTTTCACGAAATACAAAGAGAATTAATAATTTTTAAAAAGTAATCGCAAACGCCGTCCTCATTTTGCATACAACGCCATTCAGACCATTTGACGTCTTTAGAAGGAGGTTGACTCGTGGAGAGATGAACACTGTTGTTCAAGATTGATTTCAAACAATGCAGATACGAAAATCGCTTTACGGTATTTTACACGAGATTGCTTATCATAGTGCATGTTATGTAGTAAATTTACATATGTTACTTTCGTGATTATACAACATACAAAATTACGTTTTATTGCTCGCTATACTTCATCCAGTATTAATTTGCATTTCCACGTACGAATAGACCTTTTCAAGTTTATTTCGCCATAATGCAGGGGGTGTAAAAACATGAGGCGAGTGCGCGGTTTCGTATGGCGGCCAATGTTTTTACTGTTTCCTTGGCGTACTATTACTCCTATCTTTCCTCTATACCCTCATAACTTTACCTAGATTAGAAGATTAAAAGTAAGACAGAGAAAAACGAAGTAAACACGTTTTGGTTTGGTTGAGGATGGCCGCGATAAAACGCAAGAAAATCTGTAATATGGCCTGTTCACAATGGTGGCTGAAATACGCTACGCGGCCCAAGTTGCGGGAACTTTTGAAGGAAGAATAAACAAAGCAGGACTTCGTATTTAGCAAAATACGTTCAATCGTTAACGGATGATGATTTCAATTTGACTAATAATTGTAAAGTAAAGTAAAGTAAAGTAAAGTAAAGTAAAGTAAAGTAAAGTAAAGTAAAGTAAAGTAAAGTAATTACGTATTTAAGTAGTATTTAAGTAAAGTTAATTAAAATAAAATAAGTAAGTCGTATTTTTCCAGTTTATATACTATGATATACTAACAAATATTAGTATAATTTCTGAGCTTAAACGAGCTCTGATTGGCTGACTGGCCAGTAAATCTGAGACGATAGTCACCGCGCTCGTAGCGCGGTGACTATCACTTTACTAAAAATCATAATTGAAAAAGTGTGTTTTTGTAACCAGACTATATTTATTCGTTCCAGTCCCCTCTCGGAATCGTCATTTTGATGTATGGTTTCTAAAATATGACGAATTTTTTTTCAAAATGGCGACCATATTATTATAACTAAAAAATCGTCAAAAAGGCTCAAAAACTTAGCATAAAGACATTGTATATATCACATTTCTCTCAAGATAGAACTGTCTAAGGGTAAGGAAGTTGTTTATCATATAATTATTTGTATTTTTACGTCCGTTTTGATCGTTAGTGTGTTTTTGAAAGCTGTCAAGCGTGAAGAAAATATCGAACATAACACAGTTCAAACTGTCTGTTTAAAACTTCTCAATTATTTATTCAGTTCAAGCCTGAAATTATACTAAAACAATTAGTCACCTCAGTCTCGGTGATTATCGTTATATTTACCTCGCCGCTTCGCGGCTCGGTAAATATTCAACGATAGTCACCTCGACTTCGGTGACTAATTGTTAAATAGTAAACAGTCTGTCATATGGCTATAGCCAAAATAATACTCGTATAGTGACAGTCAGACAACAATGCATGAACTCAGCCAGGCCCTACCATTATTATGCAAATTAACTATATAAAAATACAGTCAACTGTTGTTTTTGCATCACAATATAATTAGATATTAGTACTGGAACAACAGCATTTCATCATCTCACGAAATCTCAAATCTACCCCTGTACATGCATGCATGCACTCTGTTTTATTAAACTTACCTTCCAACTTTAAATTACAACTTGTAAATACAGTTCTTGTATATTGCAATTATATTACGAGTCCTTGAATATCATTGTTTTAAAATTTTATTAGTTTTTGGGTCCCAGGCAGGGATGGATCCTGTAACCTTCTGATTGCCAATGAGACCCTCTAACCATTGACTACCAAGACTCAGATGGTGAGCGAAGGTTACAATGATGTACTGGTTCGATTGATATATACTGCCTATGCGACAGTCATTATATATCAGTAATACTTTGGTGTGTTATGTATATATTGCTGTACCGAACGTTGGTGCTTGGAGTAGATTGTGAAGCTCAAATCCTCTGACATATTGGGGGTAATATTTTTATACAGCCTATAGTACTTGTTATAGAGCGAAATAAATATTTATTTCTACATACTCACATACTGTAACATTACTGTACAGTATATTCCTGACATAATGTAAGACTTAATTAAATAGTACAAGACGCGGGGGTTTAATATTGTTAAAGGATTAAAAACAATGATATTCAAGGACTTAATTGCAATATTTCATAACTGTATAGTGTATATACAATGTACATGTACAAGTTGGAATTCAATGTTGGAAGGTTCATATGAAATTTTGTCTTAAATTATGATGAAATGTTGTTGCCCCAGTACTATCTAATTATATTGTGATACCAAAAGAGCAATGTGATTGTATTTTAAATGGGTAGGGCCTGGCTCACAAAACGGGTTTACTCTGCATTTCTTCCATCTTACTTTAAGAATAATCCAGGTAACGTTTTTAGGATATGGGAGAAAGATTTTAAGAGAAATTATGCAAAGAAAACAGTAAAAACATTGGCTGCCATATGAAACCGTGCGCTCGCTCCAATGCAATTGAAAAGGTCTATTATATCTAGCTCATATACACAGTCCGTTTTCTTTGAATTTCTTCAAGAGACTGACTTTATAACGCTTTTAACTCCAGTAATATCCATACAGGTAGCTCCTAAATCGACTTTTTGTGAATTCCAAAAAAACAACAACTTTGGATCAAGGCCATAGTTGTTTACCGTTAATTAACTCACCATGTTTTAACCTGTCTGCATTTTACAGGGGTGTTCTCCCTTTTATGCGATCGCTCCATATTTAATCACAGTGTGTAAACGTACCTTTAGAACTACAACTGAAGCGTTTGCAAAACAAACTCCTAGTGTCAAATAATAGCTAATTAATCCTTTTAAATGCTAAAATTTACATTAATTGCTTTTTAATTGCTGTTGTCGTCCTAATATCTTAAGGTCCCTAGTATTAGAGTGAGTAACTACTGATGGAATTTTGCAGGGCTTAAAATGTGAACAAAAAAGTATTCAGTGTTCTCGATTTCATTTTTGTGTAAGTACAAGTCTTGTGACTTGTGACTGCTTATGCAAAGTTGCAGCATATACTGAATAATTATGTCACATATAAACCAGGCATTTAATCTGAAGCATTTAACTATAGAATAAAAATTAATATAATAGAGTATAATATATACTATACATACTTGAATAAAGTATATTCATCATTCACTAAAAAATTAAAATATAGAATGATATTAGACATTTACTGAATGCTCATTACTTTATGTTTAAAGGTACTGGGGTAGAGGTCAATCTGGAGTTATCAGAATAGTGGATAGGAGGGTCTCCTGGTTGCTACTGTATTCAAACAGGCCCCAACAGATCTGCACAGTGAGGCATTGAGCTAGGTACCATCTCCGACCCCAGGCAGAGAAAAGGCTAGTCCAGTTTCTTGCCTGTTTATCTACCCAAGCTACTCTGTGTAGGAAGAAACATACTTCAATTACACAGGACGAGGAGGTGTCTGGGGACAAAATTCCCCTGCATCTGGGTTTTATGTACATAAATATTATACTTACACTGTACAGTACATAAAGGGAGCTGACTACGTTACAAAGACTTGCAAATGAACGTCTGGTATGTAAATAAGCAAAAGTGGCCTTTGTACTTCAATGGAATCCAGGTGATATGTGGACTTTGGTTATGGTGCAAGGTCGATCATGGGGGGAAGCCTGGTTATTTAGATGCGTTCACATTTTAAGATACAATATTCACACCTGAACTACTGTATACCATATGGGGTTTACAGCAGATGACCTTGTAAATCACATCAACCTGTAGTCCTGTACATTAGTTTGGCCACTCATTGTATATACAGTACTGTGTCTATTAAATACAGTAAGGGAAAGCAGCTTTATGGGATATTATGCACCAACATCCAATTTAAGAATGTTACAGGTTCAATCCCTGTCCAGGAATCAACATTACATTCTCTGAGGTTTTGACTTGACGATCGTCCATGTATCATCTAAGATTATTAATGTCATTATGAATGCCAAATCAGTGGCACTTAAACGTTTTGTAACACCTTCGTGTGTAGTCTTAGTGTACATGCCGAGCGATTGCATGCACAAGATTGTGTACTGCACTCAAAACTACACGGACTACACAAAGCTAATTGAGGCATAACTACACAATATTTGCGTGTAGTAGGCGAGATACTGTATTTCATGTTCATTGTGATGTCTTCATGATGCATAATAAATTATTTCATTTTGATTGAATGATGGTGCAATTCTCTCTCTGGTAAACAAAATGCTTCAGACTGCACTTAATTTCCATGCGTTTTGAAAGATTTATTGTTTAACGAACATACACTCTGACGATAAAGAATACGAAGAATAAGGCATCACCTTAGACTGTTTTCACAATGTTTGGCGGCGAAAAACAACCGACGTGCATAATTTGGCCGGTGGGCGACATGCCAAAGATAAAATGCATCGTGCTTTTGTTCAAACAAATAAAGTTTTTATTCAGTAATAAATTGGAGATGGACAATGTGCAAACGTCTCGTAGTTTAATAGTAAGTTTATATGCATTATCCTGACAAAGCTTCGTTTAGTACATGCAAAGATTTTAATTAAATTTTTTCAAATAAAACTTTGACTTTTGCATTTTTTAACTGTTATTATTCATTGCTACGCTAATGCTAAAGTGCTGTTGAGTTTTCTTTGCTTGTTTTGGAATATTCCAGACCGTATTATAAAATACACGCACATATAATTTTTTGCAATATTTCGAGAATGAGTCATTGCCTTTTGTCTTGGTTTGATTCTATTTTCGAAAGCGTGCTTTACTTTGGCACATTGCCCACCGAAGGATAAAGCCTGGTTTTCACTAGTGTATAAGCATGAGCACGAGATCAATACGAAAACAAAGGATGATTTATCCTAGTTCACATAAAATTGGTAAGCAGTCACAGACAGTAGCAGACAAGCACCGATTTTTTTATGTGAACACAAACGTAGATGGTCGCAGACTGGCTGCGACTGTCGGTGTTCGATCGGGAAAGTTCTGCCAAACATTGTGAAAAGGTAGGTTAAAATTAACACCATAAGATAGCAACATAAATATGCGTTACTCTTGGTATTCTTCATCGTCAGAGTGTAAGTTCGATGAAGAATAATCTTTCAAAGCACATGTCTGAAGCACTTTGTTTGCCAGAGAGAGAATTGCACCACTGCCTGCATTTAAAATTGTATTCCTATTCCTAAACAAATTTGACATCAACATGAAAGAATTTACCATGCCTTAATAGAAACAATCGGATGCATATCAATTTCTCACCTTTTGAATATTAAGCCCCACTCACTACACGCAAAAAAAACTTTGTGTAATGCATCTACATGTTCATTACATGAAGAGTAGTGTTGGGCGATATTAAAAAAATCATACCACGATTATCGACTGAGAAATTATCACGATATTTGATTATATCGCGATAAATGCAATAAAAGCCAACACAGTTTCAAGTCTTTAATAAATATCAAAAACACAATAACCTCCACTAATTTTAAGCTACACTTTTAAGATATATAAAAATATATTAAATATTAACGTTTGACAAATGTTGTATAATGTATTGTTTCCATTGGCACAAATACTGTGGGCGCACGGTGCAAACACAGCCGGCAATTTCATTTGTGGCAAACTTACAGAAAATAGTTTCAAAAACTATATTTTCAAGGAATTGAAATAATTTTTTTAGGATTTTATAAAAGATAAGTACACATGCAAAGCAATATCACGATAGTCAACGAGCATGGCGATAATTACGATATATCAACGCTCAAATTTCTACCTTCGAAACGATAATCGTGAATCAAAATATCGCGATTATATCTATATATCGAAATATCGCCCAACACTAATGAAGAGTGGGTGTAAAAATGCTGCGTGTACATGAAGATTACACGCAATTTATTACACGAAGGTGTTACAAAACTTTTAAGTGCCACTGTATATGTACATGGTACTGTAATACTGCTAAGAAATTGTAATCATTTTGTATTCCTTCACTTATTTTTGTTAGTAAGTTACTGTATAATAACTAACAAAAACATGCCAAATAAGGGACAGTATATTAGATAGCATAAAATTTGTTCAACATTGTTTCTGGAGTTTTGCAAAAGCTTCCTTAATCCTTAACACATTCAAAATCATTAACTGTCAATTTTACAGTTAAACATTGTGAAGATGAGACTGGTATTGGTAAGCCAATTTTCATCAAAAAATCACTTAAAGGAACAGCATCCACATCATTAGTTGTCTTATAACTAACTATTCATATTATTCGCCGCTATTTGATGCACAAATTCCATTGTGTTTGATGCACAAATTCCATTGTGTTTGATGCACAAATTCCTTTGTGAAACAATTTTTTGGCTTGGTAACCTTGAATTATGCAACATGTTGTGACTATGACTAAAAAATTACTGTAAGGTGTAAAACAAAGGGGATTCATCAATTGAGCTCCAGAACTTAGAAGGATAATGTACAAAATTCAATTTTGCCATATCAATCTTGCTAAAAATTTCATGTTGCTGAATCTGGATACTATAACACATTAGCACAATTTGTTAGAACATGATCATTTGTCATGAAAATATTCGTTCCCAGTACTTCAATATGAAAGGTTACTAAGCCAAATGGCTGTTTGTGTTGAATTTGAATCACTCCTTGGAAAAGAACTTTACATGATCAGCATTATTTGGCCAAACTTTTATAAACCTTAAGCCTGGTCCATAAATGTACGACTGGTGGTCAAACGACTTTAAGTTGGCGGTGAAACGACTTTAAGTTGGGGGCGAAACCACTTTAAGTTGGGGTAAAACGACTGGGGGTAAAACGACTAGGGGTGAAAAGACCGGAATTCATTTCATTTTTAAAATGCAAAGCACACAACCTCTGTATGTGGCAGAATGATAATTTGGTTTAGCTGCTTGATTCAGTGGTAAAAGTTTGGTTAAGAGAAATACAGAGGGGCTCAATCAAGCATATTTCATTCACTGCTTCACTGCAAATTCTCTGGACATTTTTAATCTCGAACAGAAATTATTTGAATACCGGTATGCACTGAATTATTTATTGAAGAAAAACCACTAAGCATGTTCTGAATTATATACATGTACAGTATATTCAAGGATGTTCCTTAATAAATAGTACAGTACATTCATTATCCAAAGCTTTTAAAATTTTGGCTACAGTATGTCTACTGTATTTTATTTTCCTTTGGTTGCACTAGCTATTTGAATTTTTAGTAAAATATCAACATTATACTACAGTATTATAGACAACATCTGCAGACACATGCACTGATGCCTATGGCTTACAATGATAACTTTACAAGAACTAGGATCTAGGTCGAGCACTCAAATTCTCGACAGCTGCTCAGCAAGCCCTGTCAAATCATTTTCAACTTTCAATTAAAAACATTTTGGCATTTAATTTGAAAAATCATGAGAAACACTGCCGCTGAGAAAGAATGCTATTATTTGAACATACACTAATATATCCAGCAGCACACGGTTTCCTATAATATTCCTGTACTGTCCTTTTATTTTCAATTTAAAGTTTAAACTTACTTCCATTTCCAATGAGTGCTCCCACAACCAAACCATAAATACCCAAAATCCCAGCCATAACCACGGGAATAATAGACTTCATGATAAGTTCTGGTCTCATAACACTCATTGCAGCAATTCCTGTACCACTTTTTGCTGTTCCATAGGCAGCACCAAGTGCTATTATAACAAGAGAAGTAGCGCAACGTGTTATATGGTAAAAAATGGCGGCGAAGATCTCAAGACATTTTCTTTACTTACCGCTAAATACCATGGCAGATGTGGCTCCCATCACTCCAAAAAAGTGGACATACGGCGGCTTGTTTTCAGAATACATTGTTAAACACACTAGGGCTAATATCAAGACTAAACCTCTTTGATATTTCGAAGTAAGATAGAAATTATTAAGATAGAAATGTTGGGCAGTCACAAGACATTTTCGAACTAGGTACCAGGACCACTCCTTCACAGTGACTTCCGCCCATCCCAACCAAATGAAATGCGAAAAGGGATGACTCAAAAGGACCTTTCTATTTTTCATTTGCCTTTGCCTGGTCTTTATTTTTTGTTTTTAAGTTAGGTTTAGCTGCGGTTAGGGTTAGGTTTAAGGTTAGGATCAAGATTAGGATTAGGATTGAGATTAGGGTTAGGATTAGTCGTTCTAAAAATGTGAAGGTCCTTTTGAGTCATCCCTTTTAGCCTTCACCTCTTCACCGTCTATCCAACATTGGTAAAGGGAGGGGGGCAAGGGGGGTCTTGTCACGAGTTCACGAAATTGTCTTTTGCATTTCACGGTGGAGGCTATTTCAGATACGATAGAGCACCAAACCCAAAAAAAGATCCTAACCCTAACCCCCGCCTAATGAGTTTTCTAACCCAAATGAGTTTTCTATCCTAAAAATCTTACAACCCATCCTATCCCTAGTCTCCCTCGCAGCCGTCATTAGTGGCGTTCGGCATAACAAAAATGGGACATGTTTTCACGGGAGTAGGACTTCGATCTGGTTGAGTATTTATTCTGTGACAGGGGTGAGTTAGAATCCCTATTTATACCCTCGTTTATAAAATAATTTTACTCTACGCACGCTGTGATTGGTCAGCTTGCCGATCTCGATCAGGATACGAGACCGGAATGACGTCATAACTAATGAGAATTTGCATTAAATCAAAATCATTATATCTTATTGAATGGTTTGGCATATAATACGGCCGGGTATTTTACGAGTTTCTCAAGTATAGGTTTTTATTATATGACTACTTGCAGAAATTGAATAAGTTTGTATTTATTTCATTTCCTCGTTTGTTTGTGATACGTTGTCAGACGTTGTTTCTGTTAAACTGTCCATTGCTTTGAGATATTCATCGTCAAAGTCGTCAGAGTTTAACGAAAATAATAAGGCGTCGTTCATGTCTGTACTTACATTTTCAAAATTAAAAAGACAGTTCGCATCCGCCATTTTAGGCTTTGGTTTAAAGCCGCAAAAAAATCCGTATTTTTGTTCTGTTCAGAAGAGGAGAAATACGGATTTTACCATGCAATACGGCCTGGTATTTGTTCTGTTCTCGTGCCCTTATATGGAAGAAATACGTCATTGTCATATAATAAAAAGCGTTATTGTTCCAGTGAAGTCGATAACGATACCACGATTAATACAAATAATAGAAAACCTTTATTGTCTTACAAATTAACGTACACGATTAGCGAAACTATACGAAAACTTGACTTCTTGGCACTCAAAGGTACTTAAAACAACAAAACCCGTCTCTAGTAGTTTTCCGCGCGAAGAACTGGTTAAACCGGTTTACAAAACATGTTACGTAATGCGCGAGCTGTCGCTGAACAGATATATATCGTAATTATTTAAAGTATAAGAAATTGTTTCTAAATTATTTTATAAAAATAATAGAATACGTTTGCTTGGGTCTTTATAATCGTGAAGTAATAAAAACACTCGAGAAGTTGGGAAAGCACTCGCCTCGGCGGCTCGTGCTTCTCCCTACACGTCTCTCGTGTTTTTATTACGTCACTCGGGTTTCGATAACGTTTTATAAAATAATTGCTGCCGTAGGCAGCACACTAACTGTGTCCTCGTACCCAGATCTCTTCGCGGACCTATTATAGTCAACGCAATCTCGATTTGTGTAAATTGCCCTCTGTCGAGATATTTGTTCCATTTTAGGACGTTTTGTGACGTAGAACTTTAATACACGTGTAAAACTTCTACCTTTCGCCGTTCGGAACTTGTCAACGCTGGGAAGTTTGAACGATCTGTTCTGCCTTCAGTGAGGAAGTATACGGCCAACTTTAGATCGACGTCGCACTTCTAATGAATAGATGCGAGTTAAGTGCGAGTAGGATTCGTCAACGGCTTTATCCGTCGCACTTTAGTTGACTCGAATCTATTCGAGTTAAGTGCGAGTATGATTCGTCAACGGCTTTATCCGTCGCACTTTAGTTGACTCGAATCTATTCGAGTTAAGTGCGAGTCCCAGCGGATAGTGTCCCACCGGACATTATCCGCTAGCGAAGTGTCTCCCCGGACAGTAAATGTTAAAAAACACTATAGCCATGTTTATAACTATCCGCGTTTAAAAATGCAAGAGGTCATAGTGCGATGTTAAATGCTTTAATTATTTGGAAACTTGATTTGAGACTTTACAGTACAGAAGGTTGTAATTGTATACTGGAACGGGAACGGTAAAATGGTGTTAAATTGAAATTGTGGTACTTAATTATTATTATAAGTGTTAATGTTGACTATTGAAATTGGAAGCCATGAGTTCCTCCAATATGGAGTCAGTTTATGAAGTGGTAATATCTGTTGCTTTAGATGTGTTTGGAGCGAATGTAACTTTAATTTGCTTGTTGGCTTGCAAGATTGCTCGTGAATATGGCAAATAATTTCGTTTGCGAATTACTCGCACTCAACTCGAATAGATTCGAGTCAACTGAAGTGCGACGGATAAAGCCGTTGACGAATCCTACTCGCACTTGACTCGAATAGATTCGAGTCAACTAAAGTGCGACGGTACGGATAAAGCCGTTGACGAATCATCATACTCGCACTTAACTCGAATAGATTCGAGTCAACTAAAGTGCGACGTATAAAGCCGTTGATTACTCCACATGATGAAAACCCGTTTCACTAAAATGCCCACCGCGCGTTCAATTTTTACGTTTTCCCCTTCAAATTTGGCAAGCATAACAATAATTCATTGCTGGAGCTAGTGATGTAGCAAAAACTCGACATGTTTTAAAACTGTAGTTGTTACGAGTAGCTTTTTAAAATATGACAGCCTTTGCGCCACAAGATCCGCACGCTTCTGATTTAGCTCAAAGGCTTCCGAAACATCATATTTCCCATCGCAAATGATCAAAGAACAAAACCGTGTTCTCGTTTTTTGACAGGTATTGTATTTGCTGAGATATAAAGCAGACAAGTTAACTGATCAAAATTTTGTAAAGACGATGGAACAGACGCCTATAACTTGAAAAGTATAGCACTAAATCAAAAACGCGAACACGGTTTTGCTCCTGTAGTACTGTTCTACATTGTGGCCAAGTTTGGAGAAAATCGAATAAAACGTACGCTGTACTAATCTTTTTTTGTGAGGACAATCTGAGAATATTTCATTCTCTATAAAAGATGAAAAGAGCTTTGGCGGGGTTTTCCTGCTCTCTGTTGTGTTTCTCCGCCCTCTGTCATCACCTCAAACTGTGAACCAATCAGGTTCAACTTATCTAAGTGGGTAACTTGGCAAGGTTACAAACCAAACAGGAACACATACAAATATGCCGGCGAAGCGCAAATGTAAAGAAAGCAAAGCTTCAGCGCAATCCAAATCGGCCAAACGAAAATGCAGGAGAAGATCTGCCGTGCGCGACGGAGAGTCAAATGGGGAGTCAAGCGCTAGCGACACTAATAGCAGAGAAGTTCTTCTTGAGGACATGAGAGCTATTAGGTATGTATATATTTCCCGTTTATAGCGAGCTTCCTGGTTTCTAACCTTAAAAAATCTCCGAACTATTTTTTAACAATATATAATTTTCAAAATGCAGATTCGATGGCTCAATTTTCATAGAGAATCTTGAAGCAAGCGTGGCTGATCGGCAGAAAAGAGGAAAGCCGCCGAGGAAAGTACGATATGCCCATTACTGTCAATGGGCGCATGCTTTGCTGGTGAGTTTGAATGCTACCAAGATGAAATTATCAGTGGCGAAGCTAGCGGTCATGCTAGTCATGCTCAGCATGACTAAAAATTTCCTGAAAATATATAGTTTTGTTTGCTTTTATTTACTTTATTTGAAATCTCTCCTTAGAACTTTGAAGTCGTGTGCATTTCGAAGAGAACAAGCAATAATAGTTCACGCATATTACGCGGATATTCTCGCTCCTATC
Source organism: Chrysogorgia sp. JL179-B06 (assembly GCA_035772405.1). Classification (NCBI taxonomy): domain Eukaryota; kingdom Metazoa; phylum Cnidaria; class Anthozoa; order Scleralcyonacea; family Chrysogorgiidae; genus Chrysogorgia; species Chrysogorgia sp. JL179-B06. The sequence goes on along the minus strand of JAYKKM010000054.1, from coordinate 4,390,171 downwards.
CGTCCCTGATTGATCGGGCGTCTAAAACCGCCGTCTTCATTCCCAGGCTCTTTTGTTCAGCCTGGCCCCGGCCCAAGTCATGCTCTTTGTGAATAGCATGACCAGCTATATGAACAGTCATGCTTATTCTCGAAATATGATTGGTTGACGGCACTTGACGCATGCTCAGTTTGCCTATTTTAGACAAGCTGGTCATGCTATTTTGGATGAGCATGACCATAGCCTGATAGCCCAAAATATTAGCTTTCCGCCTTACCAACTATGGCCTGACTGCACAGTGCGTCTGTTTAAGGAGATCCTTGATTTATCATGGCATCAACGAGCTCTGATTCTGTCCAAACAGTCCTTGTTTGTGAACTGCTTAGAAAACCGTTTTCGGTTCGAAACATCAATGAGAAAATCTTCTTGTTGGACAGCGACCAATGCCGGTTCTTGGCCATTCGTCTTTCTTTCGTTTTATTGGCAATGAATCGCAGTTGAAAATGTTTACCGAGAATTGTAAACCGGCAAACCATTGCAAAGATTCTCTCCAAGACGACAGAAGCACGGATGAGAGATCAATCATGAAGACGGAATGGACAGCCCCGAAGGAAATATTATATGCTGTGTTGACATTTATCCGTGAGACTCCGTAATATTAATTATTATGAAACGTTGTTTTTGTCTGATTTAAATAAATTCTATATCGAAATGATAACTTGAATCTGGCGAATCGAACGCTGTACGTTTCGTCTACTTAAAATATGAATATCAGATGTTATGAGAAAATGCGTAAGCGAGTAAAGTACCCAAACCTGCTAATACACTACAAACTATATACAAATTAGCGCTCGTCTTTAAATTAAAATCAAAGGACATGGCTTCAAGATCTATTCGACGTTTACCCGGTGATTCAATGCTTTTATGTCCATTAAAGCGATATAATTTCGTAAAAGATATGTTTCGTATACCTTGCCGTTGATTTTTTTAAACGTTTTGTCACACGAAGACCTTCAATCGAACAGATATTAGAAAAAATAGCATTGCCGTGTTTACTGTTGACATTAAAATTTGCGTGTCAGGCGTTATGCATTGGGAGGGTTGAGGGCGGGCTAGCCTGCGTGCGACGGCTGATTTTCGTAGGCATGCTGATGCGCTCTGATATAAAGAGAAACGGTCCAAAATATGAAATTTTATAAACCTTTGAGCTGAAAAATCACCGCTCAGAATGCAGGAAATGCCATTTACGGGAATCTATATTTCAAAATTTTCCGGGGGGGCATGCCCCCGGACCCCTCTAGAAAGCCTCGCGCCTTTCGGCGCTCGGATTATTAGTTAGCATGACCTCCCATTTGGGACCAGCTTCGCCACTGGAAATTATATATGCCATATGGTACTTAGTTATTGTAAAATACTCTATAAACTTTACATTATTTTTATACCTTTTCTACAGCGAAAGAATATTGGAGGAGAAGACGCTGATTATGGTTTTCCATGCCAAGTTCTAAACTTCATAAGGCACATTGCTCCAGGTGATGTGAAAGGTGAAATTAGAGAGGTACAGTAAAGTCGAGAGTAAAGACTAAAGTGTATATATAATTTATTGTATACAAGTTATTGTAACATAATCGTGATTGAAATGCGTGTACCTATACCGTGTCCGTGACATATAATTTAGAGTTCGATTTCCTCTAGTCTATATACCTACATATGTCTGAAAATAATTCACTTATTCACGTCGCTTTATGATTTATTTTAGGACGCATTCACTGTTACTCTGAAGGTTTTCTGCGAAGTGATGAACTTACCACATACTGCAGCATGATATTGTGTCTCAAAAAAAAGGCTACCTTTTCAAATTCAAATTAGCGTATTTCAAAGAACTACAATAGGTTGCTTGAATTAACACGCTAATTTGAATATGAAAAGGTAGCCTTTTTTTGAGACACCCTGTATAGTAAGGCGAAAGTATGGCCTGCTTTATGCGTCAAACTTTTCATGTGTCCAACTAATGTAAATGGAGGCCGGTTTCATGACTAATGTAAATTTAGGTCATCCTGTAGATTTTACACATGAAAAGTTCAGCGAATAGAACAGGCCTATATAAGAACGCATAATTTATTGCCGTTTTAGCGTGACAAATTGTGCATGTTGCTGTTATGCCTATATAACTATTGCTTTTATTTGCCAGTTCAGCCTAGCCACGCGTAGATCAAGCGCGTTTCTGCTGGGCGCTACGTGTAGACTATGACAATGTTCAGCCTAGTAGTGCGAGTTTGTCTGGGAATTAAAAAACTGACAAGCAAATCACTGACTAAGTGTATAACATGTTACAGTGTAGTTCAGACTAAAGGTCTTGTTTCAAATGTCATGTTGAAAGAACTGTTCATTGAAGATATAGCATTTGAAGCTGGACTTGTTATTACTAGGATTATTTTCAATAAATAATTAAAAATTGTGTGCATTCATCATTTATACTTTACAAAATAATTAGATATAATTACATAAACGTTTGATTTCCCCCGGTGTTCTTCTTATGCAATTGTTCTCAATATAAGATAATTAAATAATCTATAATGTTTAATAAAATGTATTCATTATACATTTTATTAAACATTATATATTATTTAATTATTTTCAGATTAACTGTTGTTCTATGACTATATTTTGTTCTTTATTCTAGTTCTTCTTTTTGCATTTTCTCTTTCTTGTGCCCTTCACCTTTCCTTTACTTTTCCCACTGTCAGCATAGAATTCTTGTGACTTGTACTGAACACCCTCTTTATGTACAAATGCATCAGCTTTGTTTGCCCTTTGCCTTTTGTATTTCTTTCTTCTTTCCTTAACGGCTGGTTTCTCCTTGTACTCTGCGGTGTATATTCTTTTCTTGTCGACTTTCTTCCATTCATTGACCATTTTCTCATCAGCATCCAACCCTATCTTTGGCAGCAACTGTGAGTAGGTAACTTCCATTCCACTGTTGAAGAGCAAGCAGCCAAGACCAACAGCTAAGCTGGTTTCAAGGGGAGACGTGTACTGCTCTTTGGGGGCTAGCCCCCAAATGACATGATGTAAAGACTCATTGGGGTTTTGAGTTGCACATCTTTCACAACCAGCGAGAAAGTTTGCATCACCCAAACGATCGAAAAGTGGTTTAATCACCTCGATAATAGCAGGGGGGAAAGGATTCTTTATAGGCTTGTGTAGTTTAGTGTTATTGGCGACATCTCTTTGATACGAGCACCATGAATCCTTTCCAACTGGACAAAAAGTATGCTGGGGGTTCTCTTCAGTACTGGCATAATGATACATTATAGCTTTGGTAGCCTTAGCCATTGCCCAGAGGAGGTGCGAAGGTCGTCCCGGCATGCATTGCGCTTTGTTTTCTTCGTATTTGCTCTGGCGTAAAGTTGGCGGACAAAATATATAGTTTTTCAGTGGTGCTTTTTTGTTTCAAAACCTGTGTTTTAAAAGGTAAGCTTTCTATATGATGTTTTTAGTTTAATCCAACAGATGTTGCTCTGTTTTTTTTTGTCGTAGCATACTTGTTTCGGATCAATAAACAATTTTTTTGTTGATGCCTTCACGGGTCACAAAATTTTGCTGTAAAGTGATAAGCGAATATATGTACTTATTTAACGAAATACGAACGCAAACACAACACTGGATATGTTATTATAACAAGCTGAAAATTCTCTTTCAGTTAATAGTAAAAAATTTCTTGTTGCTCCATGAACTTAATTACAGTTAGACGTTGAAAAACCACTATTTTTCAATTTGCGAGAAAATCGTACTCGCATAACACATCTCTGTTCCGCCATAAAAAGTAGGCTTTGGAACTTGAATTTTGTGCAGATTATAGTTTAAGCCTTTTACTCTGTCGTCAGTAACTTTTTAGATATCCGAGAAGAATATTTGCGATGAAATATCGGTTTCTTCACGAGGACTATTTCTTGTTGGTGGTTATATTGCATTTAGTTGCCTTGAATTATTCAAATATATTTACCGTAATATTTGATGAAATCTTTAAAAAATTTGTTCGGTGTGGATATGGAAGAATTTGCTTTCTTTTAGTACAAATTTTTTTCTTGTTGCTCCACAATTTAAATGAGAAAGAGGTCTGTGAAATTCCGCATCTTCTCAATTATACTTCGCCATTCGTCAGATTGACAGCAAAACGTGCCTATGACGTACATGTTGTTTTGGTTTACGTTTCCCCGCTCTCTTACTTTTATTTGGCGCTCGAAATTCTTTGCCGGTTGTCAGAACTACTAACTAAGTAATTCGTCTATTGGTATTTGATCCTTTCAGGAAACATAACAAAACGAAATGTTGAAGAGACTAAGGGCAAATTATGTTGTGCCATTGTAAGCTCAAACGTTTGTACTTTGCTATCCTTCAACAATGATTATATGTGCATACTGTCCGTATATCTATGCGAGAGTTGAGTTCATCCTCTCCCCATTGTCCGTGTTTAATAACAATAATCCAAGTTGTTTTGTGCATGCTTCCTTTAAGATTTATTTACTTCTTTACTCCATAGTAGCCCATATGACATTGACATACCATTTGTTGTTGTAAAATACAGAGAATTTAATGTAATTGGTATCTTTTATGTTTTCAGGTTCATGCTCAATTTTTATTTCCACAGAAAGTTTCCTCAGAGGCCTTCTCCATGAAAAAGAGCCTTTTTGTAAAATGTTTTAGGCCGGGTCTCAAGCACAGGCTGGGGAATTCAGAATAATAAAGTTGCATAGCAGAATTGCCTCTATTGCTTGATTTGTACTTCTGAGATCTTTTAAATTAAATAATTAATACATTTTTAAAGCTGTGTATTACATTTGAAATAAAATTACAATGATATTACAGCCACAAGTCTACATAACAAGTTGGGGCCCGGGGAGAACATGCCCCCAGTTCATACGCCTGTGGAAATTTAATTTCTAAGTAGTCAGACAATTTTCCTGACCCTTTTACAAAGGCAAGAAACTGTAGGTAATATACCAACAGTGATTTTTCAAAACAGTTAAGTGCTATTAAGAGTCCAAAATGTTGTTGTTGATACACACAATACTAGAGATGTACAATGATGTACAATTTGAGGTTTATTGTCAATGCCTTTATATATGGAGCTTTTCCAAAAGGTCTCCATTGCCATCTACAACAAAGGTCTAGATGTTTGGAGTGGTCTAATAATAAACTGCTGAATAGGTAATTGTAATCATATTAAATACCTGTATGAACTCACTCTGAAAATTCCATACAAAAATGTCAAATATATCCCATATTACAATTTACAAAGAAAGCATGATTTTATAAAGTTTGATTTGAATAGTTAATATTGAAATTTTATTAAATTGAGAGGGGGCTTATAAAGGAAATAACTTTGAAATCTAAAAACAAGCACATTTAAAATTTGAAATGTAAAATCAAGAATGTTAATACTCGACTATAAAAGCTATAAAAATCGTTATTGATATATCTCAATCCTAACATTAAGTCGTATAAATAATAAAAAGTAAGGATAACTATATAAGATTTTTAAACTTGGTTAGTTTGAGCACCAAAAAGCTATCTCTGTCAGATGACTCAGATGTACTGTTACAACTATTACTACAATTATATTCGGCCAATACATTCAGTTTAACTACAGTTGCTGGTTCCTGCAAAAAGATAATCCATTTCGAATCCGTTCACATTGCGAATCGGCACAAACAGGGCAATATATTTACAAATATCAAGCTTAGAAATCTGATGTGGGTATAGCGGTATCTTTAAAATAGTATACATGACAAACCAGACGGAATATTAAACGTTAAAGTGTTGCTTGGGAATACAATGAATATAAAGAAGTTCGTGTGAGCCAAAAACTGCAGTGTTCTTGCCATGAACAGTCTTATACCACGACCGATTTTCAAACCGCCATTTTAAAACCATGTTCGCTGCCCTGCCGAAGGTTCGTTGAACAATGAAGAATTTCCGGCGGCGAATCGATAATATGTATCAAGCGCAATGCATTTTGGGAAGACCTTCGTACCTCCTCTGGCCATTACCTTTGAATCACCTTTATTTTGGCGAATACATAGGCCGTAGAAACTTTGGATAGTATCAATCCGGGCTATGGTTAATCTACCAGCTCCACTCAAACCCTTTCCATCTGCAAGTTTTTTCCCTTATAAAGAAAATAAAATAAATATGAAGCTTGATAGATCACTGTCCTATATATATAAATCACAGGTCTATACCGGAAATTAGAGAAAACACTTTGCTTATGAGGTACGTTGCACTGAGATTGCGCTTTTCAAGACGAGTTCAATTCATTTTTTGTTTCTATTTGAAGTTTCGTATACCTGCATGTTTCAAACGAAGACATGCAGACGCATAAAATAATTTGCGTTTTTGATAAGCGTGCAATAATTACCTTTATAGTCACGGACCAGTGATCTCAGATTTGTTCCCATTCGTTTAGTTACATGGGCTATACAATCCACTTTCGGAATAAAGACTACTTCTCCATATGGTTTCTCTATGCAAATGCGACTGTAGGAGGAGGAATCCCCATCACCAATGAATGGAATATACCGTAACTTCCGCTTCTCAATTGATCTTTTGTATAGTTGCGATATACCCCTGATGATTCCATAGCCTAAAATATATTGTGCAAACCATTTAATAAATAAATAAGTTAAATGAAACTAACAGATTTTAAGTATATTATATTATATGATATGCACATTAAATCTATATATTTAATATAATAAAGTAGAATTTTCGTACCTGCGCACTCCCTTCGTGATTGAGTAGACAGTTCGGCTCGTGGGCGATATACCAAGAAAGATAATCTAATCGCCCTAATTTTCCTCTTGCTCTTTTTTCTTCCATTTCTTTGCACTGCTTACACTCTCTCGTCATGTATACCACGTCCAAAACTTTCCCCGTGTCTTCCGAGACAGCGGCAACTAGACCATCTCGTGCAGACCAACCTCGTGAACTCCATGAACAATCGAAGCTGGCACCGATATCAACAACTTCTTCTGCCAATTATTGGTCTGTACAATCAGAAATTTCACCTACTGTTCGTTTAAGATGTTTCAATTGCAAGGCTGCCTGATTGAAATCAATCTCGGTTAAGTCTTTGACTTTCTCTTCAATCACCGCCGTGTGTTTATCCCACGTGTAGACCGGTGAAAGACCGAGAAAACTAAGGCACTTTTGCGCGGCGGATCGTCCTTTCCCGATTGCTCGAAAACCAATAACTGATGCACGATTAACGTCGTATATTTTATCAGACTTAGGTGAAATTGGAAACGATTGCCCTGACTCTCGCTGTGCACATAGTTCATTCGTACAACGAAAGTTCCATTTGGCCCCAAGACCTTGTTTCGATCCCACCTTTTCCACAATATGCAGTGAGAAGTAGCAAGTTTTACAAACAGCAGACGTTTCCAACATTTGCGCCAAATTATCAGGATTGATAATATAGTTGCCGGTGGGTTTCAAAAAGACAGAACCTTCCTCGTGGCGTTCTTCGTCTTCGCTGCTATCAAATAGTGATTCAAAATCAGAACTATCAGTTGATTCTGTAACGCGGCCACCTGTGTCTTCAGAGAGAAACGCTTTCATGCTTTCTTCTATCTTCCTCTTACTTGCGCTCGCGGTTGCTGCTTCAGTTGTCGCTGAAGAACAAGCTCTGGAATCGTCGAATTGTTCTGGCCACTGTTCTTCTTGAGAAAACCATGATCCCATGTCACTATTCGCCAGAGCTTGTTTCTCGTTCGCAATAAATTCCTTTCGCTCAGCTTTTTTCTTTCTCCGTGTAAAGCAAAATGGACTTGTATTCTTTCTCTGTCCCTTTGATTTCGGAGACATGAAGCACGCGTACTTACGATCGGGAAAAATCACTTGTTACCGCTCGAAAAAGAAAATTTCGCTGTGTTGTATGGACAGTATACAAAGTATGATAAAGGATATCTTTCTAAATAAACAAACACGCCGCTAATGATATACACACTGTCAATTACAATTACAACTTTCGCGGCAAAAAAATAGTGGTCGTTAGATTTTTAGTTATATCTCGGTCGCATTTTAATATTTTCGAAAAAAACTTGCGGCAATCGAAAGAACTCCAGCCCCTCGATATAAATATATAAAAATATAAAAATGACGAAAATCAGTGTTTCATCATATAATGTAACCTTAACTTTTGTTAAATCACCTAAAATATCAAAATAAACTAAGTAGGTTAGTTACCATGGTTTCGCGTGTACGCGCCTGTCGAGACTGCACGCAGGCTACGGGGGCAGCTGCCCCATTACGATAAAGGCTGTCGGCAAATTTTTGTGTCGATTTTGTCATAAACGGATTGAAAGTCGTTGTTTAGTACGTCATCGGTTATTCTCAAACTCATTAATAATTCATGAATTATCATAGCCAATCCATGAACGTATACCGCATCAATGCATGCATGAGTTTTGATACCCAATGAAAACCTGTAGGAAACTTCCTAGTGAACTGGATCACATTTCTTAATCTACATATTAAAATAAAATCGCTATGGGAGCAAATCGCTAAAGGAATACTCGTTTGAGAAGTTAGATCAAACACTCGTTTGTTGTGTTTCATCAGGGGACTCCAAACACTCGAAAACAATAAAAACCTCGGGCTACGCCCTCGGTTTTCATTTGTTTTCTCGTGTTTGGAACCCCTGATGAAACACTCAAACTCGTGTTTGATCTATTACATGCAGTTCCGCGTCTACGCAATGACGATTTATATTAATTTCTTGGTCGAGCGCAGGAAGAAGTTCGCAATGATGTGAGGGGGCTCGTCTGACTCGTCGGTAGTGATCAGTTCCCGAAGGCTGTTTAAGTTCACTCACTGTAGTGTATTAATCATCAGACGTGTTTCATATGACGTGTTTCATATGACGTATGACATATGACGTGTTTCCAATACTTTCATAGTTTTTCTTTTAATTTACCAATGGTTTGAAATATGATTCGACTGCGAAATAAAAATCAGAAAGATATGACCTTCATAATTCCGTAAAATCTCCCCCCAAATGCAAGTAAATGGCATTTCAGACACTCTAGATTTCAAAATTTCTTGGGACCCCCTCCTAGAGATTTATTGCGCCATAATTATTCACCCCAGTTTTTCACGCTGCACGGCCACTGGTCGTCGGTACTTTCACATTTATTGCCCCCGCCCACTATCAGGTCAGTTCCATTATATCTAAAAAGTTGGTGTACTGCCGAAATCAGGTGTGTAAGTTGTCTAACGTTTCGAGTGAAAGCCTTTCGTCAGAGAGTTTGAACGGTAAAGTGAAAATCAAATAATAACTGAGTGAGACTTTTATAGAATAAATAATTGCGTAAGATAACAACAAGTCATTATATGTGTGAAGTTGATCGTCCAGGTTGTTGTAGTCTTGAGAAAGACTGTTGTTGGTGACTGAAACAATAACAAATAAGAATGAGATGTAAAAATAGGAAAGTAATTTGCTATTTTTACCAACAATCAGCAAACAGACCATACAAAGGATGCTAATAATGGGAAGTGAAATAAAGAAATACCCATGCATGTGGATTAAGTAAGACAATAACAATAACAGATTAAGTTGATTGGTGCCAAGTTTGAAAATGAGACGCTTTTTGTGTCTTTTACGGCGATAATTTCCACCGGAAATGGTAGCATAGCATAAACTTTCTTGTCGGAAATCGAATGATTAAAATATACTATTAAAATATCTGGTCCCACTATACGTCGCTGGTTTCGGTAATTATAACTAAGAGGTGTTTTGGGGGCAAGTAACAAAAGAAAACTGGTTTGGAATGCCTCTTGTGACATCACATCCGGTAACTTTAACAGCGATAAACTCCATGAAGATAACATTTTCGGCTGACAAGATATATTTGATTTTGCTCAGGATTTCAGGAATACACAAATATTACGAATATATAAAATCCCCAAACGTGAGATAGGCACTTTAATGGTATTTTTGGTAAACTCGTGCAGCTTTCACACACTAATTCAGCTCGGTAACATAAGTTTTCGTCGGTACTGTTCATAATCGATAGTCTCACAGTCAAGAATGGCAAAGATATTAATCTGATGTTTCATTGGGTATACACATGCATGATTGCGTGTGACGCATGTTGACCTAAATCACCAGGACTCCTAAAAACAGACACCATCTTGGACTTAGGAAATTCATAACTATATAGCTAGCCTTTCATGCACTTTCTGTACAATACTTATCGGCGAAGCTGGCCGTAGCAACTGGTCATGCTATGCTAATTTATAAACATCTGCATATTTTGAAAACAATATATTTCTAAAGATATGAATATGTAAATCGTTTCAAAATGTGCATAGCATGACCAGTTGCTATGGCCAACTTCGTTACTGTACTTATGTTTATATATTGGGTTAATTCTTGTGTCAAGAGCCTTCGTTTGATATATCGTAATTTTTGTACGACGACTATTTAAAAAGTTTTTAGTTAAAGACTATTTTTAAAAAGTTATTAGCGAAACAAATGTTAGATTTTGGACGCTATCTTGGAATTCCGAGGCCATCTTGAATAAACCCATGTATAAACTGACCTTCCGACGACGAGATCGTTTAAACTACTAACTCTAAGTACTCGTGCCTTATAGACCAAATACATGAAAGCTTGATTATATACAGCGTTAAAAGTGCGAAAACCGGTTTGAATTCGCCCGCGCCATCTTTGGATTTACGAAAACCGAAAAAATATATAACATCTAATTCCCCAACCTCGTACCCAGGGTCTTCTCAGTGCCCGGGGAGGAAGCGCTCGGGATAGGAGGGGAGTAGAGCGAGGGAAGATAAGACCCTTGGTAAAGGCTGGTCACGTGACTCCAAGGATATTGGATTATTTTGTAACCTGGCTTATTCTCGCTTATATCATCCGGGGGGCCGGATCGCTGTGAAAACATACCACAAACTTCTATAATTGAAAGTATAAACAGTATATGGATAATTTAAAAAGATTACAATTTATTGGAAAGACAGTACGGACTGCAGACAAGTTGAAAGCCTTGAAAGATGGTGGATTACTTCGAAAAATACGTTGATTTACTGAACATTTGTTGCTGTCATAAGATGATTATGTACATGATTAGTATTAGTATTATGAACATGATTAGTATTTAAAATAATAGTCATAGTCTGACTGTATTAAAATTGTAAATTCGAACTGTTCTGGCGTTGATCATAGGGACTTTAAGATCTACGACGGCAACCTAGGACGGCGACGGCAGTAAAAGCAATACAAATTTTAGCATTTGAATGAAACCACGGTCGATTGACTACCGTATTTGACACTCCAAGCTTGTTTTATGATCTCCAAAACGCTTCAATATTCCTAAAACGATTATAGTGTCTGTGTTTAAGTCAGTCTTAAGTCACATCTCTCATCTCTCCGCGAGTTACCGTCGTCCTAAAGACGTGAAAATGCTCTCAGTGGCGTTGTAAACAGAACGAGAACGGCGTTGAAATTACTCTTGGGAATAAAAATTATTCATTCTTATTGTTTCGCATAAATATTCTTTTGTTTGAACGACGTCCTTTGAGTCACGTCCTAGGTTGCCGTCGTAGATCTTGAAGTCCCTAATAATGTTTATCTTATGACAGCAACAAATGTCCGTAAATCAACGCATTTTTCGAAGTAATCCACCATCTTTCAACTTCTGTCTGCAGTCCGTACTGTCTTTCCAATAAATTGTAATATTTTTAAATTATCCATATACTGTTTATACTTTCAATTATAGAAGTTGGTGGTATGTTTTTACAGTGATCCGGCCCCCCGGATGATATAAACGAGAATAAGCCAGGTAAAAAAATAATCAAATAACAAAATAATCTAATATCCTTGGACCTTTACCAGGGTCTTCTCCAATCTCGTACCCAGACCCAACCATCCCCGGCCGCGCGGGAAACGGTTCCCGCGCGAACGGGGATGCTTGGGTCTGGGTACGAGATTGAGTCTTCTCTTCCCTCGCTCCACTCCCCTCCCTCCCCGGGCACTGAGAAGACCCTGGGTACGAGGTTGCTAATTCCCATGACGATATCTTTTAAATTGCCAATTCTAACAACCCTATATATCAAATGATTTAAGCTTGATTAACAGACGTAGACATGTGCATGTATTGGATATCCAATATATCTGCACTAATATATATATGGCTTGGCTTGCGAGCGGTCTTAATGCAGCTTTTCTGCAATCTTATTGGTTGCTGAGTCATGGTCTTTACAAACCCATAAAGACCGGTCATTACAAAACTACTGAAAACCTTAAAAAATTGCGAAAAGTTGAGTTGCGAAAAAGTTGAGAAAAAGTTGAGGAAATGCCAACCCAAATTTTCCGAATGAAATATTTTCCTCAATAATAATCCGACCAGGACAACAACCAAAAACCATTTTTTACCACAGTTATGGTAGCAACGGAACTACATTTTACCCATATACTAAAACTATTAACTATTACACAAAGTGTCAAAATTGTGACCAATTACTTCCAGTAGATTAAGTACAAGACACAATTACAATGTTCGTCACACGATATATTTTGGTGGTATAGTTGTATTGCAAACTAGCTTGTATAGTTGTATTAGTTGTTTACATGGAAGAAACTAAGGAATGACAAAGTACGCTTTTCATACCCGTGGGAAGTTGGAAAATCGCAATCACATTTGTGCGGTGGATACTGGGAACGAGAATGGCAAATTTAGACAACGTTATTTATTAAATTCTACTGACAATATTTCTGTTACCAGTACATTTAATGCACATTTAAACAGTATATATTTTGACATTATCTCTTAAAATAGTCTTAAAGAAAACAGGTCCCAATTTTCCGAATAGATCTGTAAATTTTCCGACGGCCCTGAACGTATGCAAGACAATTTTAATCGTAAAAAAAAATCGACTGATAGTGCACATGCCACCCACAATCCATGTGCTAAAGTCTTGATGACAACGATTATATTGTTGTGCGTAGAAATATTTTAAGTGGCCAAAGCGGATCAGTCTATTTAAATTCCCCAACAAAAACTCAACATAGCTACAAATTGAAAAACTGAAAAAATTATTCAGAAGCTCATCGTGCTTTTATTATGTTGAATTGTAATAAGAAATTATCTCGACTAATTAAAGTTTGGTGAACCTACAAAGAATGTCCATAAAACGGTTTCTTGCTTCGGCTTAGTTGTCTGCGAAAAGGCAAGTGCTTGGCTCCCGGCCATCTACCCTTTTCTTTCGGCTTACTAAAACTATACTAAATTAAAACCATTTTCCTCTATATGAAAGGTTGCCATGATATGATCGGAAATGTTTTCTCGAAACGTTTTCCGTGCATGATCGAACAGAGCGCCAAAAACGACCTTAAAGACGTATTTAATTAAAAACGATATCATGCGCACATCGACATATATGAAACACCATCCATGCAACACGACACGATTTCGTCCCCGCTATAGTCCCAAGGAGTGGGCCAAAGAATAATTCAGAGTCTTTCTTTTTGTTATCGTGCACTGTAAAAACAGATTGGTTGAAACAGCCAGTTTGATAGGTTGTCTGAAGATTCATAACCAATTTGAATGGTTAAAATATATAAATATTTTGATTAAAATGACCGTAGTTTGGTTCAGTTTCAACCAATAGTAAATTTGGCTGTTTCAACCAGTAAAAAATGGTCAATTGATGAATGTGAAACAAACAAATTTAATTGGTTGTTTTAACCAATCTGTTTTGTGCTCGCTACTGAACGGGCGCACTTATAGTCTTATATCTAGCAATTTTTCACCGGGAATCAGAAGGTTATAGGTTCGATCACTGTCCAGGACTCACAAATATTTTTCTGAGGATATAAGCTTGACGATTGTCAACTATCGTCTCCAATACTTTTTCATTTAACTTGTTCTCATATATGTCAACGCACTTAATCCATTTTTTCCATATACATGCACCTTTCTCACATCTTCCTATATCATATGCCGTCTACGTTTATTCACCACCAGTTACTAGTCACCATGCAAAGCCATGCTCTATGCATACAAATTATCTAACAATTGGCTTCACAGTCTAGTCTCAGAGATAAGATATATATAGGCCGCTTCGTCAAGACATTAAGATATTCTCTATTTATGCTATTACTACATAAAAGCCTGATCTAATTAAAAGCTTAGAAATATATGTTATGCTATATCAAATCACCCTTGGCCTTGCCTAAGCCTTATTTCCAGTGCTAGGTTTCCTTGTTGTTATGCTATTTATTTTATTTTTATGGCTTTCTTCAACCTTTAGTAGCAGACAGCCTAAATAGTTCAACTGCCTAATCTGATATACCTTTGTCCATCAAGAATCAAGATATAACCCGTATTGATTACACCATCTGTTTTTATCATCATCTACAGTACATCACTTACGTCTTCTAGATTTCTCATTTAAATATCCGTTGGATCAATCTTTGTATAAAATATTATAAACTGTTAAAACAGTCACTAAACTAAATAAAACAGTGCATGATAATATAATATAATATAATATAATATAAAATATAATATATAAAACAACTATCGATTTTCCTTATTAAAAAACAAACAGACAAAGAAACTTTTGAAAAACCATTTGAAAAAGGTTGAAAAAGCAATGGAGAAATTTAGAGCAAGTCTATGTACAGGTATCAAATATATAGATCCGATACGGGTCGTGATTTTAAATATATATATAGGTAATATTTATTACCGTTTGCATGGCATATAATTAACAATGAATATGTTAACGTGCGTCAAATTACAGTCGAAAGAACTTGTTTTGTGATCACAGGATATGACACATAAGTTCATAATGTAAACGCAGACGAGCTGACAGTTGTATATTATACACCCCAGGCCTGCACACAGCGCTAGTTGGAATTAGCTAATTTAGAGGATCATTTGATATTGCATCATTGTTTCTGTTGCCAAAACTTGTTAAAAGTTTTATTTATTTAATATTTATTCACCAAAAAAATGTATGAATGTCCCATCTATTTGCATTCCGCTTAACAATTCAACTATTACTATTACTTGGATTATTTTCTAAGTTATCGAATTTTAATAACGTCTGGTATTTTTTATTTCACGTCAAAAAACATTTATCCGCTTCCTTTGTATAATTTCCAAGATGCTATAGTCACAGCTACCCAGCCTCAAAGGCACTATATGATGTCGTGAAATATCTTTTTCTTACTACGTACTGGCTTTGCATTAGTGCATAATGGTGGCGTACATAGGAATCTCTGACGGGGGTCCAGATTTGAAACATGTCCGACATATTTTAAAAATGTTCCTTATCGATTCATTAACTTTCTGACAAATTTCCAACAGGCTATATACAGAGGGAGCTGTTGTCCCCTCTCGCTGCCCCTAACGGATAAAGCCGTTGACGAATCCTACTCGCACTTAACTCGAATAGATTCGAGTCAACTAAAGTGATACGGATAAAGCCGTTGACGAATCATCATCAACTTCGTTACAAGTAACTAGTTACATGTAATCGTTACTTTTTCGAGTAACTGTAACGATAACTAGTTACTTTTTTTAGAAGGTAACTGTAACTGTAACTAGTTACAAAAATTAGGAAAAAGTAACGATAACTAGTTAAATTTGCCGTCGAGAAGCGCCGTTACTTTTTACGATATCCATATTACTCTCACCAGCTCTCACCGAGTCACCTTCAATGATTATGCAAATGCTATAATAACATGCATAACACGTGCATTTATTCATTCGTCGACTTGAGCGATTACAAGTAGCGCATCAAGATCCATGGCCGCATTTGGAAACGATGTTCCAGTTCAAATCACTGGCAGGACAAACCGTGAAACTAACTTGTTTACTTTATTCACCGAAAGTTAAGGAGTGCTCGGCTAGCCTATCATCATTGTCGAATTTGCGTAAACATGTCCAGGTTAGTTGGTCCACTTGGTTGTTTTATTATAATCTATAAATATTACACTAGCTATTTATCAATGCTTGCTTGCGAGTGGTAATTGCTGCCGACCCGCAGGGAGGCAGCACACTATTCTTGACGTTCCTCGTACTCAGGCCTCTTGGCCGAACTATGTAAAGTCAACAGATTTGAGATGCATGACGTTTTATGACGTCTTTTATGACGTTCCAAAATAATATACATACTCCGCACGTTTTTGGGCATTTACGGAAACCACCCGAATAGCATGTTCGTATCTTGCGAACGCGACCAATGTCATGGCAAGCGATGGCATTTTTCTGACAATACGACTTTGAGCTTTGAGCGTGTGCCCTGCTGTTGTGTTTGTGCTTGCGTTCGCCTATTTTACTGTCTTTTCGAAGCGAGCGAAGATTTTCTTTTTAAGGTAAGATAGTATGAGCTTATTTTTGATGTTGGTAAACAGAAATTTGACACAGGAAGTTTATAGTGAGATGTCATTTGCGATTTTGCATCTTCGGTCATGTATTTTCGAGGTTTTTCAGAAGATTTGACGGCTTTTCTTCTATATATTTTTAGCTGCTGTACATTTGTGAGTTCGATTCTCACAGGAGCCATTGTGTTCGCGCTGATCAGCAATCCGATCAGACGCTATTTACCGGTGGATATCCGGCAACTCAAACTCAAAGAGCCGTTGTGCTCTTCAAAAAGCTAAACGTCGCCATTGTGCACGTTCGCCCGTTGAGGCAAATAAACTCGCCCGTTGAGGCAAAACTATAAACTCGCCCGTTGAGGCAAAACTATAAACTCGCCCGTTGAGGCAAAACTATAAACTCGCCCGTTGAGGCAAAACTATAAACTCGCCCGTTGAGGCAAAACTATAAACTCGCTATTATACTCGCCTGTTGTCAAATGGGTGTTACAATCGAACAATATAGAGCCAGAATTGGTGGGCACAATAGTTTTGTTAAAAGAAGAAAAAATATGCCTCTTGAAGGTAACCTTTTCAATGTAATATTGATGTTGTTTAATCTCAAAAGATTGATGTTATTTTGTTTGTTGTTCACTCAATTGTTATACTACAATGTGTATGTCCCACTGTTGTTGAGAATGGCAAATGATGTCGAAGAAAATCCTGGCCCTACCATATATGATGTTGTTGATCCACAAGTTCAAATCACATATGATACTGTGACAAAGAAACTTATTGATGTTAACGAAATTACAGTTTAATTAACATTTCTATTGACATTTCATGTTGCATAAGCTTGTTTTTAACATTCATGTCATTTTTAACATTCATGTCGGCATGAAATTTTGTTCATGTTAACATTTGCTATTGACATTTAACTTATTGTTAGTGACAATATAGATATTACGTTGTCAGTTGTTTTAGTTACGTCATGGAGAAACTTAGTGTTAGTGACAATATATACAACTTATTCGCAAATATAAAACTTCTCTTACTAAATATAATACTTCTTCGTAAATATAAAACTTCCATACACATATATACAACTTATTCGCAAATATAAAACTTCTCTTACTAAATATAATACTTCTTCGCAAATATAAAACTTGTTGCGCAACAAGAGCCCGCAATATCTGATCGATTATAGGATCCATTACATCAAGTACTGCAACATGCCTTGCCTTACCCATGTTTTCAACATGGCCGATGAAGACGAAACGGTTCTAGACGAATTTACGACATTTCTCTCTCGGTTGCCTCAGCTTTGCGAACAATTGCGGTAAAATCAATTCACTCAAAATTGCTGATAATTTGCTTGCAGCTTCGGAGCGGGTATGTTCTATTGTTCTTGGGGTGTTCTTTTTCTTTTTCTGTTTGAATGTCGCGAGGATGACATTTCTCATGAAATAGTAGAGAAACTGCAAACACTTCTTGGTCAATATGAACAATTCACAAGACGCTACATGGATGTTGTTCAAAACCTCCAAGAACAAGATACGGACAACAGATTTCGCTGTCAAAACGAACTGAATAATGGTGAAAACTTAAGAGGAAGACCACGATTTCGAAAACACAAATAGAAAGCCTTCGAGAAATTGGTTTTTCGTGGACTAAAATACCACTGTGAAGTACGCCGTCGATTCAGCCGTCGATTCAGCCGTCGATTCAGCCGTCGATTCAGCGGGTAGCCATCCGTGTGAACCTGACTGCTGTTTGGGCAGACGATACGCTTCGACTTTATAAAAGTACTATTTTCTATGTTGCAGAGAATTTAATGCTCTTCCTATTAAACGGCAGTAGTCGCTTGACTCGATCGTGCCTAAGGAAGATTCACGCGAACGTTAAACATGAACGGCGCTTCAAGTATCGAGCAACGGCGCTATAATTGGTATAGCGTAATTTGTTATTTCCGGCAACTCAGATAAAATTACTATTTTCTCGGGCGCTATTCGATACAATATTTTTTAATGTACATGTTGCACAGAATTTAATGGTCTTTCTAACGGTAGTAGTTACGTGACTGGACCAGGCCTAAGAAAGATTCACGCGAACGTTAAACATGACCGGCTTTTGGTCTCGGGCAAGAGCTAATTGGTATAGTGTAATTTGTTATTTCGGACTAACTCAAATAAAATTACTATTTTAAAACACTGACAAAAGCCGGTCATGTTTAACGTTCGCGTGAGAAAATATAGTAAAGTATAGAATAGCGCCTGAGAAAATAGTAATTTTATCTGAGTTAGTCGGAAATAACAAATTACACTATACCAATTAGCTCTCTTGACCGAGACCAAAAGCCGGTCATGTTTAACGTTCGCGTGAATCTTTCTTAGGCCTGGTCCAGTCACGTAACTACTACCGTTAGAAAGAATATCCCGAGAAAATAGTAATTTTATCTGAGTTGTCGGAAATAACAAATTACACTATGCCGTTGCTCGATACTTGAAGCGCCGTTCATGTTTAACGTTCGCGTGAATCTTCCTTAGGCATGATTGAGTCAAGCGACTACTACCGTTAGGAAGAGCATTAAATTCTCTGCAACATATTTAAATTTAAATTTAAAGAAATCATATAGAATAGCGCCATAGAAAATAGTACTTTTATAAAGTCGAAGCGTATCGTCTGCCCAAACAGCAGTCAGGTTCACACGGATGGCTACCCGCTGTCGGAATCGACGGCTGAATCGACGGGTACTTCACAGTGGTATTTTAGTCCACGAAAAACCAATTTCTCGAAGGCTTTCTATTTGTGCTTTTGTAACACGAAATCGTGGTCTTCCTCTTAAGTTTTCACCATTATTCAGTTCGTTTTGACAGCGAAATCTGTTGTCCGTATCTTGTTCTTGTAGGTTTTGAACAACATCCATGTAGCGTCTTGTGAATTGTTCATATTGACCAAGAAGTGTTTGCAGTTTCTCTACTATTTCATGAGAAATGTCATCCTCGCGACATTCAAACAGAAAAAGAACACCCCAAGAACATACCCGCTCCGAAGCTGCAAGCAAATTATCAGCAATTTCCAATTCTTGAGTAAATTGATTTAACCGCAATTGTTCGCAAAGCTGAGGCAACCGAGAGAGAAATGTCGTAAATTCGTCTAGAACCGTTTCGTAAGGCAAGGCATGTTGCAGTACTTGATGTAATGGATCCTATAATCGATCAGATATTGCGGGCTCTTATTGCGCAACAAGTTTTATATTTGCGACGAAGTATTATATTTGCGAAGAAGTATTATATTTAGTAAGAGAAGTTTTATATTTGCGAATAAGTTGTATATGTGTGTATGGAAGTTTTATATTTACGAAGAAGTATTATATTTAGTAAGAGAAGTTTTATATTTGCGAATAAGTTGTATATATTATGTGTATGGAAGTTTTATATTTGCGAAGAAGTATTATATTTAGTAAGAGAAGTTTTATATATTTGCGAAGAAGTATTATATTTAGTAAGAGAAGTTTTATATTTGCGAATAAGTTGTATATATGTGTATGGAAGTTTTATATTAGTGATCCTAAGTTTTATATATGTGACAGAAGTATTATTGAAACAAACGGCGCCCCATATTTTCCGCTCCACTCACTGTCACTTCAATAACTTTATATACCTGCCAAATGCAAACCAAACACCAACTTCATGTATAACATGAGACCTACGTGCTGACTCTACAATCTAATCATTCTTGATTAACATGTCCGTTACAATTTATACAATCTGAATCAATCCCAGGGTTCACCTTTGAAATTTCATCAAAACTGACTACACTGCCCATGCAAATTCTAGTTTTACTCTACGCACGCTGTGATTGGTCAGCTTGCCGATCTCGATCCAACCTCGTACCCAGGGTCTTATCTCCGCTCCCCCCCCCCCCGCACGCTGCGAAAAGACCCTTGGTTGCGGCTGGTCACGTGTCAACACAACATTTTTGACACCGTGGGAGGGGATAAAGATCACAACTATTTGCGCTCCAAGTCCGCCTCTTGGTTCGGTTAAAACGAGTTTAGTGGTTTGGGTTTGTTTACACCGGTTTGTTTCGAGTTTTGGTATTAAAGACGGGCGAGCGAAACGGGCTTTGAGAAAGTCTAACGTATCACGCGCGCCACGAGTCGACAAAATGTAGGTGTTAATAAGTCTCCATTTCGATATCGTTCCCAGTGTGTAATGAAATGTTCTATAGTTTAACACTATTTGCCTGGAGAAATTATTTTTGAGACTGGGAGTTCTTGATGTTGTTCAAGTAGCAACGGGATATGAAACATCGTTACACACTCCGGGGGCTTTGATTATTTGTCGCAAGAAACCAGCCATTTAAAAATGAAATCTCAAGAAAGAAGTTGGACTCATTCAACAGCTTGTTTTGTCGTCCTACCTTTGTATTCCCTCAGATTAATATATTAACTAATTTCGAGATTATGTGCAGGTTTCAGTTATGAAAGTTTCAAGCGTTAATATTTTATTATTATGAATCTTATATTGAGTGTTATTATTATTTCAGCATTAACTTTACACTGATTATTTCTTGGGAAATATTTTTTAAATCAACGTATTGATCAGAACTTTAGACTGCTAATTAAAACGTTCTTTGTTGTAATATTATTTTAAAGACTTGAGTAAACAAAGCGTAAATGCGGCCGTTGAAGCGCTTGTTTATGTCAACCTTTGTTGGAAAGAAATTTGATATCACTCCTTATGTTACAGACGTGCATACGCGTATTACAATAGTTTATAAGAATTTTAACTTCACGCAAAGTGTTATACAAATTAAAATTTAGACCTTCACGGAAGTTTTTGTTCTGATGTTTTTAGTGTTGTGTTTGCTCTATTCACCTTTGCCACTCCTCCCTAAGTAATTTTCTAAACGCTAATTAAAACCCCCCCACTTTTTAGGGGGCACGTGACCAGCCGAACCGAGACCGGAATGACGTCAGTAACTAATGAGAATTTGCATTAAATCAAAATCAAAAGCGTTATTGTTCGAGTTATAAGTCGATAACGATACCACAATTAATACAAATAATAGAAAAACTTTATTGTCTTACAAATTAACGTACACGATTAGCGAAACTATACGAAAACTTGACTTCTTGGCACTCAAAACAACAAATCTCAGTAGTTTTCTGGCTCGCGAAGAACTGGTTAAACCGGTTTACAAAACATGTTACGTAATGCGCGAGCTGTCCCGCGTGGCCTGCTGAACAGTTATATATCGTAATTATTTAAAGTATAAGCAATTGTTTCTCAATTATTTTATAAAAATAATAGAATACGTTTGCTTGGGTCTCTATAACGTGATCGAAACCCTCGTGAAGTAATAAAAACACTCGAGAAGTTGGGAAAGCACTCGCCTCGGCGGCTCGTGCTTCTCCCTACACGTCTCTCGTGTTTTTATTACGTCACTCGGGTTTCGATAACGTTATAGAGACCCGGGCAAACGTATTCTATTGTTTAAATATAGAACCGATGATGACGTTGTCTATTAACAAGATGAAAATAAGCTTCTGATAAGCTTCGGTTCTATGAGGGTATAAATAGGGATCCTATTTACAACGATCACGTGCCCCTGATGAAGACACTAGATTGGAGTGTCGGAACTCTGATTTCCCTTGTTTTCTGCTCATGAATTATTAATGAGTTTGAGATAAACATCTCTCACTCAACCTATTTTATTATTTATATAGTTACAGAATCTCTTTGAAATAGTTTTACTCATCAATTTTAGAGCGATACATTCGCAAAGCAGCCACTACTTTTTACTATTACTGTAAGTGTGTAGGAAACACACCTAGCGTCTGGCTGCTATTAATAGCTCAAAATGCGGACAAACAAACCATATTTGACTCACAAATTATTGCAAATTGATCTACTTTCTTTTGTTATGGTCGCAGGAATTATGGGTATAAATGCGGACAAACATGGATACTGTAACGCTATTCGTGTGTAAACTATACAAAGCTTTTCAAAAAATACAGCTTAAGGTGTCTCTTAAAACAACACGTCTGTATCGGTATTTGCATCTGTATCTGTATCTGCAGGGCCCCACTGAAAATCACAATTCTGTGAGTGGGGCCCTGAATAAAGAACTGTATAAAATTCAACTTCTCATAGCGTTAAGCCTTAGATCGGCAGCGTTGGCGCACAAATGTCCTGGAACCCAGGTCATACGAATTCATGAAGATCCGACGGCACAAGAACACGAGTACGTTAACAGAAAGGGTAATATCACATCATTAACATTCAGCTGATGTGTAACGCAAAGTGTAAGACAGAAGATTATTAATTGTGGTGTAAAGTGGCCAGCTGGCTATACATGTATAGCAAACTATATAAAAAATTCGAGGTAGCATTGCATAAAGGTATGATTGTGGCTAAAAGGCTAATGACCCCTGTTCTATAGATCCGAAAAACAGAGATGAAGAAAGGTAAAATGGTGGCTATCGAACAACTAGAACCGTGTTGTTGAAAGATACAATATTATTATTGCGGCTTGCATTGTCCTTCATAATCGTTCTCTCGACTACAGGCACATGCAGTATATATTGATTAAGAGAACAGGTAAAATTTACCGAAACGTATAAATGGAAGCCTGCACCCCCAATCTACATGCATTTGAACTAAATTCCTATTGTCAGTCTAGTATGTGATGGCAAACTGGCAATACATAGATATTAATTACAGTTAATATGGGGCGCGGGCATAAACGGCCCACAAAGAACGTCTGCGAAGGAGGCTATACGCGGGCGCGTAATGGACTGGGACACAGGCTACACTTAATACGCCTGATGTCGGATGAACGTTCGACGTTACAGCATATTGTATACGGACCCACTTTTATGCAACCGGCCCCTGATTCGTATTAGTCAAGTATAATAGATATTGCGCTAATGTTCGTTAATAAAGATCTCAAATTAAAACTCAAGACGATTTTTTATGGCTTTCAGCTTATACATGCACGTTGAAAAGTTAAAACGCTCAGCTTATATAAAGAAATTTTATTGATGAATAGATTTATTGTCCTTTCCTAAAATGTATTGTTACATGCCGTAAAGTCGAAGTGGATACGATTCATCGTATGTGATTGTCATTTGGCGTACATTGTTTTATACGATTGTCATACTGGCGTATGCAATTGTTTGTACACGACATAATTATTGTTTATGATTCGATGGCGAATGTTGGCACGCGTGTACAGTTTGATTACATACACCAAGATGACAATCGTATACGACAAATCGTATCGTGTAGATAGGCCTTAAAGTTTATGAATTCTGCTGGTCACGAGTCCTGGTGACGAATCCCCCAATTAGCAAAAATCGAGTTGCATATAAGCGGCGGTGAGAGTAGTATAGCAAAGCATATCTTAACCTATCTGCATCATTTAGAAAAAAAGAAAAAAACGAAGTTTCTAGCTGTGCTCCTTGTTAGCATATTTTTGTCCGTTGGAGGATGGCGTTGTTAAAAGAAGGTTGAAACTTAAACCACTGTTTATTTTTAAAAGGCTTTGCTCCCTTTCTTTTAAAACGCATTGGATATCCGGTCATTTTGTGATAACCATGCATGAAATATTAATTGATCTCTAACACTTTGACGAGGAGGGAATTCAGACGTCCAACCATTGGACGAGGATCATCAACTAGCCCAGCAGATATCAATGCGTTATCGTAGAGCTGCAACGAAAACAAAAATACATAAAACATTTTATGCTTCGCATCTATATACATACTCGGTCTAAACGATGATACGATCTCTGTCGGTAGAACACTGGACTAGATTTCCAGGGTTGCGAGTTCGATTCGCAGCCAAGAGGTATTACTGTTGCATTTTTCGCAACAGCTCACTTAATTAAGCCTACAATACATCTACGTAGTTTAGCCATTACGCAGGCGTAAATGCGGAAACACTGTTCCTGGGTTTTTCTTCACAATTCCTGAGTTTTATCCTGGGCTCAAATTTCCCCATGTAATCGGCGCCTTAGTCTTAGTTTGGCCGTCGAATAGCAAAATCCTTTGTTCAAGTTTATTAGCATTAGATTCGGCGCATGATAAATTCGACGGCTAAACAGGGCCTGGTGTCATTAGGTTAGCGCGATACGCATCAACTTATATATTTCGCCATGCAACCTCCATTCAAACCGTTGTTCGTATACATTGAAGCGAATTCGGGAAACGTGTATAATGCAGGCTTATCCCATTGCATGTATTTCTTTGTAATAATCAAATATCAATAGTGTTTTTTTTTCGTTACCTGTTCAGCAACTAGTTTGGCAAGTTGAGGATTTGATTCCATTATAGCGTGAAGTTTCTTTATGACATCATGACTACGCAAAAATGAAGAAAGAAAAATATATTTTATAAAATAATTTTACTCTTCGCACGCTGTGATTGGTCAGTTTGCCGATCTCGATCAGGCTACGGAGACCGGAATGACGCCAGTAACTAATGAGAAATCAAAACAAAAAGCGTTATATATCGTAATTATTCAAAGTATAAGCAATTGTTTCTGAATTATTTTATAAAAATAACAGAATACGTTTGTCCGGGTCTCTATAACGTGATCGAAACCCTCGCCGTGAAGTAATAAAAACACTCGAGAAGTTGCGAAAGCACTCGCTTCGGCGTGCTTCTGCCTACACTTCTCTCGTGTTTTTATTACGTCAACTCGGACTCGTTGTCTAATTGTTAAATAGAGACCCGGCATATAACATAACATATTCTATTATTTAAATGTATAGTGCAGGTTTTGGAACGGAGTTTTAATCACCCCAAGTCAAAATTATGTGAGAAATAAGCTATATACGTGATACTGTAATGCACGTGTGGTTATATTTCATACCTGCGGTTGATCTCCATTGTCGGTTGAATTATGTCAAACTTCAAGTTTCCCAACTGGTCTGCTTGGGGGCCTGATTTAATTATCTTTAACCAACGTCTGGCAGCCGCCATATCTGAAACGGTTATCATGGCTGGATGACTAGCTAAACGACGAGATATCTGAAAATATTTATTGAAGAAAAAAGAATATTTCAATCATTTTATTTTACATGAGAAAAAAGAATATTTCAATAGTCTCATTCATATATAGAGATGGATGGAAGCGTAGTAGATGCGCAGGTTCAACAACTATAGGCCTTCCGGCTGGAAATTGTCGCAGGTTCTACAACTATAGGCCTTCCGGCTGGAAATTGTCGCATGTTCAACAACTATAGGCCTTCCGGCTGGAAATTGTCGCAGGTTCAACAACTATAGGCCTTCCGGCTGGGAATTGTCACAGGTTCGATTCCCAGCTGGAAGGTCATGTAGTTGTATTTTTACAACTGCTTCCGGTTGTGTCTCAAGGATATACTTTCAGCAGTCGTAAACTTTTCCTCTACCATTAACCACACTCCATCTCGAATATCGAGTGGAAACGCCTTTCAATAATAAACACAGGTCCCGGGGAAAAGTGAAGTTGAATTCCCAGAAAACATCAAGATTCGAGGTCATTAATTATATTAGAAAGTATATATCAGAAACGATAGACATTTGTCAATGCAGTGAATTGACCTTATTCCAAAATGGCTGCCAATTTAATATGCTTTTATGTGCATTTTAATTAGCCTTTATAGCCTCGTTTCAGAAGAAAAATTATTTTGAATTTCGTACACAATAACGAGGCTACAAGGGATAATTTATGTGTATATAAAAGAATATTAAATCAGCAGCCATTTTGGAATAAGGTCTATAGTGAAGCGAAAGATTTTGCAATGCTAGTTTATCCAGCAAAAAAACGAAAAACATCCCAAAAATATTAACAACGTTTACCTGGACTTTAGGCAAACCTGCCTAAACCTGGTTTAGGTAGGTTTGTTGGGTAATAAAATATTTTCAAATATTTGAACAGTTATCCGAACATCTTTAAATCATCAATGGTCGACGTATACAGGATTGGGAATTTTATACATTAATTTTCGTGTCACGCACTCATCACGTGCACGTGAAGGGACCACATGAAGGGACCGCTCGCCGACCTTAACGGCCAACAATTTGTTTGTTACATGCGTCATGTGATCATGTTTCAACCAAGGAAAAAGTAGAGGTTTATAAAATCATTCATACATACCAACGGGTTCATGCAAATAATGTGGATAGATTTTAGTGCACGCTGTAATCATGGATAGTAAATAGACTGGATAGGAAACTGGTTGACGTCAGCGTGGAAACCTAGTTGAAATTCGTGATGTCACGAGTACACAGATTTTACTGAGTTTCTCGTCGACTTCTCCATATTTTCGTATTCAAGTAGCTATATTGAGATTCCAAAATGTTTCATCGTCTTACAAACCTGACTAAGCCACGACCAAATGATCGAGGTAAATGTTGTTCGTCTTTGTTTCAGCTGTTTTCGTTTTGTGGTGAAGAAACTGGCGTCGCAAAACTACCGTTGTTTTAGTTGAAATTTGCGACGCGTTTTTCACCGTCTAAAGTTGGATCTTTTCGCCTAAAATGAGTAATGGTAGTCGGATATTCCATCGTAAAGTGGCATTGTGATATTTTTTGGTAGTTTGACTATCATTTTTAGCTGTATTATTGCTAAACGTTGCGATTTATGGTGATTTTGTGACATCACGATTTGCAACTAGGTTTTCACGCGACCAACTGGTGCCTAAACCAATCAGCACGCTGGAAACGTCGCACGTGATCTTAGTTTCCTATCCAGTCTATTTACTATCCATGCTGTAATACATCAAATCTGAGAAAATGTTTCGTCGCGAAAAAAAACAACAATCATTTTCACAATCATGCGCACAAGCGTTTTTGGATCAATTTTCGGATTTTCTCTGTATTGAGCTTTTGAAGATGATACAAGTTATTTGAGGGTTAGCACGAAGGTTATAGTATAAGGGTTAATATTAGCGTGAGTGCTAGTATAAGCTGAGGGTTAGTAAAAGGGTTTGATTTTTGGTTAGGGTTATTTTTCAAACTTTATACTTCAGACTTTCCGCGGAAACCTTTTTTAATGTATACTTTCTAGCGATCACCATTTGAAAAACCATCCATTCAGCGACTACTGGCGTCGTTTTTATTCCCAAACAATGACAATGATTTGACGATGACAATGATTTGACGCAAAAGTTATTATAGAAATTAACTGAGTTTGAAACGTCAACTGAGCTTTGTTTATATTGTTTTATCTTCTAATTTTTTAAACTTGTGTGATCTTAAATAAAAATAAAACACATGTGGAATGTCTGTTTCATTTACAAATATTTTCTCACTTGAAACCTTATTTAAGGTGGAATCATGGTATCCTAATCATTTGCATTTTGACGAAATATTGAAAAAAAACCAACTTTTGATCGATTAAAGTTGGGTTTTTCTGGTTTTAGGTTCATGTAATAGATCAAACACGAGAAAGAGTGTTTCATCCGATATCCAGTCCCCGAGAAGTAGGTTGAAAAACGAGGCGATAGCCGAGTTTTTTAAATATCTCGAACTAATCAGTATTTTAAGAGAAATGTGAGGTGGAAATTGTCAAAATCCTATGCTAATTAAGACCAGGTATCCAGTTGTCCGTCTCGGTACTGATTTGCTTTGTTTTCGACTCATGAATTATTAATGAGTTTGAGATATCACAGTCATATACATGTATAAAACATGCTTCGAAAATTTCATAGTCAAATGATACTGGAGTAGCGAGAGAGCGAGCTGTTGGCGTAATGTCTCTAAAACAGAACATGTTGGCGTAATGTCTATAAAACATGCCCTAAAGGCAACGGTATGGTTGACATGATAACCATTTATGATGAAAAATATAATAATAATAATAATAATAATATACATTTATATAGCGCCATTTCCGTTTAGCTCAATGGCGCTTTACAATTTTGAAATAAATAATATAAAAAATTACAAGAGTAATAGAATTTACATTGATAGCTAAAACACTTCATATGAATATGCCATATAATACTACTAAATATCATAGGCTTGTTTAAAAAGATATGTTTTAATATTTAACTTAAAACTAGACAATGTTGCACAGTGGCGTAAAGAATCAGGCAGCGAGTTCCATAACATAGGTGCTGCGTGACTAAAAGAGCGTTGACCATAGGTTGCTAGTTTAATAGTTGGTACAGAAAGCAGGTTTCTGGCCGACGACCGTAATTGTCTAGCCGGCCTGTACACATGTAGTAGGTCTCTTATATATCCTGGCGCCAGTCCATTTAATGCCTTATATGTAATTAAAAGTATTTTATAAGTTATACGAAAGCTGACAGGCAGCCAATGCAGCTGCTTCATAACTGGTGTTATATATACCCAACTATTTCACTCAATTAATATTATATCTCAATTTAATCATGGTACCACAGACCATCTTTTCAAACTAAGTGCAAATGTTTTTCTGTCCTCGGATCCCATTCCACCTCAAGACTAAGTGATGCAAAAAATAGTGACTCGATCTTAATTGATTCACGCAAAATCACGACGTGTCGTTGCATAAAAAAAATTATAAAAAATATTAAAGTAAGGTATATCTAGTTCCCTTTTTGACCTATTGTCGTTATTTTGTTATCACTAAAAAGAAAACAAAAAGCCCATTACCTTAACACTGGCAAGTTTTTGTTTTCCAAGCAAATTCTCTAGCCATTTAACAAGCTCGTCTGAATTTTCTTTGGACAGTTCATCAGTTTCTGAAAAATAAAAATACATTACCTCCATATATATCTATACAGTAGTCCCCATGGGCAAGGGTGTTAATCCGACTGAAACAAGCTTCTGTAAGCTCCTTGGAGCTTGGGGGATGATGGCATCTATAATGTTGACCTACTCGCAGCGAGTTGGGAGCACGTTCTTGCGATGAGTGCAGGATTAAAATCCACATTTTGTTGAAGTCTGCATGTTTATTATTTCATTAAATAAATATAATTTCAAAAAGCTATAACACTTACAGACCTTTGAAATTTCATCAAAACTGACTACACTGTGGGTGCACATGGGTGCAATGGCCTTTGAGGCAGCACTTTCCTTGCGATAGTAATTTCTAGTTTTATAGTTATTTATAATATTTTATGATCGATATATTAAATCAACATACGGAAATTAATACAGCTAGGCTAACCTTGCGGTTCTGGAACTTAGGGGTTTCAAATGACATATATAATAGCTGCATGGTAACAGCTCAACCAAGGATCATTTAACAATCAGACAAACAAATTGTTTTTAAGAAATGTTAGTCCCTGTATGTTGCCTAATTATATCTATTTATTAAAAGACCATGGCAACAAAAATAACTACTTTTAATATCAAAATTTATGACTTAGCTAGTTCTAAAAGTAGTTTGGCGCTATGAAGATGGTCGTAATCCATTTAAAAGTTGAATATAGACCATCTAAAACAGGCTCTTGGTCCGCCAATTTGAATATGTTAATTTATGCAGAAATTATACGTCAGGTTGTGTTGTTTACTGTTCTGCTACCTGTATTGCCCATTTTTTGTTTTTAGCGATTACAAAAATAACGCTGAGAAGAAGTTTAATTTCGTTGCATTTCCACCAACACTGACTGCTTTATTCAGCACATGGCGTCAAAGAACATTTGGAAAAAGAGCCCTAATTATTTATTTTCAAAATGGCGGCTCAAAAAGCTGTTTTAGATGATTCATTCAAGTGCCTATATCCAGCCTGTGTGGATTTTACATGTTTGTAATCTTTGGATTCTCCTGAGAAAAATTGTAATATATCTTGTTGTTCGAAAATTTCATCTTCATGCCATTTCCCCCGCTAAAGTTCACAGGAAGTGACGTCAACGCAGTGACACGCGATATTTTGCGGAGTGATTCAGTAATCAAATACAGCGAAAGTTTGGCTTTGAACTTTAAACAGTCTGTTTAGACAAAATTCACTCAATTCCTAAACATTCACTGTTGAATAACGCCTCAAAATATTGCGTGTCCCTGCGTTGACGTCACTTCCTGTGAACTTTAACAGGGGAAAGGCATGAAGATGCAATTTTCGAACAACAAGATATATTACATTTCTTTTTGGTAGAACCCAAAGATTACGAATATGTAAAATCCCCACAGGCTGGATAGGCACTTTCACCATCTATAAGTGTTACAAGCATTTTTACAACCTCAAACTTCTATAGTCCGGCTATTTAAGTCACATGTTCTAAGGATTTTATAGTGAAGGAAAATTTCGAGTGTTGGAATACATACATTTTAAGACCAAACCGGGACCAGTTGCGAAAAATGCAACTTCAAGGCCTTCCGGCTGAAATTGAACCCGCGACCCTGCGATGCTAGTGCAGTGCTCTGACCACTGAGCTACGGATCGGAAGCCGTTGCCGAGAGCCTAGTCACGAGTTCTGTATATATAGTGGTGGTAATGCCGGGATAAGATTCTGGATGTTTGGCAAATAAAACTGGCAAATAAAACTGGCAAATAAAGTTGGCCCTAATTAAAAAATTGCCCAACTTAAATATTCCCCAACAAAATATAGGTTCAAAGACCTGTTTTGAGCACCTGAAATCTACATATATTAACATAAATACACTAATAATATAACTATATATACGTATTTTAAAGTTAACAATTTGATTATGATATTTAATTAGATTAGGATTTCTATGAGGTGATAACTGGCTAATAGATCCTTACGTATTAGTTTTAAAGAGTTATACAATTTTAATCTACCTTCCGTTTCATTAGAATCAGCGGTTGGTTCTTCAGTTGTCGATAAATACGTTTCTGCTGATGTGATGGGTCTTCCGTTGTAATTTCTAAGCTGATGTAATACCATCTCATCATTATCATCGTACGTAAACAACACCTATAAGCAACCATGAAATAAAGCAACGAATTTATCAGCTTGACGTGAAGATGGAGGCCGAGTTAGTAGATGTATTTGTTTTGCATTAATGCAGTAACGTTCGAACATTTTACATATACATTCACATGAGCTTCCACGGGATATTATAATATCTATCTATAAGTCAATTATGTTATTAAAATGTGGTGGGATGATGTTGATTGGTACATTCGTCAGTGAGTGAAACGTAAAGTCACTTCGTCAGTGAGTGAAACGTAAAGGGCCTTTCCTATAGAAAGGTTATAGATCTGCTATAAACTATTTCGGTACCAAACTTTTAGAGTTTTTGATTCGTATTTTAACACTGCCTACACACCACACCACTTTTATATCATTTTAGCGAGAGTACTTTATATCTTTTAGGGAGTGGTTGTGGAGACAATCAGGTAAGAGAGTTGTAGCATGTGGGGAACCCTACACTAAGCCAGTTATCGTGGGGCAGCAGGTGTAGAAAGGTTGGAACTACAGGATAAAACACCCTGTACCAATACACAAAAATATATTAATATGACCAACCTCAACTTCCTTCTGTTTCAATGCTTCAAAGTAAGGTGATGATTCTGCCAGTTCACGACTAAATAATCAAATCAAGCCATCGATTTGTCAAATACATGTTAAACACATGAGAAAAACGTAGGCTGTGGCCATTGCGTTATTTGCAGAAACAAAAACACAAACAAAAAATAGATACGCTTAGACGTATACACGTATATCTACTACTATATAATATCGAGGCTATGAGGTCCCAAGCCATATATCTATTGGTAATAGCTATTACAACAACGAGGTCGCGATTATTTGTTATCGTGTCGTCAAAACTACGTTCTATTGAAAAAAAATGCAACAAAACGATAGAGATCAGGCTCGTCCAAAACGTTTCAGTATAGTGTCCGTTGAATTCATTTATTAACCATGCGTGCCTAATTTTGTTGTATTTCAGCTTTCACTGAACCAATTTGGACTATTTTGGTATCTGCATGTTTTTTGCTCAAACATACACCAAATTCATAAAGATGGCGGCCAAATAATATTATTTTTATATGCATATAAATTAGCCAAATTCAAAAGAATTTCAAACAAGGTCGAGGCTCGAAAGACTAATTTATATTCACATTATAAAATATTAATTGGCCGCCATTTTTATGAATTCGGTACATATAATGTTGCCACATATTTTTTTGTTGATGCGCCAAATAAATGTTGAAAGATGTAAAATCTTGCGGTTGCATGCCGCCCAGGAGCGTTGTCTGGGTCTTCAAGCAACAACAGGTCAATTGACGAGATGGCTTTTTATCATGCTATCCATGGTAGTCCGAGTTGAAAATTCTGCTCAGTTTTTTGTGTCTTTTGTCATGTCGCGATGTCTGTATTTTTGCGCAATATATGACGAACACCTTTCTGATAATCAGATTACATATTTGCTGACTACATACGTTTATCTTTCGAGAGTTTCAAGCTTTAGATGAATCGAAGCGTAACAATTTCGATACAGAAATGTTCTCCGTTATATTGCCGTTTATTTCGATATAATATTCGACACATGAATGACCATTTTCGAAAATATATTCGTATATGCGTCTTTTTGTTTACTTTCGGCGGTGACGTATACGCATTATTTCAGCTATTTTAGTATATCATTAGTAGCCCGAGTAAACGCTAGCAAGGCGTCTTGTTATTCTAAATTTCAGAACGCGCATCAGTAACTTCTCGATATATGGAAATTTCATTTTGCAGCAAAACGATAGAGATCAAGCTCGGAAAACCTCGGTTACGGTCCGAGGCCTTCGTATTCGATTGGTTCCGATTCTTAGTATTGTTACTTATCTTCTTCGAGCATGTGCAGTACAAAAACAAAAACACCTATATAGGCGGACAAAAATGCGGGTGTCTGTATTAATAGCTACATAGACATTCGGACGAACGAACAAGCGCACAGAATAAGAAAAAATATTAAAAAACACGTCAAAGCGGAGGTTAAATTATGTTTCTCTTACCTAGGAGCACAGATGTAATAAATGGACTTCTGTGTCGGCTTCATATTTGACACATAGTGCTCTAAAGATATCAGATCTCCTGCTTTCCCGTTTGACGACTCAAAACGTAAAAGTTTTGCAATATCTTCTTTCATATGCTCATCATTTGTACTGACAACTCCTTCGCGGAAAAAGATACCGTAATCTCTGAAAAATTGCTCATACTTTACTCTATCCTTACGAGCTTGTTCGTGAAAAAATTTTATAAGTCGTCTTGTAAGAACGTCTTTTAATCTACTTATGAGGGCGCCGTCTTGAAGCATTTCTCTGCTCAGATTAAGTGGAATATCTTCACTATCAACGACACCACGGACAAACCGCATCCACTCGGGTAAAAGTTTAGCAGCTTTCGTCTGAATAACAACTCTGCGACTGAAAAGACTTATTCCAGCTCCAACGCTGCCCTGCATGCCGTGGAGTTCAGGGAGACGTTCAGGAATGTAAAATATACTTCTGATGTTTAATGGAGCATCTGCTTTGAAATGTAAATGATAACGAGGTTTATCAAATGCATTTGAGATAAAACGATAAAATTCCTAGAAAATCGGAAAAAGATACATATGGTGAAATGGTGATTAAATTTGTTGTAGAACAGGGAACTGCTTAACTATTAATAAAATATAATAAAATAATAAAAATAACAATGATAATAATAACAACAACAACAACAACAACAACAACAACAACAACAACAACAACAACAACAATAAAGTAAATGGTTTGAACACAGGGGTATCACAAGCAGGCTTATAGCCCAAAGTGGACGCCTTTGAACGCCCAAAATTCTGGGGAGAAAGGAAATTATTCTCAATGATTTGCCTAAAATATATAAATATATTTGAAAAGAAATAACTTTAATTTTCAATATTATCATACATGTGACATTTTGACCAATTTGACGGTGTACCTATAGTTGAGGAATGCCTCCCCAGATCCCGTATAAAAGTGTGTCGTCAATTTTGCCTCATGTTCCCAAATTGGACGCCCTATTTCAGAATCCTGGCTATAAGCCTGATCACTAGAAGTGGGAAGTTGATCGTCCAGGTTGTTTAGTCTTTAGACCAACAATGGTCTTACTTGATACTACAACAGATCTACTTCACATTTCTAACAACAACAATAATAATAAATGAAAACTCGAGTTTTATTTGTAAGAAATAGACATAAACTATTTGCAACCAAGACTCACTACAATAAGATAATCTTCATCTAAAAATTTGTAGAAGTCCTTACACTCTTTGCCAATCGTTCCTATAGCTCCGATAGACAGATTTAGAAATTTTACTTTACTGAAGCGTTGTTTCAAGGAGTTGCAGAGGTCTTTATAACGAACCGCTTTCCTCCTGCAGTTTTTAGTTATATTAGTCTCGAAACCAACGGTCAATTCAACTACATATATATTATCTTTAGTGTTGTTTAAAACTATCAATAATAATAATAATAATAATAATAATAATAATAATAATAATAATAATAATAATAATAATAATAATAATCTGGTTGTTCAGTACTCGCTGGCAGTGAATACTTGCGGAGACATAACAAGGCACTGATGGTGTTCGCGGTAGAATGGGCAAAGGGAAAAGCATTACTCGAAGAGAACGCAATATGGTACAAAATTACATGGCAGAAAGGAACAGTACTGGAAAAACAGGGAAAGAAGCTTAATCGGGACTTTGAGTACCGTATGAGAAAGACCACCTCCGCCAGAAGACCCGATTTTACATTGGAGGACATAGAGGAACGTAAGATATGGTTAGTGGACATGTCCGTCCGAGTCAAACATCGAGGAGAAGCTAAGGGAAAAACGAACTAAGTACCAGCAATTGGCATTTGAAATTCGAGAAAGGAGACAGGGCTATACAGTTGAAGTCATACCGTTTGTTATTGGATGTTTAGGAGGAGGAATGAAGAAGTTAGAAGAGCAAATGGCCAAGCTGATCCCAGAGGAACTGCGGAGATTGAGAACAACAAGAGAGATGCAGAAAATTGTACTGATGGAAAGTGAAACTATTGTAAGGAAGATCATATCGGGGATTGTACAGCCAGAGTAATTGTAACGTTGTGACTATGTCAAAGGCTAGCAAATTTTGGTAGCTTATTAGCCACTCCCCAGTGTATGTGTGAGGGATGTAGGCTGTGGTCCACCTTAAGTAGGGGCTATTGATTTAAATAATAATAATAATAATAAATATAGAATAATACATGAATGTGTGAAAATATGAAATTTATTTCGAGTGTTGAACAGGATGTCTTACGAGAGAGTGAAGCGAATGAGTGAGATGTCCAGTTGAACACGAGAAATAAATTCCAATATTCTAAGCATCCATACAGTATTGTTCTGTTTATTATAATAATACCATAAATTTCCCGCTTGCATATCTATTATAGATATAATATTATAGATAGTCGTAGAACTTGCATATCTC
Source organism: Chrysogorgia sp. JL179-B06 (assembly GCA_035772405.1). Taxonomy (NCBI): domain Eukaryota; kingdom Metazoa; phylum Cnidaria; class Anthozoa; order Scleralcyonacea; family Chrysogorgiidae; genus Chrysogorgia; species Chrysogorgia sp. JL179-B06. The sequence continues at coordinate 4,354,439 of JAYKKM010000054.1, read as the reverse complement.
ACAAACACAAAGCATCTCCCAAAGGTATAATTACTTCAATCAATAGTAATAAAACTCGTAAACAACTTCACTGAACCATACAAAATCAAACACCTAAACTTATCTCAGCATACTTCCCTGAGTTTTCCTCGGCGATTATAATATTACAAACTGATACCATGACTTGTCGGGAAATTAGCGATTAAATTGCCCTTCGCCTCGGGAAGATTTGTAAGTAAGTAAGTCCGAGGGCGAATCACAAATCTTCCCTCGGCGGCGGGCAATTTAATCGCTAATTTCCCTCAAGTCATGGTATTACTTATAATAAATACTCCCATAGTCCCATGACTCCCATAGAATCACGATAATCGGGCACATGTGATATTAACACTAAATAATTAACCGTGTTTGATTATCGAATTTATTAGTAGCGGAAAATGAGGAAACCCTTATATAAAACATTATTTGCTTTTTATATAATAAAATAAATATAATAATAATAATTGTAATATATAATGAAGTGTATAGAGGGATAGAGGAGAAGTGTCATGGATGGCTAGAGTGTAATATGGACCCAAGAAAGACAGCAGTGATAATTCTTATGCAAGAACAGATGGTGGAGACACGTATATGGAAAGCTCTTAGAAGAATGGAGGTGGAATCAGAAATGTGCCGTCTATGTGGCATACAGAGGGAAACAGTACACATCTATTATCAGGATGTAAAGTATAATAGCTGGAAACGAATATGTACGAAGACATAACAAAAATAATGCAATATTTGAGGAAGACGAAGGAGGATTCTACAGGAAGAATAAGGAGACAAAGGTCTTCCATGGAGAAATTCCAGCAATGGAGAAGTTTGTTGTTTTTTGAGGAGGAATATTGGTGATGAGAAAAAGACTCCGGAACAACCATGGATGAAAGTGTGGAACAGAAGCTGTAGCACAAAGTACAAAACGTTAAGGAGTTTGTAATAACAAGAGAAGACCTGGTAAAGGTGGTGAAAAGAAGAAAGAACTGGTGAGCACCAGGAATACACGGTATCCAGAATGTTTGGTGGAAAAGATTTAAACGAGCGTGGAACGCAGTGTGTAGAGCGATGGCTAAATGGAAACAAAACATTGACATAATACCAAGATTGCTCACGTTTGGCAGATCTGTTTTGTCGCCATAAGCCGAAGATCTCAGTCCAGTAGGAGATTATCGCCCAATCACTTACTTAAACACGTCGTATAAGATTTACACTGGAATGGTCGGATAGTATATGAAGGAAGATGCGGAGAGTAATAACATCTGGGATGAAGGCCAACTTGGAGCGATGGAAGGAGTTCTGGGAACTGTAGATAATCTGCTTATTGACAAGTGTATAATGGATGAGGTGAGAGAACATTGTCGTAATCTTGCAGTAGCATTCTACGATTATGGCCTATGACAAAGTCCAACATGACTGGATGCTGAGAGTGTACCGATGGATGCGGATCCATGAAGATGTTATAAAGGTGATAGAGAGGTTAATGCAGAACTGGAAGAAGAGATTGGATCATTGGAGGTGAATATAGTTAAAAGGAAAATGACGAGTAGATGGATACATATATTATGTGGATTTCTACAAGGTGATAGCTACTCACCAGTCGGGTTCTGCTTACCAGAAATGCCAATTTGTATATTTCTCAGTAAGACGAGAGGATATAGTAAAGCGAACGCACAGTTTTTTATTGACGATCTAAAAATGTACCAGGATAACCATGAACTACTGAGTGCCGCGAATGAGATGATTGTAAAAGCTAGCTAAAAGAAATGTGCTGAGATTGTTTTCGAACATGGTAAGATGGTGAAAGGAGAGGGAACTGAAGTACTACAAGAACGGATGAAAGCGCTCGATCCGGAAAAAAGGGAGTACTACAAATTCCTAGGCATAGAACTGGCTGAAAAGGTTAAGAAGGAAAAAGTATTGAAAAGAGTTGTGCCAGAGATGGAAAAGCGAGTGGAAATGTTAACTGAACTAGAACTATATGACGGGAACATGATAAGAGCAATTAACCGCAGGGTATGGTCTTGAAGAAGGAACTAAGGATAAAGAATATGCTTGGTAGGATCCAGTGATGAGAGATTATATATGAAAAGGCAGGTGGGAAGAGCCTGAAAGAAGTATACCAGGGTCCAAAAGTCAGAATAGCAACCTACTGTATATGTCAATGTGAGAGAGTAGGTGAATCAAAGTAGCATGGAAGAGAGAATACGATAGTGAATGTTGCTCAGTGAAACGTGAAGCAGAACAGACGTTAGCAGAGGAGGATGTCAAGTTTATGTTGGTGTGGGATTTTGAATATAAACAGAGGAGATATAGTAAAGCCAGGCCAGACCTCAGACTGGAGGACAGGGATGGGAAACGTATCTGGCTGGTAGATATGGCGTGTCCTCAGGAGCAAAATATCTAAGCAAAACATCGGGAAAAGTATACCAGCAGTTAGCGTTTCAAACGCGAGAGAAGCGACCGGGGATTCCAGGTAGAGATAATACCACTAATAATAGGATGTATGGGAGATGGTAGCAACAAATTGCAACAACAAATCGAGAAGTTGATATGAAAGAAAATAGCATCCTTCAAAACCAGCTTATGGAATGTGATTGGTTTTCCCTGTATTTCATCAAATAAATCTAAATTGTATTTTCTTTTTTGCATTGTATTTTCTTTTTTGCATTGTATTTCCTTTTTCTGCATTGTATACGCGAGATATTCTCGCTACGAATTATAGCGTTAATCCATGACGATGTGCAGCTGTCTACAGGTAGATCATCAGTGTCATCCATAACTCACGTCACTACCTTCCCTATATCTACAAAATTGTAAAAAACGTACCTCGTGTTGTTCTTCTGTTATTTGTTTTGGGTCAAGAGTCCAAAGTGGCTAAAATGGGGCCAAAAATAAAGGAATAAATATTCAAAAAGGGAGGTCAGTGCAGTAGGGTGAGGACGTAGAGTATTGGGCCTATTGGCTGTTAGGAGTAGGGCAGAGAATAAAGAAAAATAGGGCAGGTTAGTGTTAGGAAGGGTGTTAGGAAGGGTATTAGTAACGCATAATGTGTAGGTACAGGTAAGGGTAAGTAAGGTAATGTAGGGAATGGTATGGTATGGTATGGTATGGAATGGTAGGGTAAGGTAATGTAATATAGGGTTGAGTGAAAAAGATAATTAAAATAAGTTAAGTTAGTTTAGGAGTACAGTAACAAGTAAGCAAGGTGAAATGCGATCACCCAGGATCACCATTGAATGTCAACTACCAAAACTCAAAACATAATTAAACGTGTAGGTGGCTGCTTTAAATTCAATATTCTTCCAAAATATACTTTGTCAGAAGAATAGAAATAATAACCATGCAAACAAACATGTGACGCACATGCACTGCCACCAACCATGGTGATAATTTCACAAAACTGCAGTGGATTTCTAACAGTTCAGCGAAACGAGGGAATGGTCATAGCATAACGAGGTTCAGGAGAGAAATTTCCAAACTTGAGTGTAAAAAAGAGCTTTAGTACTAAAAGAGCTTTAGCTCGAAGGACCTTCGCTCGAATGTTAGACCTACTATTATTTCTGGCAGTACACCAACCTTTTAAAGTATTCGATTTGTATTTCTATACACTGTCTACGCAGACTAACGCAGCACTTTTATATCATTCATTTCAATACAGTATCTGTAAATTAACTCCTGGATCAGCTCTAGTCTGGCGGTGGCTAGCCACCCTATCCACCCCTTGGATCAGGCCCTGACAACTGACGATAAATACAACAAAAAATATATATAGTCTAAGAGATTCCTTTCGAAATGGAAATTAGGTCGGAATTGTTTAGTAGGCATGCGCCGGAGCAGTATACCGCGGTATCCCGTAACTAAACTTAGCTATTCAGTAATATCCAGTTCAATTCCGATTCATGATTTAATTAAAATGATATTCTGGTATTAATTCTTTAAAATAATTATAGAGAATCTATTCTCCTGCTCGAGAGAAACTTATGCTGTTTTCACTAGATTATCCATTACTGATCTAAAACTTCCGCAGGTAAAATAACATCAAGAATGTCTAAATTATCTCATTGTGGTGCAATGCTTTTCACATCGTTTCTAAATGACTTGATAAATCATTCAAAATAACTGTGAACCGCTTAAAACCAAACCTAAAATTTTCTCTATCAAATTAAATCATGACGTTATTATATTAGTAAATTTTCTTGTGTTTCATTTAAGTAGTTAAATGCCAATGCAATACTTTTTGATCATTTAATCTATTATAGCAATTATTATTATAGCAATTACGAGGGCCATTATGTAGAATACTGTAATAAGTAATACTGTATATTGATACCCTCTTGAAATAAAGTATTTATTATATTATTATTATTATTATTATATCCGGCACATCCCTTCTGTTTAGTATTCAGCGTAACATACCTGTACAGTATTAATACAGACACCATTTAGAAAAATTGGGAAACCGACAAAGTTACTGTATTTCTTTATGATCTCTGTAAGGGAAATTGTGAAATTCATGAATAATTAATGCGGCTAAGTCACAATCACAGCGTGGTAGCTTTGTAAAGCTCAATAAAGATTGAATACTGATTAGACGATCTTTAACAAAGTTATGAATGCTTATTAGGACGATCTTTAACAAAGTTATGAATACTAATTAAGCCTATAGCATCGTTCATTGCACAAGTAAATTGGCACGTAAATGCCCATACAGATCTGCCGCTCGTATTTTATATATTACTTAAAGGGAAGAATAAAAAAGAACAATTTAAAAATTCTTCATGATCAAAGATCGTGAGTCCGTGACGGATACGTCGCTTTACTAAATTGATATATCTACCTTCCACTCCGGTTTTCAATGCAAATCTTCTACTGTCACTTTTCAAATGGATAATAATTTTTGTTCCTCTAGCAACACCATCAGCTTCAGCAATTTCATAGCTTCCGGACCTACACGATCAATTAAAAAGGAAGGAAACTATCATGATGAACTATCTCAGACGTCAGTATTACTGAACTGTTTTGTCGAATTTTAAGCAAGAGATAAATCCTGAGAACGAGGGATGTATGCTATATAAAGCCGCGTCCGAGGGCTGTATATCGCATACATCCCGACGTTCGACGTTCGAGGAAGTGTAGATTTTTATTACCGGGTGTTTATTTCATAATACTAACCCATCAGATGTCCACATATATCCTTTGCTGCCAGGTACATGAGATTTTGTAAAAACCTCAACGTTTTTTGCAACCATAAAAGACGAGTAAAAACCAACACCAAACTGTCCAATAATGTTTTCTGAAATACCAGACTGTCCTGCATCACCTTGTTGAAGTTTTTGAACAAACGTTTTGGACCCTGATCGAGCAATGGTTCCCAAATTTTCAATTAATTCTTCTTTCGTCATACCAATTCCGTGATCTTGCAATGTGAATGTACCGGCGTCTTCATTGGTTCCCAAATGAATTTCTAATGAATGATCTTTATCAGCAATGTCAACACCAGTTAAAAAGAGATGTCTTAATTTTTCCATTGCATCTGATGCATTTGAAACGAGTTCTCGAATGAACACCTATTTTAAGGAGATATATAACAGTCAAACATTTAAACGTATTCGATAATTTTACTTGTTCACCAATGATGACAGCTTAGCTTATCCAACAATATTCATGACATATCTCCAGCCACTATATACATCCGGTCTAAAAGCCATCTAAATGATACCTTTTTTCCTTACGATTGTCATTCAATTATTTGAACGTAATTCTTATTCATGATTCGATGATAGATGTTGCAAACGCTCTTTACACGCTTGTCAGTGAATCACATATCTCAAGATGACAATTGTAAGGAAAAACCTTATTTCAAATAATATATCCAAATGCAATTCATTCACTCATTCAAACACTGCACTGACTCGTTCGTTGGTTGGTTGGTTCATAATTGGTTGTTGGTTCATAATTGGTTGGTTGGTTCGTTGGTTGGTTGGTTCATTGTTGGTTGGTTCGTTGGTTGGTTCATAGTTGGTTGGTTGGTTGGTTGGTTCGTTTGTTGGTTCATAATTGGTTGGTTGGTTGGTTGGTTGTTGGTGGTTGGTTGGTTCGTTCGTTTAGTGTTATATTGAAGTTATTGTAACTCTAAATTATAAAGGAACCTCGTACTTCTTTTTCAGAATAAAGAGATTGTGCCACGATATCCAGCAATTGTTTTGTTTCAGCTTGAAAACTATGCTTGTCTGACGGTCCTACATGGGAAAGTCTAATATTAGTTTTCAATCCCGGTAAGCGGGATAGTCTGGTAAGCTCGCTACATAGTTATTTTCCTTCGAAATATTTATTTGCGTTGATAAATAACGATTACTTCATGATTGGTGAGCGCGTACGATTTTTATTCACGCGTTATAAGCATCGCATTGAAGGCATTTAAGTTTGGTAGCTTCGACCCCCTATAGTGAAAGCTACTTTTTGCAGCCTCTGTTTTAGGCTTGGGAATATACAAGTTAATATTTGAATTCCTAAGATTATAAGAGTGTACATTGGATGCGTTTTTAAAAATCTTTCCAATTAGATATGGTGGAGAAAGATTATTATACATTTTATACATCATTATAGCCAATTGATTAGTTCCCTATTTTCTAAATTTACCCAACCAAGAACATGCAATAGATCACTAGATCATATATCATAATTTGTAATGATTAAAATTAAAAAGTAATGATTCTTGCAGCTCGATTTTGTAGTTTTTGAAGTTTATCAGATAATGTTTTATCAATATAAGATAAGCGAGGTAGTCAGCGGTAAGCAAGATAGCCCGAGGTAAGCAAGATAGCTTGGTAAGCGAGATAGCCCGAGGTAAGCAAGATAGCCCGAGGTAAGCGAGATAGCCCGAGGTACAGTGTAAGCAAGATAGCTTGGTAAGCGAGATACCCCGAGTTAAGCGAGATACCCCGAGTTAAGCGAGATAGCCCGAGGTAAGCAAGATAGCTTGGTAAGCAAGATAGCCCGAATTAAGCGAGATAGCCCGAGGTAAGCAAGATAGCCCGAGGTAAGCGAGATAGCTTGGTAAGCGAGATAGCCCGAGGTAAGCAAGATAGCACGAAGTAAGCAAGATAGCCCGAGGTAAGCAAAATAGCACGAAGTAAGCGAGGTAGCCCAAGATAAGCGAGATAGCACGAAGTAAGAAAGGTAGCCCGAGATAAGCAAGATAGCCCGAGGTAAGCGAGATAGCACGAGGTAAGCGAGGTAGCCCGAGGTAAGCGAGATATCACGAGGTAAGCAAGATAGCACGAGGTAAGCGAGATAGCACGAGGTAAGCAAGATAGCACGAGGTAAGCGAGGTAGCCCGAGGTAAGCGATAGCCCGAGGTAAGCGAGGTAGCCCGAGGTAAGCAAGATAGCTTGGTAAGCAAGATAGCACGAGGTAAGCGAGATAGCACGAGGTAAGCGAGATAGCACGAGGTAAGCGAGGTAGCCCGAGGTAAGTGAGGTAGCCCGAGGTAAGCGAGATAGCACGAGGTAAGCGAGGTAGCCCGAAGTAAGCGAGATAGTTATTTTCATCTTAAATATTTATTTACGTTGAAAAGACCAAACGGGCTAGTCTGGTAAGCAAGATCTTACTACATAGCTATTTGCTTCTTAAATAGATATTTACATTGATGAGCCCAAACCTTCGGATAGTCTGGTAAGCGAGATATATTACGCGTTCTCGCCTGAGTCTTTTTCGACAAGACGTTCTAGATGTCGCCATGTTGTCGAATCTTAAAGTCGCTATTATGATACATTTCAAGTCTGTAAGACGTACTTTATGCTACGTTGCAGTTGTAAATAAGACGTACTTTGTGCTATGTTGTAAGACATTATGCTACGTTGTAAGATGTACTTACTGTATGCTAGCTAGTATGTTGTAAGACGTACTTTTTGGTGTTATAATCAGGGTTCGAAATTACCGCTCGCAAACTCGCAAAATGCGAGTGAAAACATTAGCGAAAACATTAGCGAGAAAACATTAAAACATTAGCGAGTATGAAAACATTTCACTAGCAAAGTTTTGCGAGTATGACCTCATTAGGGAGAATTGAACGATTGGAAAGTTTCAGAAATGTGACTTTTCGTAGCATGTAATCAATCGTTCGTCTGACGATCGAAGACGTGCTAGCTATTCACTACAGTCAACGGTTTCATTAAGAAATATGCGTAAAGTATTTGCGCAAAGCCGCAAATATGACAATATGTTCCTCGTTGTAAATGTCGCGCTCTGCCATGGTTTAATCAATGTAAAATCACACTATAATCATACAGAAAATCTCTACAGTAGTTTTTTTGGGGGGAGAAGAGGGTAATTTTCAAAATAATTAAAGATAAATTCTAGATTTCCAACCAAGACCTTCTGTTAAAGATAGATTTCTGGGGGTAAAGACGCCATAACTTTATTGAAGATCTTGCTTAAACTATGCAACCTGCATCAGTAGTCATGTAATAAACATGCTTAGTACGGAATTTATGTGATGTTTAGGCATTTTATTTCTGAAATTTTTGTCTTAGCCTGAGTGGTAAGGTTTGAGATATATTACGCTCAAATAAAATTGATGTTAAAGTGGCACTACGATGAAAATTCACCCCCGTCTTTTAGATTTTCTTTAGCATAGAATAGTATTTCAGGGTCGAAAGTGATCATCGATGTAAAAAAACAACTAAAAAATGGTATTTTGAAGTAAGTATTTTGAGCTCTGAAATCACTATTATTTAGGCCACCATTACTAAAAACGTGTTCCAAGTGAGCCCGCAATTTCAAAAGGTAACATTGTTTGTGACGTTATGCTACGCCTGAATTTCAGTCGAGATTACTTGTTTTCTTGTTTTCTTCGAGAAGTAGATGAAATGTTCAGCCTTTCAGACGAAGAATTTGAAAAAACGACCTTGATTTACTTGAAGAATTAGCCATGTGTTGTGGAGTCTTCGCGTTGAGAATCTGACGTCACTTCGTTACGCTGGTCAGGAACATGAACGATTAATGGCGGACATAACAACTCCAGATTCGGAGTCAGAAAAATAATACTTGCCATCATCGAATCGCAAAACGGTTTCGACCGAGTAATATTTAGAAGCTTTGCTTTATAAATACGTAAAAATATCGATAGGTAAAAATTTGATCGTAGTGCCACTTTAAAGTATTGGAGTCTCACTATGGTTTCTATGGATACATAGGGGATTTGAAATTTTGCTAGTGATTTGAAATTTTTTTGCTAGTGAGAATGAAACCTACTATCACATGTTTGCTAGTGGTCTTTAAAGTTAAGCTAGACCCTGCGCTAGACTGGAAGGATATGGCTAGTTTCAACAGACAAATATAAAACAAATATTTAACAGTATGTATAGTACCTGGCCAGGCCTTACCTGCTATTGTTTCAGTATCTCTAATTACATGATGTGAATATTGGTCAGCATCAATCTCTTTTTCAGGCTATATGAAATAAAATATAATATTGCCATTATTATAGTATAATGTATAGATTGTCTAATACTGTGTATAAACTAGGTAAATAGATGCCTCTGTTTTTCATTCACAAGTAATTGTGATGAATCGTTTTAAATAGAACTCGCGAGGTACTGTAGCTGAGTAAAAGCGTGTCATTAGATATAAATGAGTTACAACAAATTACACACATATTTACCAACATTATTTGTTACCTGAATAACCTAATAACTTTGGAGCAACTGTCATGAAACAGGTGCATGTACAACTTAGCTTCCTAATATATAGTTTATGGGTTTGATTGTCTTACTGTTCTTTACCTCTAAAGGTTCTTGGGGTGGACTGGATAAGTATCGTACAGGTGCCAAACATTTATTAATGGTACCTAAAACAGAGATAGTTCTAAGACAACAGTTATAAGACTTAGGTAATACATAAGAATTACTCGGGCTAGCTGTGGTAGCACGAGTCTTAATTTCGGCTCCGTTTTGGGGGTTCGACAAATTGACAAAATTGCGCAATAATATTTTCCGACAGGGTTTGCGAACCGTGAGGCATGCATGTTGCGGGTCAATAGCCGAGTTCTTTCTTTTCGACAGCTTTGCTTTTTGTCGAGTTGTTCTCTGACCCTGTTGGTAGATTTTGAAAGTAACTGTCTTAATCAGTAATGTGGCTGACAATTGTGTTGATCGTGAATACGCTCAGTACAGTATGCTTACAACAGCACACGCTGATCGCTGATCGGTAGACATAAAAGATGACGAGCGATTTCAAAACGGGTTGGTCCGCGATCTCAATGAGACTATAATAAATGCCAAGTTAGTTATGAATACCAAAAGTACACATATGAATGCCAAACGTACAAAAGTAAACACGAATATAAACTTGAATACAATGTTATATGAAAACGCTCGTTTAAATATGTCATTGAATCGTTCAAATCCTGTAAATAGAAGCACAAAGAACGCTGAAGTCAACTTGCAAGGCCGAGGGACAGCCGACTGGTAAACATGCTGTGTTGATTTAAAGTTCGTCATGCAGTTTTGTGTAAACTGTACGCATCTTGTTTCATGATTCATACCTTTTCCTCTCTGACGCACGGGCTTCGCGCGAAACGTTAGACCTTGGCCTCAGTTCGGCTCATTTATTTTTGATTCGGTGGCGATCGGTTCCGTTATTTGTTCCATTACTTCTTACTCTTTCCCCATGCAGGCAACTACCCGGAATACGCCAATAACGTCGCCACAGCTCACCCCGTGTTCGGGCGCATTGGCTTATCCCTGCATCTGGCCGGGGGAATAACCTTGCACACATGGTGAAGAGTGCCAATGACCAAGGACTCCAATTCTTTGTGGGAACACCAACGCTTGGATGACCAATGACGTAGCAGAACGAGTGCAGCGTCGAACTTACGTGACGGAAGGCGAACTACTATAGAGCCATGGAATCGAGTCCGATGCCCAAAAACACGAGGCACGTCGTGGGACCCTCGCATTTCTCGGGCAGGTCGTTTCTACGCCGCATGATCGACTTACTTTACGTTTATCGCTCGCCGCATCATCCTATACGCCTAAACCTCGAATTTCGGCGCGATTTGGCATGGTGGTTGGAATTTTTTCAGTCATGGAAGGGGTTAATTTCTTTCGCATGCTCTCCATTGCCCGACATCTTTGTACAGTCGGACGCAGCCGGGTCAGCAGGTTTAGGCGCAATTTGGCGCAACTCAATCGTGGTTCGCAGGTACATGTGCGTGACGTGGGATGCTATACAGTCTCCCGCCTCCATTGCTGGTAAAGAGCTGTTTCCGATCGTCCTCGCTGCGCACGTTTGGTGCCATCGTTGGTCCTGCGCTAGTGGTGTCAAACAGTTTTGGCAATTTTGTAACCTTTTTCCATCCCTCTGGTTGTCGTCTTCGCATGTTCCGGCCTCGGAGTTTACCCTTATGCTGTTTGTGTCTTGGTTGGCACAACGTGTTCAACCAGTTCTATAGAGGTGTATCAGCCGCCAGGTTGTCCGTTCGTTGCATATCGACTGGGGATTTCCGGATTCTACACTACAGCCAACAAACCACGGGTGCGACCATTCGTCACTTTTCTTCTTCGCGGCATTCATCGCTCTTGTTCTCGTTCCCTGTCAAGGCGTCTTCCCATATCAAAACCCATCCTGGCAGCGTTACACTCGACTTGGTCCTCCAACAGTCACGATTTCGATTCGGTCATATTTTTGGGCAGTCTGTTATCTCGCTTTCTTCGGTTTTCTTCGGGTTAGCGATCGATTCCCTTTGATCCGTCCCGATTTCTAGCCAATATCGCCGTCGATGGGATGAACCGATATCGCCGTCGCCCCTACCCCAGGTCCTCCACATACCCCAGGGGTCATCCAAAGAAAATTTTAGAACTGCCCATTTACACATTTGTTCTGGGTATGCATTAATGCCCTATCCCCGAACATTTTTTAAATTTGGGGGTCTCTGAAATGGCATTTCCCGCATTGTAAAGTTCAGCACATTTGAGCAAAATTTTAAGTTTTAAAACAAGTTTTTAATGGCACATTTTATCATTTTTTAGAAAGATTTTGTAAGTTTGAGAGTAGGTAATGAGAACCACACAGACATTATTCACTGATTATTGTAAGGGAGTAAAGGCTTATTGTAAGGGAGTAAGGCGTGGCGACTAATAACATCAGAACGCTTCTTATAGCAACGAAAAGTCACAAAGAGAATGATGTGAATTGAATCAGCGAAGAGTGGCAAAGATTAAAGCTGACTGGTTAGCTGGAAAAGAAAACAAAAATGAGAACGAATCATCGTCAAGTGTTTGTAATGAAGTAAAAGCTGCGAAACAGTGGAAATGAAGACAATGCCGCTGACAGTAATGTTTATGTACCCATGCATGGCAAGTTGTATGGAAGGTTATGGAGATGTCGTTGAAACTGAATTGCCTCCAACGAATAACCGAACTCAATTTGTTTCTGGACAATGCGAATCAGAAGGAAAGACTTTACAAATAAGTCAGAACAATGAGGGTTATGAAAAATTCACAAAAGTTAAGAGAACAGATGCTGCAGGTGCTACACGACAGTATGTTTCTTGTGATGTTTGTGTTAAACATCAAGATGTTGTAAAGATTTATTATAAGTAATACAATGGTTTTTAAGAATATAGTGATTAAATCTCCCGCAAACCGAGGAATGTTTGTGAAAGTCCCGAGGGAAAGCATGAGGGCGAAGCCCGAAGGCGTCCCGAGGGACTTTCACAAACATTCCGCGGTTTGCGGGAGATTTGATCACTATATTCTTAAAAACCATTGTATTAGTTTGTAATACCATGATGACCGAGGTGAAACTAGTGTTTTCATTGTACAAAACTAATTGATAGTAGGAGTATTGTGTAATACAATGCATGATCAGTGATGTATTCAACAATTTTCCATTGTAGGAAATTTGTTTGGGAAAACTCTTTGTCGTGTCTTTGAATTTTGGCTCATGAATTTTAATCAGGGAGAAATTAGAAATCTGCCCGGCTTTGCCGGGAGATTTAGAGATCTCCCCGCTAAAGCCGGGAATATCGTGATTAAACCACCCGGCGAGAACAAAAGAACCCGAGGTCATCATGGTATTATGCTCGTAAGGGCATTTTACCAGCTATTGCACAAAAACAAGGTACTAGATTAGTAGATTTACAGCTGATACTCTTAAGAATAATTTTACTCAAGGTTATCATCAGCAAGCACTCTGCAGAAAGGCGAAAGTCTCTTGAAAATCATGATTACCAAATTAACGTACTCTTATATGGAAATCTGCATTTCGAATGCTAATAAAGAACTTGGGCTCAGGATTGGTAAGTTGGCTATTATGATATATGGTGATTCCAAGAAACTCACTTTGTCTCAATACAGTTTCCCTGCACGAGTAGCCATGCAGTATGTGAGATGGCACACCAGTTTTCACTGGACAGAGCAACCGAGTTCAATATAGACTTTCAATATCTTAATTATGCATAGAGAGTACATGGAGATACTTCAGTTGATAGTTGAATGCCACAAGCCAGAACTCTTGAAAATGCCATTGCTGTGTCATTCAGATGTGATGGAAGTGTGGATAGAACTGCAACAGATAAGATATACAACCTACCAAAGCTGATAACAGAATCAGGCGAAGAGAGCTGTAAAGAGCCACCAGAAAGAGGGGCAATTGCTGTTATCAAAGCAGTTTGTCAATGACTTGTTCTGATACTGTTGGCCTGTCATTACCTGATGGGAATGATGCAGAAACGAATACCACCAGAGATGAAGATTTGTTAAAACTTCAAAATATCTTCAGGTCTGTATCATCAGTTGTGACAGATGGTAGAAGTTTGAACACTGGTGAAAAAAGGGTTATGGAAACTAATGGAAAATGCAATCAAGAAAGAGGTCTCATATAAATATAAATATGAAGTTTCATATAAATACCGATATGACGTCACATAGACTATCGGTAGTAAAATTCAAAATTAAAATCAGCTATTATTTCTAAAACAAAGCATTATTGTAAGAGTTAGGGTTAGGTGAAGGGTTAGGATTAGGTTTGGAGTTAGGACTATAGGTAGTTAAATTCGGGATACTTATATGAAACGTCAGCCAACTCTTCTAATTTTGAGCTATGTCTATTTAACAAACTGTCAATTACAAAACTAGAGTTTATATCTGGCATTGCCATTGGATGAGGATACTGATTCAAATTCAGAGTCGGGTTCAGTCACACTGGAATGCCTTGATTGCTCGTTTTTTCCCAGATCTTCTGATTGAGTCTTCGACCTCAAATTGCTGTCTGTTGCCACAAATGTATGGCAGGATCAGGTTGAATTTTTTTATGTAATTAAAGCCTAGTTTTCGTCAGTGGTTTTCACTCGCAACATAATCATAACGACATACACAAGTACAGTTAGCACTTCATAATAGGTTAATATCCCTTTGTACTTAGGAAGAACAAAGTGTTAAATAGACCATGAAGTACGAACTGCGCTTTTTTATATCACTAGTGAAAACTAGACTTATTAAAGACGCCTTCCGCGATAAAAGACACAATTAAAATTTGCAAGCAGCTCGGTCATTTCGATATGTCTCTAGGCTTATCTTATGCATAATTTCCTGAAGGTCAAGGGCCCATTCTAATCCGAAAATGGCCTTCCCTTTTTGCGGAGACTGGGAACCAGATCTCCGCTATGTCACGACCCAGGTTGTACTTTTACGTTGATCGATTGATGGTAAAACGAGAAAATATCATGCGAATACATACAGCATACTACAGGCACAGAATAAAGATTAATCTTTATTCTGTGCTACAGGTATTACTATCTTCGTGCATATTTTAAGCTATGGCGGTGTTTTATACTTGTCTATTTAGATAAGAAGTTTGGTAGACAACCACTGTCATGGTGTTTCTCTTATTTTACCCATATATACGACATTTCTTTTCAAATTATATTTCCAAACTCAAAAAAGATGTTTTGATGAATTAAATTGTCCAAAAGGCAAAACTGGCAAAAGATGCAATTATTGATTAAAAATGATGATGTTGATGAGTATAATAAAACAGCTTATGAAAGTTGTACAGGCAATAAATATTCCATTAAGATTTAAGGCACAAGGCAGTGTTATTGGAGCTAACTCTGCTGAACTAAGAGGCAAAATATTGAGCCAAATACCAAATATGAAACTGAGAAACACAATGCAGCTGGCAAGAAACCATTTGATGAACAGAAAGTGCATTGAATGTAAGAACTGACAGCAGTGTTATTAAATTAGTTCAGTTACATCAACCACATAAACCATCTGGTATAATTTGGATAGAATTTGATTAGGACAATGTTGGTAAAAAAACAACAACAAGGAAACAGACATCTTTAAGTACAAGGAATCCAAAGTGCATGGACACCAATTAAACCAATAACTGCCTACTTTTGTGTTGGTAAAAACAAAAAAGCTCGTGCTTTCTGCCACTGCGTCTAGCAGCAGCTAAGACTGTTGCCAATCTCAATACTGTAAGAATAATTCCTCATATACACTATGTTGCACTTAGTAGAGTTACCACAATTGAACAGCTCTATGTGACTAACCTGTGTGTGAAAATAAAATTCCTGTTGATCCAAAAGTTGTAACTGAAATGCAAAAGCTAAGAATGGAGAGGCACTTGCAGCTTTGTTTTACTCCACTTTACGAGATAAATCAATCCGAATTGAAAGTTTGTTATTTAAATGCTCGTTCACTGCACAACACATCGAGGATGTTAGAAAAGACTTTAATTATTGCAACAGTGATAAGCAATATTTACAGAGACAAGACTCGGTCCATTCGATGATGATGATGATGATATGTGCAACATTAGTGGTTTTCATCTATTGTTTGTCCTTTGCTGTTTTTTTTAAATAGCTTATCGAACACTTATTGTTTTGTACAATGTCTTTATATCTACTATGTTTCTTTAGTATAAATACACAGGTGATTATAGAAAATCACACACGCTGATTGGTCAAGCTACTTCGGATTATTTCATGATAATCATCTACAGCGTTTAGGCAAAATGGCTGCCAGCCAATTTGTCAGTGTGACAGATGAGGAAATAACCAATTTTAAAGAAAATGCTATTCCAAAAAGATCACCTATGTTTTTATACTAAAACAATTATTCACCTCAGTGTTGGTGAATAATGTGAATATCCACCACTATTCACCTCCACTTTGGTGAATAATTGTTAATTATTGTATTAATATATTTTATTATGTTATTCTCTATCCTTTAGAAATGGCCTAAGACAAAAAAAATGTACAAAAAAGTAATACGAAAAAACAAGAAGAACAGCTCAATTGAACAATTGTGATCAGTATCATATGGATCACTATATCTGTAAATGAATTCTGTAAACATGGAGAGTAAAGACAAACAATACAAAAGAAGGAACTGTTCATCACATAGAGAATATATCTAAGCTACTGTACGTTTCAGTTTTCTAAAGATAATTTCTGGAAGATTAAAACCAAACAGTGCATGTAATGGCACTTCATAATTGCAACTTATGCGATACACTGTTGAAACAATTCTGCTAAATTTACTAAGGATTGCCATCATATTGCGCTGAATCTGGAACAACTTAATGTAATAAAGCAAATTCTACAACTTAACCAGAGTTATTCACATCCAGGAATCATCAATACTGTTGCAAGGAGCAACGCCTACATGCTTCTGTCAATAAACATTGTGTTCCAGGACTTGGTTACCAAAAACAGTATTCAATAGTTTCATATATTGAACAGAATTCTATATTTGAAATTAAGTGAACTGAAATCTTTACATGTTTCCAGAAATAGAAAACATCTGCATGTGCATCAAATTGTATACTTATGTAATATTTTCAATTTTGGGATTCCGATATGACATCTATAACAGACACACAAGCAAAAAGTATTTAATGTGGATTTAACAAATTAAATGGGTTGTTTCTTGTCTTATCAGATCCAGTATGTCACTGTGTTTGCTTTCTATTGCCCTTTTCTAATCGTCGTACTTTTCCCGTTTGAGACGAAGGTCAAACTGCCACTTGATGCGACACAGAACCTGCCAGTCAAATTTAATTCACCAGCAGCTAAATTTATTTTATTTTGGTTTCAAACCTTCTGTTGCATTTATTTTTTGAACTAAATTCGCTATAGAATTAAGAAGTACAACTTTTAAAATTGTTCTTATAATTTACGTTAGAACTACCATCATCATCTATATTCCCAAACAGTCTCCGCATGTACGCACTGCGTACCTATTTTTTGCTAGAGAGTGCGAAACTCGAAACATCACACGTATCTTTTCGAATTCCTTTTAATTTCATGTAGAGCTTGCAGTGCTCTTTCGCCGGCAGCAGACCGAGCTTTCGCATTTGCTACAGCAGTTGTGTTTTGATCCCTTGCCCTTGGATTTACTGTTTATATTTTCGCTTTGTAATCGTTTTCACCAGGAATTTCAACATCGATCTGTTTCATCCATATACATGTGTAATTATATCCCGGATGTTAAACACTTTCACTAATCTCGGCTCCAGACTCCGCGCGGTTGGGCATTTGCTTTCAAATGTTTCAGATATCAACGAAACCAGAATGAAAACACTTAAATGGGTGCTAATTTCTTCATGACATAAACTAATTTCTATGATGGCTTAGTTATCTTGGTTAATATTGGTATTTTAGCAACATTTCCTTGGTATCAACATATACCGCAAATCTCGAACCCTGCAATAAGGCTGATATTTTCCATTGCGCAGATCGAAGGTGATGTCTAGGAAGTTGACGACTTGCTGGTTGGTTTGCGCTGTAATACGTAAACCGAATTGTTCGAAAATTCTACTCAAATCTTTCCTGGCTTTGTCAGCTAGATAGCCTGCCGGTGCAATTTTTTAGCAGTACCAGTCCGTCGTCCCTGTAGAAATTGATACTGCTATAGCAACCAAGTTTGCACCTTCATTTGCAAACGTGCTTATGTTTGATTTTGAGAGGAAAATGTTGAGGGAATATCATCTGAGTCCATGGGTGTGGTGGAGGTTTTTGGATGACATTTTTTTTATTTGGTTGCATGGTGAGGATGCACTTAGGGAATTCTTTTCTTATGCAAATTCTTTCCATGAAACAATAAAATTTACATGGGAATGGTCAAGAGAAGAGCTTCCATTTTTAGATGTTATGGTGAGACGAAGGGGGAGCGGGTTGGTCACTGATGTGTATTCAAAACCTACGGATGCACATCAGTACTTACTAGACCACAGATCATGTCATCCGAATCACGTAAAGAAGGGTATTCCTTATGGCTAAGCACTTAGACTTAGAAGAATATGTGACTCTGATGACGTTTTTGAAGAAAGATTGAAGGACTTGAAGGGGCATTTGGTTAAAAGTGGTTTTGAATGAAAATTTGTAGATTCTCAATTTACTAAGGCCAAAAGTAAGAATAGAGATAGCCTCCTTTGTCAAGGTAATAGATCTAAGAAGAATGGTAGGATACCGTTTGTTGTAAACTTCCACCCGGCATTGACTGGGGTAAGGAATAATTGAGTCACTTTGGACAAAGTATTTGGAGAAAAGCCAATGGTGGCTTTTAGAAGACCTAGAAATTTTAAGGATGATTTGGTGCATGCTAAACTAAAGGGAGAGGTTGCACAAACAAAAGGAATGAGGAAATGTGGAAAATCGTGTTGCCAAATCTGTCAATTTGTTGATGAGGGCCATACATTTGGTGGGGATGGGGATTATTATTTTTATTAATTTCCCCTTTGATTGTGATTCTGCGGGGGTTGTTTACCTTATTAAGTGTAAACGATGCTCGGAGATCTATGTGGGGAGTACGATAACATCATTTCGTAAGAGATTTAATAATCATAAGAGTAGTGTTAATAGGTTTGGTAAAGGTGTTAGGGGATCGATAGCAGGAGAACATTTGTATGCACATTTTTTTGAACCAAGACATATAGGATTAGAAGATATTGTTGTTAAAATAATAGATAGAGCTGATGTTAATGACCCGAGTCCGAGAAGAGAAGGCTTTTGGGCGTATAAATTGGATAAATTTATAATAATTTAGCATACAGGTATGTAATTAATTTTTATGTTTATATAAGATGGCTCTGGAAATGTGTAAGCACGTCTTGACAAAGGGGCTTGCCCCGAAACGTTGAAAAAATAAAGTGTTTTAAAGTTTTTATCGTGATTTGATATATATATATTCCGGTATATATATACTGTATATATATATATACATATATATATATATATATATCACTGTATATATATATATATATATATAATATATATATATTTATACAATAACCTGTTTACTACGCGCATTCTCATTGGTTGTTGGCCATGATCTATTAGAGGACAGATGCACGGATCATGTCAGCTCACGCCAGATCACGTCAGCTGAATGCTTTTATTTTTTTTCATGCCCCAGAAATCGCCAGAGCTAGTAAGCCTTTTGAATAGTTTGTTTTCAATTTTTATTGTATAAAACAAATAGATTCCATTTTGCCGTTGTCTGTTCAGTTATAGATGCACAGAGGACGTCAGAACGTGGTAAGAACATCAGTGACCCACTCGACTATCGTCTTGTGGGCCACTTTTTTGTTCTTACCATGTTCTGACGTCATCTGTGCATCTATAACTGAACAGACAACGGCAAAATGGAATCTATTTGTTAAATATACCAAAAATCATGTGCCAATAAAATCACTAAGTCGGCATAGGGTTTTGAGAGTGCTCAATATACCATTGTTGTTGCTACTCTATATTTCACGCTATATGCGTTCTTCGATGATGTCACAACCAACAAGTCACATGGTATTCAGCTATGCAAGTGACCACTTTTTGGCTGAAATATTTGTTCTTTTATAGCCTTTTCAGTGGCATATATAACGTTTTTATGAATTTTTTCTGTTCAAGTGTTTTAAATGCATTCGGCACTATTATGTTTTGCTTTGAAAACATAGACGGATTTTCATATTTTTTACTGGGGTGGTGCCATAAATTTTAGGGGGGTGAGCAGGTGAGGTAACACAAAGCGTCACCAAACCAAGGTGAGGTCTAGACAGTTAGACTCTAGGGGTAGAGCCACGAGAAGGAGGCTAGAGAGTAGAAAACAAAGTACCCCAGGAAAAATTTGAAAAAATCAAGATTTCTAGCCTCGCAAAAGTTTTTTTGAAGTTGTCAAATCAATGAATTTGGCATTTCCGTTGAGAGAGTTAAAGTTAAATGAACCTGTAAAGTGTAAAGTGTAAACCCAACACAAAATACGGGTTTAGTGGTTTACTTTTATAAAATCATTGTGTTGTACTGTTGTTTGAATCCGAGTACAATTTATGGCGCGCTACTCAAATACTAATTCTAAAGACCTTCAAAAGGTTTCTAAGATCAATCAAGTTTTCGTCCATTTTTTACTTTATCTTAAATGCAGTCTCAATTCTCAAAGCGTCTCTTGGTTATCAGCTATATTGTGGGGCGAGTACAACATCATTCGATCCCGCATAAAAAGCTAGTAAAAATCTCTATTCAGAGGAGAAATTTCATGAGGCTGCGAAAAATCGAAAATATCTATTGGCAATTGAAATTCATAAATTTTACATGTGTTAAACGGCTTAAACCACGGGTTACGTCGAGGGTTACGCGCATGATTTTCATTGACCAAATGACCATAGGTCAAAGGTCGAAGTCTGCCTTGTGCGCATCTTCTTTGCGCATTACAAAAACGTGTCGGAAATCGCTCGGTTGCTATAATCCGCCATTACAAGAGGAGATCGTATCGTTAAGAATTCTTTAATTTTCTCGTTTCTTTACGTTATATTTTGTGTTAAACTTTGTAAAGCAATACTTATTATCAACTTCAAAAGCAAAGGGCTATGCGAAGGATGATCTAAGCTGAGGTAATAGAGTTTTAAAGCTTTATATTGCTCCAATAAACCAGGAGCGATTAGTTTCAGAGTGTTATGTTTATTTTTTTATCATCAACACTCTGCACGTTCGAGTGGTATTTAGTTATGCCGAAAATTGGGGGGTTGAAAAATTTTTTTGGAGGGGGTGAACAGTTTGTTTGGGGGGGTGAAAACTGATATTTGGGGGGGTGGCACCCCCCTGCACCCCCCCCAGAAAATCCGTCTATGTTTGAAAATCAATGATCCAGAAATAGTAAATTCCAGATCCTAATAAGAAATAGCAGTAATGTAAATTAACACTTAAATGACATTAAAATGTATATATTTTTCTATTCGTATAAAAACAAAAAAATATATCCCATTAAATATCTGACTGACTACTAGGCCACTGGCTATAGCCTATATTATATACTGACCTGCAGGATGTACATGTATCAAACTTGACCCAGAATATGATGGCCGTCCAAGCAATGTTAAAGCGACTGTTGGTGAACAAAATCGATAACTTAGACGAGAAACAATATTTAACTGACGAAGGTTCCTCATTTTGACCAAATACTTTACAAATTTAAAACTGCAACAGTATCAGTATGGTGCGATCAGCCGCACGTGAAACATCATGATTCATAAACTTAATTAAAACACGCGAGAATATTGAGATGGTCGCCAACCACGCGAGTCTACCGCGAGAATATTGACTTCAGCATGAATCTTGTTGGTCAGCAGTCACATTAACTGGATAACATCAAGGGAATCGAGGTGGGAGGGTTAGGAAGACGCTTAAGGCGGGGACGTTAGGGTTAGAAAACTCATTAGGTGGCGGGTTAGGGTTAGGATCTAAGTTGTTTTGGGGTTAGCGGTTATTTTATGGTTAAGTGACAAAATTCTGACGATTATATACCTGGATTCCCTTGATGCTATCCAGTTAATGTGACTGCTGACCAAGAAGCTCGATCACATTCGAGCTCACTTTAAACATGGCCTTGAACAAGCTTGGTGTTGTTGCTATTGATGTAACAGACAAGAGAGTCTTAATAAGGTTAGTGTTGAATTATATGCATTATTAGTGATTTTAAAGCAAGAGCATTAGCCTCATTTTTTGTAGTCTATTCACCAAACACTCCCGGGGACTACTTCATGTATGGCGATTTTTGTGTCTCGACACAACATTTTGGTTTAGGGAGACACTTAAGGCGGGGGGTTAAGGTTAGGATTTGTGTTGTGTTGTGTTGGGGTTGGGTTCTAGAATCCTACAATTTACTGTTGTGGAATTACCCCATTATTGGTAATCTAAAAACATTTGACAAATGCCGATTATTGGTCTTTAATCTTTAATCGTGTTCTCGCAAAAATAGTCGTAATATAGTAACTAGTCCTAGTCCCCACATGGTGAAAGACCCTCGGTGGATTGCCTCTAGTGCCGACCTGTACACTCTATGTAGACTGTGACAAAAATTTTGTAGATCTTAAATATATTCCATTTTGCCATTGTCTCATGTTCAGTTATAGATGCACAGATGATGTCAGAACATGGGAAGAACAAAAAAGTGGCCCATGAGATGATAGTCAAGTGGGTCACTGATGTTCTTACCACGTTCTGACTTCTTCTGTGCATCTACAGTATATTACTGAACATACAATGGCAAAATGTTTTATATTTATTATACAATAGAAATTGGAAACATTAAACCATTCTAATAGATCATAGCCAATAACCAATGAGAATGTGCATCGTAAACAGGTTATTATATATATTATATATATATATATATATATATATATATTTGTCAGGAATCCTCCTTCTCAAGCTTAAAAACATTTATAAAACATCAGGGATAAAAACTTTAAAACTTTATTTAAACATCAACGTTTCGGGGCAAGCCCCTTTGTGCGGGGCTTGCCCCGAAACTTGGCTTGCCCCGAAAAGGGGCTTGCCCCGAAACGTTGATGTTTAAATAAAGTTTTAAAGTTTTTATCCCTGATGTTTTATATATATATATATATATATATATATATATATATATAAAACATGTCTTAAAATGTATGTATTCTAACACTCGAAATTTTCCTTCACCATAAATCCTTTCAACATGTAGTTTGATCGAGTGAAATGCCAAATATTACCTATAATATACCCAGAATCTTATCCCGGCATTACCACCATATATACAGAACTCGTGACTAGGCTCTCGGCAACGGCTTCCGTAGCTCAGTGGTCAGAGCGCTGCACTAGCAATCGCAGGGTCGCGGGTTCAATTCCTACCGGAAGGCCGCTAAGTTGCATTTTTCGCAACTGGTCCCGGTTTGGTCTTAAAATGTATGTATTCTAACACTCGAAATTTTCCTTCACCATAAATCCTTTCAACATGTAGTTTGATCGAGTGAAATGCCAAATATTACCTATAATATACCCAGAATCTTATCCCGGCATTACCACCATATATACAGAACTCGTGACTAGGCTCTCGGCAACGGCTTCCGTAGCTCAGTGGTCAGAGCGCTGCACTAGCAATCGCATGGTCGCGGGTTCAATTCCTACCGGAAGGCCGCTAAGTTGCATTTTTCGCAACTGGTCCCGGTTTGGTCTTAAAATGTATGTATTCTAACACTCGAAATTTTCCTTCACCATAAATCCTTTCAACATGTAGTTTGATCGAGTGAAATGCCAAATATTACCTATAATATACCCAGAATCTTATCCCGGCATTACCACCGTATATACAGAACTCGTGACTAGGCTCTCGGCAACGGCTTCCGTAGCTCAGTGGTCAGAGCGCTGCACTAGCAATCGCAGGGTCGCGGGTTCAATTCCTACCGGAAGGCCGCTAAGTTGCATTTTTCGCAACTGGTCCCGGTTTGGTCTTAAAATGTATGTATTCTAACACTCGAAATTTTCCTTCACCATAAATCCTTTCAACATGTAGTTTGATCGAGTGAAATGCCAAATATTACCTATAATATACCCAGAATCTTATCCCGGCATTACCACCATATATACAGAACTCGTGACTAGGCTCTCGGCAACGGCTTCCGTAGCTCAGTGGTCAGAGCGCTGCACTAGCAATCGCAGGGTCGCGGGTTCAATTCCTACCGGAAGGCCGCTAAGTTGCATTTTTCGCAACTGGTCCCGGTTTGGTCTTAAAATGTATGTATTCTAACACTCGAAATTTTCCTTCACCATAAATCCTTTCAACATGTAGTTTGATCGAGTGAAATGCCAAATATTACCTATAATATACCCAGAATCTTATCCCGGCATTACCACCATATATACAGAACTCGTGACTAGGCTCTCGGCAACGGCTTCCGTAGCTCAGTGGTCAGAGCGCTGCACTAGCAATCGCAGGGTCGCGGGTTCAATTCCTACCGGAAGGCCGCTAAGTTGCATTTTTCGCAACTGGTCCCGGTTTGGTCTTAAAATGTATGTATTCTAACACTCGAAATTTTCCTTCACCATAAATCCTTTCAACATGTAGTTTGATCGAGTGAAATGCCAAATATTACCTATAATATACCCAGAATCTTATCCCGGCATTACCACCATATATACAGAACTCGTGACTAGGCTCTCGGCAACGGCTTCCGTAGCTCAGTGGTCAGAGCGCTGCACTAGCAATCGCAGGGTCGCGGGTTCAATTCCTACCGGAAGGCCGCTAAGTTGCATTTTTCGCAACTGGTCCCGGTTTGGTCTTAAAATGTATGTATTCTAACACTCGAAATTTTCCTTCACCATAAATCCTTTCAACATGTAGTTTGATCGAGTGAAATGCCAAATATTACCTATAATATACCCAGAATCTTATCCCGGCATTACCACCATATATACAGAACTCGTGACTAGGCTCTCGGCAACGGCTTCCGTAGCTCAGTGGTCAGAGCGCTGCACTAGCAATCGCAGGGTCGCGGGTTCAATTCCTACCGGAAGGCCGCTAAGTTGCATTTTTCGCAACTGGTCCCGGTTTGGTCTTAAAATGTATGTATTCTAACACTCGAAATTTTCCTTCACCATAAATCCTTTCAACATGTAGTTTGATCGAGTGAAATGCCAAATATTACCTATATATATATATATATATATATATATATATATATATGTATATTATATATATATATATATATATATATATATATATATATATATATATTATATATATATATATATTATATATATATATATATATATATATAGATTTTCGCTTACCTCAAAACTGGTCTGCTACAACTTGTTTCATCTGTAAAAAGAATCTTCAGGCAGTGACTGAAGATTCTTTTTACAGATGAAACAAGTTGTAGCAGACCAGTTTTGAGGTAAGCGAAAATCTATTATTTGCTCTAACTATATGTTGTTGAGCACTCTTTGCATTTCGTAGACCAAAACCTACACGTATATATATATATATATATATATATATATATATATATATATATATATATATTATACAAAACAACAACAACAGACGTTTTACGGCCCTTTTCCCCGCTTACGCAGGGGTTGGCCGGTGGTTCCCCACGACAGTTTCCTCCACTTTCCTCGATCATTAGCATCTTCCCTCTTCAGCCCACTCTCTCTCATATCCCTCTCCACTACCTGGCTCCATGTCATCCTTGGCCTTCCTCTTCCTCTTGCACCATCAACCTCAAGCGACATACACCTCTTCACCCAGTCACCATCATCTTTCCGCAGCACATGTCCCAGCCACCTTAATCGGCTCCTCTTTACCACGTCAGACACCGATTCAATGCCCATTCTTTCCCTCAGCTCCTTGCTAGACACTCTATCCCTCAGCGATACGCCACACATCCACCGCACCATCCGCATCTCTGTCCTCTCCAGTCTATTATTCAGCTCCACAGTCATGGCCCACGTCTCACTTCCATACACCATAGCACTCCTCACACAGGCCACATACACCTTCCCCTTCAGCTTTAGCAACACTTCCTTCCTTGTCAGGATCCCAGAGAGCTCTTTAAACTTTCCCCATGCACAACGTACCCTTGCCACAGATGCTGAATTTGCTCCTCCACCCCCATTCAGCATATCCCCCAGGTAACAAAACTTTTTAACATTCTCTAAATGGACCCCATTGCCCAGATCCATGCTCTCATCTACGTCACTATCCTCTCCATCCTCTGCTCTTTCACACACATTACAAACAAACGTATCCACAACTCTAGCCAGTGAGCCCTTCACGCCTGAGCACCGCTTGTGTACCCATCCACTACAGCCTGTGCATCGAATAGAATTATTTCCAACACCCTTCCCACATATACTACATGGCCACTTCCCTAACTTTTCAACATGACCACTATTCTTCCTTGACACCATCACCTTAGTCCTTACCAGTGTTCATCTTCAAACCCTTTGCCTCCATGCATTCTTTCCATCGCATCACTTTCTCCTTAAGCTCCTCAATGCTCTCAGCCATCAAAACCAGATCATCGGCATACAACAACTCCCATGGCATACCCTCTCTAACTTCTTGCGTCAGTGCCTCCATCACGCATACAAACAGCAATGGACTCAGGACCGACCCCTGATGGACCCCAACCTTCACCTCAAACTCTTCACTATTCCCATGCTTCGTTCTCACCACAGTTCTTGCTTTCTCATACATTGTCATCACTGCTTTCACCAACCATTCTTCAACCCCCAGCTTTCTCAACGCCCACCTAACCACCTCCCTGGGAATTCTGTCAAATGCTTTCTCCAGATCCACAAATGCATAATATAGTGCTCTATTCTTAGCCACAAATTTTTCCTGCATCTGCCGAACCATAAAGATCGCATCTGTCGTTCCCTTTCCAGGCATAAACCCAAACTGCATGCCATCTATATTCACTTTATCTCTCAGCTTTCTCTCCAGAACCCTCTCCAATACCTTCATCCCATGTTCCAGCAACTTTATAGCCCGATGTGCCCCACACTCCATTGGGTCACCTTTCCCCTTGTATATAGGTAAAAGGGTACTTAGCTCCCAATCCTTCGGTATCTTTCCCTCCTCCACAACCATATTGCAGATTTCCGTCATTTTCATCACACCTACCTGACCAGCTGCACTAATAATTTCGCCCACCAATTCCGTTGGCCCACCTGCCTTCCCACTTTTCATCTTCCCTATTATATATATATATATATATATATATATATATATATATATATATATATATATATATATATATATATATATATATATATATATATATATACAGTATATATATATATATATATATATACAGTATAATATTATATAATAAATTATGAACCTTTATTTCTGTGACTGCATTTTGCAATTAATTTTATTATTATTTTGCAGAGTTGACTTCAACATTCCTCTGAAGGGTAAAGAAATAACAAGTAATCAAAGGTTAGGATTGGGATTAGCATTGTAGGATAAGATTAGTTCTTGAAAATGGGAAGGTCCTTTTGAGTCATCCCTTTTATAGCCTTCACCCCCTGTCCAATAGGCCCTCAGGCATCATGGAAGATTACATAATGCATTGTCAGATTGTACCTGAGCAAAACAGACGCACTCTATAAATAAGCTCCTCAACGACCCAATGAGCTCTTTTTCATACTGTACATCCACTAAAACAAGCCACATTTTCTGCTGCAGTAAAACTAGCTATTGTACATATACGCTTGTGTGCTAAAACAAGTAAAACATAATTATCTTTTGCAGGCTATTATAGTGTAGATAATAACCCATTTATTTGCCAATCTGAATAGATTTCCTGTGGACACTAACTCTGATAGCCTTTATTAGATATGAGCTGATCGCTAAAAAGTGCTGATAGCCGTTTCGATTAATCAGCGGCCGATCATGGCACATTAATTTCGTTTTGTTAATTTGGTTTTCTAATGCCTTTCTCGCAGTGCCAGACGTCTCACCATGGTCTCGGTTTACAACTTTGTTTGCCCTCTTTTGCGTTTTTAGCTTCATCCTTGGTTGATAGCTCTTGAAAGTGTAATGGATGTTTGATTCGAATATGACTCGCTTTATTTCTACCTCTATAGCGACTAC
The DNA here is from genome assembly GCA_035772405.1 of Chrysogorgia sp. JL179-B06. Classification (NCBI taxonomy): domain Eukaryota; kingdom Metazoa; phylum Cnidaria; class Anthozoa; order Scleralcyonacea; family Chrysogorgiidae; genus Chrysogorgia; species Chrysogorgia sp. JL179-B06. The sequence goes on along the minus strand of JAYKKM010000054.1, from coordinate 4,326,498 downwards.
AACTTTTGACTGTGTGCACAAAAGACGTTGTGCTTTCGATCAGTGGCACAGCTAGAGGGGGGCGGCGCTCATCGGCAGGGACGTTTGTCGGAAAATCCATGTCGTCTGTTGGAAAATTTTGGTGGTTGGGACATGGGAAAGTTGTTGATTCTAACAGGACTATAGCACTAAAATATCAGATCGTGTAACTTGAATCTTGTAAATCAAGTTTAGAGCAGCAGAACATTTTATGCCAATTTTACTGTGATGACCTTTCTTGGTGGTGGTGGTGGTGCTTTAATTGAGTACAAGAACGTGCATGTTCTTCTCAATGGCTGGGAGTTTGGAGAAGGCGAAGCTGTTCCAAGGGATGCTGAAGATCTTATTATTTTTAATGATTGGAAGCACAACTTGACAGCTCAGTTTGACAACATTGTAATGCTTTTGAAACTCTGCCTCACCTTACCCATTTCATCAGCACGTGTCTTTTAATTATGTTAATTTCTCGACTTTATTTTTGAAAAATATAGAAAACTACATTTATGTCCCAAGATGAATTTGAAAAGAACTCAAACAGCTTCTAAAACAATCAGCTGTCCCTGCGTGTTTTATACACCTCTGTCATGTTCTCTCCAGTTCTCTCAAGAAGTCATCTTGCAAGTAGCCTACGTCATAGTCTGTGAAATTTTGAAAACCTTAGCGCCGCCTTTTTGCGCCCGCGAGCGTCTGTACGCAGGCTATCTTGCAAGCTGCTCTTCTCAGTTATCACATATACGTGTAGGCATTACAATACATGTAGCTATTTTTGTCAATGAATATTGCCGAGTTTTTTCCAGTGTTGAGAAATAAATCGCTATGTCGGTAAATAGCAATGCAATGTGCGATTTACACCCTTCCAAATCCATGAACTGAACTGAAGAAGAAGACAGCAAAGAAAAGAGACAGCATTGATTTCAAGAATGTGAAGATCTGAAGATGACTGCCGCTGAGGCCGTCGAAACGTCAGTCACCAACAATAGTCTTTTTCAAGACTACAACAACCTGGACGATCAACTTCACACATCTGATTTCAAGTGAAGTATTTTCGTAAGATGAAAGAAAAATTCGTATATAATCGGCAAAAAGCTGATTATGCGTCAATAATCGGCTGATTACCGATTATTGAGAAACGGCTGATTACCGATTATTGAAAAACGGCAGGGGAATCATTACACCAACTAAGTAGTGATTCGCCAGGGCGTAGTGCAGTGAGACACCAAGGCTTAACAGTCCAGTAATGGCATGTAATCCACTTTTACTTACATAGAACCCAGGCTGTGGTGATTCCCTGCGCAGCCGAGAAATCCCTCTCAACCCAACTACGAGTCACACTAGCAACTGTAGTGGAGAATAAACGAAAGTTAAAGACATGGAGGGGCTTACCCGGTAGCATCCCTTAGCAAAACATAGTTGGTTTCCAGTATCCAATGCGGGTACACACCTGACCTTGGCGGGCAGTGACACACGTCGATTACAGTTACCTCAATACATATTACATGTCATTCGTATTTCACACGTATTTCAATCACTGATCTCAATACAGCATTCATATAACGATAATTATAACCTACTGTATCAAGTCGGATTCATCAACGACAACGTTCTTCGTGCTTCTTTTATCTTCGATTATCTTGGCAATTGTAGCTTGTTTGAGAGATTATTTTCGCGTTTGTACTGTTTAATATTTTGAGTTTCATTTTGAAATCGCGGACCAACCCGGAGTTCTGAAATCGCTCGTCATCTTTTGGTTTAGGTCTACCACGATCGGCGTGTACGATTGTAAACATTGTGAGCGTATTGATGATGAAGATACTCAAGTATCTTGTATTCTGCAATGAATGTATTCTGCATTCTGCGACGAAGTATTCTGTGACGAAGTATTCTGTGACGAATCACGAATATCAAAGGTAGCAAGTTGCAAAAATGCGCTGGTCATACATCACATGCCTCAGTTTCGCAAAGCCTGTTGGGGCCATATCTCGACCAAAAAAATTATAATCGTGAAACCTTGACCCACAGTAGCCCGAGTAATAAGGGAAATAACTACTAGGCGTAATATTCCAGCACTCGGAATTTTCCTTCACCATAAATCTTTACTCTTACTCTGATGATGGGCTCCGCTCGAAACGTCAGTATTTCGTCACTAAATTCTTAATTCGTACCACCTTTTCACTTTGCTATATATATATATATATATAGGATGAACCATTGTCGCTTACGCATTGTGCGCACGCTCACTGCTTGCAGTTTGAGCGCTCTGGCATGGTTCTTGATGTCCCACATTTTGTGTGCATCAAGGGTGACTGTAAGTAGCAGTCATCTTCATCCTGCTCATCAGCACTACACTGATGAGGCCCAAAAGGCCGAAACGGTACCGTCTGTAGTTAGATACGCTCTATGATCTTTAGGTCATATTGAGCGCTCTACAGGATGAACCATTGTCGCTTACGCATTGTGCGCACGCTCACTGCTTGCAGTTTGAGCGCTCTGGCATGGTTCTTGATGTCCCACATTTTGTGTGCATCAAGGGTGACTGTAAGTAGCAGTCATCTTCATCCTGCTCATCAGCACTACACTGATGAGGCCCAAAAGGCCGAAACGGTACCGTCTGTAGTTAGATACGCTCTATATATACAGTATATATATATATATATATATATACTGTATATATATATATATATATATATATATATATATATATATATATATATATATATATATATACTGTATATATATATACATATATACTGTATAATATATATATATATATATATATATATATATATATATATATATATATATATATCTATATATATATATATATATATATATATATATATATATATATATATATATATATATATCTGATGAAGGGCTCCGCTCGAAACGTCAGTATCTCGTCACTAAATTCTTGGCAGTTTACCACCTTTTCACTTTGCTATATATTCAAAACACTGTCTACGCAGCACTCTACTTTTTTACTACTCTCGGATATTCTATATACCGCTGCGACATGCCTAACCTTAAGAAGTTTCGTCAAAGTCTCCGTCACGAAATGGTAAGTTATTTGCTTCCTTTTTTACCGTCGATCAGTAATCATGCTCTACGTTTGTTTGACCTTATTTTATCTAAAACCCGTTTTTCCAGTCACATTACTTTTATTAGTCGTTGTTTATATCGAGGGGTCATTCCCTACGGTTTTAGATCCTCTTTTGATTTATTGTCTTTTAATCTCCCCGCTATCGATCGTCGTTATTCCCATCACATATCAGCGGCTTGTTCGAGTCATTCCCGTCGTTTGATGCGTATCACTATTAAATCTATGTCCAGTAATTTACAACATACTGATGACTACATCTCGGGATGTAAGTCCTCTCTCTCCCAGGTCTGCCCACCTATTTTGTTTACCGCTATCGTTCAACAAATTCGCATGCTAAATTCCAGACTCTATGTTTTTCTTAAAGACGTTAAGGCGTCCAAATTGGCCAAATTACTGGGTCCTTCCCCGAATCCCTCCCAAAGCACTAGTTCCTCTAACGAAGTCACTCGTCTAGTTTTCACTATTCCCTCTGATTTGCCATTATCTGACCCCCAGAGATCTGTTCTTGCGAAAGGTCTCAAGTTTGTTCCCAACTCCGGGCCCATCGATCTATTTTCAGTTAAAGAGGATACCGAATCTTTCTTCCGCCGCATGCGCCTCAAAGCCTTTTTTTCATGATAAGCCCACTTTCAATAGCAATAAGGATATTTTCGAAGAACTCAACCCCAAGAAGTCGTCTTGGTCTCCATCCGAAGGTGATTTTTCTTCCCTTGATCTTTTCGTAAGACAATGCCGCCATGACATTGATAAATTGCAACCTCCGCGCAGAAAACAAGTTCATAACCTTAACAAAGAAGAGCTTCTAGCTTTGAATTCATTACGATGCCGAAATGACGTTGTCATAAAACCTGCGGACAAAGGTGGCGCTGTAGTTGTCTGGAGAGCGGACTTGTATCGACAAGAGGCTCTTCGTCAACTCAGCGACACCATTTTTTATACTAAGTTGAATTCCGATCCCACTCAATCTCACCAAAAATCCGTCAAAACTACCATCAAGAATTTCATCCAAGCCGGTGAATTGCCTGCCTCTGCATCTAACCTTATATTAACAACCCCCAGAACGCCTGTCATATATTTCCTACCTAAAATCCATAAACCTAGCAATCCTGGCAGGCCGATTGTTTCCGCTTGTAGTTGCCCCACCGAGCTCGTTTCCAGTTTTCTAGACAACGTTATGTATCCTTTGGTTAAGAAGTTGCCTTCTTATATCAAAGATACTAAACATGCCTTGCAAATTTTCGACCGGTTACGTTTCAGTAGTTCCGATAAATTTATTTTCACGATGGACGTCAAGTCCTTATACACCGTCATTCCCCATTGTGATGGACTTGAAGCTCTGAAGTTTTTCTTTGATCAGCGCGCTAATTTAGAACCCTCCACAACCACGTTACTCCGCTTAGCAGAACTAGTGCTTACCCTTAACAATTTTTCGTTTGATGGTGAACATTATCAACAAATAAGTGGTGTTGCGATGGGCACCATACCATAATGGGTCCAAGCTATGCTAATTTATTTGTTGGTTATGTTGAAAAACAGATCTTTGAACAATACACGGGTCCCTTGCCTGATTTTTTCGGAAGATTTATCGATGACTGTTTAGGAACAGCGTCGTGTTCACGTGTCCTTTTAGAGCAGTTCATCAACTTTGTTGATGATTTTCATCCTGCTCTGAAGTTCACGTGGGAAATCAGCGAGACCTCTGTGTCGTTCCTTGATATTTTAATTTCGATTAATGGTGATTCGCTGAAAACGTCGGTCTCGTACAAGCCTACTGACTCCCATAGTTATCTTCTATTTTCATCCTCTCATCCCAACCACACTAAGCAATCCATCCCTTACTCTCAATTCTTGCGTCTTCGCCGCTTATGTAGCGACGACCAAGATTTTCAAGTCAAATCAATGGAAATGAGATATTTTTTTGTCCAACGTGGTTACCCTACCAACCTTTTAGACCTCGCCGTTCAGAAAGCTTTTCTCGTCCCCCGTTTAGACGCCCTTGAACCATCTTTGGAACAAGTTTCAAACAATAAAATTCCTTTAGTTCTAACATTTCATCCTTTCAATTTTAAAGTTAAAAATATTATTAATCGGAATTTTCACATTTTACAAAATGATCCTGAGACGTCAGCCATTTTCACCGACAACCCTTTGGTATCTTTTCGCCGCAATAAAAACATTCGTGACTCCTTAGTACATAGTGCCCTTAAACAAAATACCTCGGCACCAGCGGGAACATTTTCTTGCGGCCGTTCCCGCTGTAACACATGCGCTTTTCTCAATCCCACTACAGTTATTACTGCCCCCAAATTCGACCACACAATCCGTCATGCTTTTTCATGCACGTCCACCAACATAATTTATTGCATTTCATGCGATAAATGCCCTAAAATCTACATCGGTGAAACTGGGCGACGTCTTTCAGACAGGTTTGCTGAACATCTTCGTTCCGTGAGGATCAATGATGGTGACAAACCTGTAGCCCGCCATTTCAACAGCTCCAACCATTTGGTTTCAGACATGAAAGTCTGTGCCATCCTTCCCATCTCCGGTGGCAACGATAACCGCAAGCGGCAAGAGAAGCGTCTCATTTTTAAACTTGGCACCACACATCCTCTTGGTCTTAACGAACGTTTTTCTTTTTTTTAATTTCCTACAAGTTTTTGGTTATTTTAGTTTGCTTGGAACCTTTATTATTATTAATTTTTTATTATTCGCGTATGCACTTTCATTCCTTTTCAAGTTTTTGTTTCTTATGCTAATATTATCGCCTAATCCCCTTTAATATTGGACCTGTCATTTCTCCCGCCCCCTCAGTCTGCTTGCTGATCGACTGTTAAAAATAGCAAATGATCTAACGTTTCCCATCTCATTAATCATTAGTTTGTTTATCTCCCGTGCATTTGATTGGCTACTTTCTACTTGCGACACCCTTTTGGCATATATATATAAGCCCTATTTATTTCATTTCATCTCGTCTTACTCTGATGAAGGGCTCCGCTCGAAACGTCAGTATCTCGTCACTAAATTCTTGGCAGTTTACCACCTTTTCACTTTGCTATATATTCAAAACACTGTCTACGCAGCACTCTACTTTTTTACTACTCTCGGATATTCTATATACCGCTGCGACATGCCTAACCTTAAGAAGTTTCGTCAAAGTCTCCGTCACGAAATGGTAAGTTATTTGCTTCCTTTTTTACCGTCGATCAGTAATCATGCTCTACGTTTGTTTGACCTTATTTTATCTAAAACCCGTTTTTCCAGTCACATTACTTTTATTAGTCGTTGTTTATATCGGGGGGTCATTCCCTACGGTTTTAGACCCGAGAGATCTGTTCTTGCGAAAGGTCTCAAGTTTGTTCCCAACTCCGGGCCCATCGATCTATTTTCAGTTAAAGAGGATACGGAATCTTTTTCCGCCGCATGCGCCTCAAAGCCTTTTTTCATGATAAGCCCACTTTCAATAGCAATAAGGATATTTTCGAAGAACTCAACCCCAAGAAGTCGTCTTGGTCTCCATCCGAAGGTGATTTTTCTTCCCTTGATCTTTTCGTAAGACAATGCCGCCATGACATTGATAAATTGCAACCTCCGCGCAGAAAACAAGTTCATAACCTTAACAAAGAAGAGCTTCTAGCTTTGAATTCATTACGATGCCGAAATGACGTTGTCATAAAACCTGCGGACAAAGGTGGCACTGTAGTTGTCTGGAGAGCGGACTTGTATCGACAAGAGGCTCTTCGTCAACTCAGCGACACCATTTTTTATACTAAGTTGAATTCCGATCCCACTCAATCTCACCAAAAATCCGTCAAAACTACCATCAAGAATTTCATCCAAGCCGGTGAATTGCCTGCCTCTGCATCTAACCTTATATTAACAACCCCCAGAATGCCTGTCATATATTTCCTACCTAAAATCCATAAACCTAGCAATCCTGGCAGGCCGATTGTTTCCGCTTGTAGTTGCCCCACCGAGCTCGTTTCCAGTTTTCTAGACAACGTTATGTATCCTTTGGTTAAGAAGTTGCCTTCTTATATCAAAGATACTAAACATGCCTTGCAAATTTTCGACCAGTTACGTTTCAGTAGTTCCGATAAATTTATTTTCACGATGGACGTCAAGTCCTTATACACCGTCATTCCCCATTGTGATGGACTTGAAGCTCTGAAGTTTTTCTTTGATCAGCGCACTAATTTAGAACCCTCTACAACCACGTTACTCCGCTTAGCAGAACTAGTGCTTACCCTTAAACAATTTTTCGTTTGATGGTGAACATTATCAACAAATAAGTGGTGTTGCGATGGGCACCAAAATGGGTCCAAGCTATGCTAATTTATTTGTTGGTTATGTTGAAAAACAGATCTTTGAACAATACACGGGTCCCTTGCCTGATTTTTTCGGAAGATTTATCGATGACTGTTTAGGAACAGCGTCGTGTTCACGTGTCCTTTTAGAGCAGTTCATCAACTTTGTTGATGATTTTCATCCTGCTCTGAAGTTCACGTGGGAAATCAGCGAGACCTCTGTGTCGTTCCTTGATATTTTAATTTCGATTAATGGTGATTCGCTGAAAACGTCGGTCTCGTACAAGCCTACTGACTCCCATAGTTATCTTCTATTTTCATCCTCTCATCCCAACCACACTAAGCAATCCATCCCTTACTCTCAATTCTTGCGTCTTCGCCGCTTATGTAGCGACGACCAAGATTTTCAAGTCAAATCAATGGAAATGAGATATTTTTTTGTCCAACGTGGTTACCCTACCAACCTTTTAGACCTCGCCGTTCAGAAAGCTTTTCTCGTCCCCCGTTTAGACGCCCTTGAACCATCTTTGGAACAAGTTTCAAACAATAAAATTCCTTTAGTTCTAACATTTCATCCTTTCAATTTTAAAGTTAAAAATATTATTAATCGGAATTTTCACATTTTACAAAATGATCCTGAGACGTCAGCCATTTTCACCGACAACCCTTTGGTATCTTTTCGCCGCAATAAAAACATTCGTGACTCCTTAGTACATAGTGCCCTTAAACAAAATACCTCGGCACCAGCGGGAACATTTTCTTGCGGCCGTTCCCGCTGTAACACATGCGCTTTTCTCAATCCCACTACAGTTATTACTGCCCCCAAATTCGACCACACAATCCGTCATGCTTTTTCATGCACGTCCACCAACATAATTTATTGCATTTCATGCGATAAATGCCCTAAAATCTACATCGGTGAAACTGGGCGACGTCTTTCAGACAGGTTTGCTGAACATCTTCGTTCCGTGAGGATCAATGATGGTGACAAACCTGTAGCCCGCCATTTCAACAGCTCCAACCATTTGGTTTCAGACATGAAAGTCTGTGCCATCCTTCCCATCTCCGGTGGCAACGATAACCGCAAGCGGCAAGAGAAGCGTCTCATTTTTAAACTTGGCACCACACATCCTCTTGGTCTTAACGAACGTTTTTCTTTTATTTAATTTCCTACAAGTTTTTGGTTATTTTAGTTTGCTTGGAACCTTTATTATTATTAATTTTTTATTATTCGCGTATGCACTTTCATTCCTTTTCAAGTTTTTGTTTCTTATGCTAATATTATCGCCTAATCCCCTTTAATATTGGACCTGTCATTTCTCCCGCCCCCTCAGTCTGCTTGCTGATCGACTGTTAAAAATAGCAAATGATCTAACGTTTCCCATCTCATTAATCATTAGTTTGTTTATCTCCCGTGCATTTGATTGGCTACTTTCTACTTGCGACACCCTTTTGGCATATATATATAAGCCCTATTTATTTCATTTCATCTCGTCTTACTCTGATGAAGGGCTCCGCTCGAAACGTCAGTATCTCGTCACTAAATTCTTGGCAGTTTACCACCTTTTCACTTTGCTATATATATATATATATATATATATATATATATATATATATATATATATATATATATATATATATATATATATATATATATATATATATATATATATATATATATATATATATTTATATATATATATATATATATATATATATATATATATATATATATATATATATATATATATATATATATATATATATATATATAATATATATATATATATATATATATATATATATATATATATATATATATATATATATATATATATATATATATATATATATATATATATATATATATATATATATATATACTGTATATATACTGTATATATATACTGTATATATATACTGTATATATATACTGTATATATATACTGTATATATATACTGTATATATATACTGTATATATATACTGTATATATATACTGTATATATATACTGTATATATATACTGTATATATATACTGTATATATATATATATATATATATATATATATATATATATATATATATATATATATATATATATATATATATATATATATATATATATATATATATATACTGTATATATTTAAGAAATAGAAAACATTTTCCGTGTTTACATACAGTAATATAAACACGAGTGGAAGTTTGGGAGAACGAGAAATCATAGTGGGAACACGAGCCCGTAGGGCGAGTGTTTCCACGCGATTTTGAGTTCTCCCAAACTTCCACGAGTGTTTATATAACGTATGGGAACATGGATAAAAATGTTTTCTATTTCTTTTATAAAATAACCCGTAGAAAGCAAATAAAATGTACAAATATCTTTTTTTATCAACACGTAAATTCTCCTTACTGCGTATGATGGCGCCGTGATGTCTAATTGATGGCGTATGATGGCTAATTGATGGCGTATGATGGCTAATTGATGGCGTATGATGGCTAATTGATGGCGTATGATGGCTAATTGATGGCGTATCACGATGGCGTAATCCATCCATGTTATATAGCCTGATATAAACACGGTAACTGACCAATCACAGCGTGCGTAAGACACGACTTATTTTATAAATATATATATCGAAACCCCAAAACTAAAATGGAAACAGAAACGCTGCCGAAACCTAGACTCAGCTACCACAAGTAGCTGAATAATTAGTTTCGGCACATGATTAATTTTAGTCTGTGCACTCTGCTGTTTATGCTGATAAACATTTTTATAATATTGTAGAATTGTCGCAGCATTGCCAACTATCAATCATTGCTTGGAGAATGGTGCTAATAATGTAGTTTTAATGAGCCATCTTGGTAGACCAGATGGTTTGGTTAATGAAAAGTATTCTCTTGCTCCTGTTGCTGTTGAATTAGAAAGACTTCTTGGCAAGTAAGTAAAACTATGATTCATAACAAAGGTAGCAATGATTATTATGATACATACTCCTACGTGTTAAAGGGGACTGTAGTAAAAAAATTACTTTTAAATAAATGGCTTAAGGTATAATGTTTGGAAATGTTAATAATTTTACGGTATCTGCGCTTGTACTCGAGAAATAACGTTTTCATTTTCGTATTGTATGCTTCTGAATGCTTTTGGGTGACCGCTCAAAGTTGATGTACAGCGGCAGCTTTCATATCAATTTTGACGTCATTGAGTGCTTCTCCTTCACCCGTTCCGCATGTTATAAGCTGTAAATTTTTAGAATTACCGCTGTCACAGCGAGCGAGCCTGAAACGAGCGAGCAAGGCAGCAGACCTAATTTCTGTAGTAGGGGGAGTTTTTCCAATTTTGCCAAGCGCACTGCATTGTGGTTGTGTGCAGTACGAGTAACATTCTGCGCATAACCACAATGCAATGGGATGAATACATGATCTTTCTTTCACTGAACGTGTTTGTATATTCGGCTGTGGTTTGCTCGGACACAAGAGAGCGTTTAGTGTTGTCAATTTTAATTTTGTCTTCATTCATGGAAACGTTCGGAGCGTCATATGAATGCGCAGTAAATATGTGTTTCTAATATGGCAAAATATGTAAATTATCTTGATGTAAATTTTCTATTTGATCAACTGATTTTGACAACCAAACGAAGTTGTTGAACGCTGCTTTGATATTATAAACGTGAAACCGTTTACTGTATAGCTCGTTGTTAAATGGTTAAATATTCCAATTGTCATTCCTGCTTTTCGTATTGTGTTTTTTTTTCTAACTTAGTTTAGTTTAGTAGCCTAGTTTAGTAGCCTAGTTTAATCGTCGTAAGCAGTAATTATTGGATTGTAATACGATGGATTTGTCGAATTAGGTGCGCGTCGACTTCTGCGCATCCCACAATCCTAATGTCTTACATTAGTCTATAAGTTTTAAGCTGAATTTCCATCAAGCGAGTGACTTCCTTGTGCTCGTGTGCAACCAAGTAGAAAAGTTAGAAAACCATCGAAGGCGTCCCGGTTCCAGGAACATCCAGACGTAGCAAGATTACCCAATAAGCTGATGATAGCATCTTGACACTCAACAACGACGTGGCTGTCGCCCGCTGTTTCGATACTATTTCTAGGTTTGAAGCGGCGAGTGGCAGCAAACTCAACCTATAGACAAGACTGAAGGGATCTATATTGGCCAACACGCATGCAGGGAGAACACACGGACCCGTACCGATCAAATGGAAAACGGACTCGATAAAAGTGCTAGGCACCGATATGGGGAACGACTTAACGCAAGACTGGGACAAACAGACAGAATGAGTGGAAAAGAACCTTGACAGATGGTAAAACACGAACACTTTCAATGAAAGGAAAGTCGGTACTAATTAAAACTTACGTCCTGGCAGGCATTGCGTACCTGGCAACCGTTTTCTCAGTACCAGGCTCCACCATCACGCGCCTACAGAAAGCCGTCTTCACTTTCTTGTGGAGCGGCGGGAACGAGCTAGTCTCGCGAGAGACCTGCATGCTGCCATTAGAGAAGGGTGGACTCGCCATTCCAGATCTAAGGGTCATGCATGGATACAGCACTAAAGACGAAATGCCTCAAACAAATTACAGATAAGAAGAACAACAAAATCTGGGGGCTTAGCACAATACGAAGAGATTGGACGTGGCTCCGGTCGGCTCTTAAGCCCCATGCGGTCCCGACAACTCTACCAACGTGGTATCGAGTGGTAAAGAACACAACACAACAACACCGAGAGGAATTGGAGTCCCTAGTGACCGATAGCCTCACTGCGAAGACGTTCAAAGCCATTGTTAGAACGACACCTGCACCACCAAAGGCCGAGAAGGCATGGCAGAGTAAAGGTATCAGAGTAAAATGTGGGCCAATGTGTGGCACTCGTTGGCTGAAAATGAAGAGCAAGAACTGGCGTGGAAAGTCGGTCACCGGGTCTTAACGACCAGATCCTATTTGAGGAAGTGGGGGATGCGAGTCCCAAAAAATTGTCCCTTCTGCCACGAAACAGAAGACATCGAACACGCGCTTATCAAATGTCACAGAGTCAACCAACTATGGACACAGGTGCACCCAGTTATTATACAACTGGGCGGAAAACCACCGATCACAATCCAGATAATCGTGTTCTCGGAAGGTTACCCGCTCCAGTCCCCTGGAAGAGATCTAATAAGATACATTGTCACGCTGACCTTCGCTACGTTATGGAAAACAAGAAATAAGAAAGTCTTTAACCAAGACTGCGAATAAATTTATGTGTATGAACTTGTCCTGATGCAGATACGATCGAGGCTGAAAGCAGAAGCTCACAGGAACATCAGCAAAATTGAGAACGTATGGTCACATAAAGACATATTATGTTCGTATGATGGAGAGAACATGGCCATAAATGTGTAAATATAGAGAGAAAAAAAGTGTAAATCGTAAATAGTAAATAGTAAAGAGTAAAAAACAAAAAGCAAAAGAAAACAGTTAATGAACAGAAAATAGCAATAGTAATACGAACTTACTGTAGTAAAATACGAACTTACTGTAGGAAAATCGAGAGAAAGTTGTAAGTAAACGTATTTATAGCAGAAATAAAGTTTTTTTCAAACAGAAAAAAAAAGAAAACCATTCAATTTGTACAATAGAAAGGTTATCCGCGCGATTGTATAGCTTAATCGAAAAAGTTTTTTCTCCTTTCGTGTGCAACCATTCTTCCGCGCGACTAATACAGTATTCGCTTAAGTATTAACCAAGTTGGCGCTTGGTTGGGGCGGGGGATATAGCAACATTTATTTGGCGGGGGTTAGGGTTAGGATGACATATTTGATGGAGGTTAGGATTAGGGTTATTTCGGATTTACAATCCAATAATTTACTATAATTACAATGCTTTAACAATTCCTGAGTTTGTGGCTTACAATGTAAGGAACGACTTTTGTTCCTTGCACTCATTGACGTCAAAATTAAAAATAAACCCCCGCTCAAACATATATAAAATATGTGTCAAATTAAAAATGGCATGTCAAGAAATGAACCTTCTGATTTCTACAGTTATGATTATTGAAAAATTCCATAGATCTTTTATTTTTTAAATATACTAGAGTTGATTGTATAATGTCCAGTAAATATATATTTTGGTGCAGTGCCTTTTGTGTACTGTATATCGTGACTTGTGAAGCCTGGTTTATTTGCAGGGAAGTAAAATTCCTCTCAGATTGTGTTGGACCTGAGGTGAAAGCCACCTGTGCAAATCCTTCAAAAGGTATGATAGAAATACTTAGGGAATCTACGAGTGAAACCATGTACCATGTACATAATGATCAAATTTTACCTTAAGCTGGGCCAAACTGCTGGGCGGAAATTAATTATTTATTCCTTAATTTCTGTGTTTGTTTCGGTCACGAAACATTTAATAATTAACAATTAATTGCAACATTTAACAATTTCGTTCTATTGTTTAGTCGCAACCAGACTTGATTGAAGATCATCTCACTCTCTTCTTAAAATAAGAACCAACTATAGAAAGTTAAAGTTAGATTTGTCGCGGTCCAAATTGATGAAGAAATTAAAAATGTCAGAGAATCTATATACATTAAAAAAATTTAAATGTTTTGCTACAAATATATAGTAAGCTTTAGCTTATTACCTTTAGACGTTCATAAAATTAAATTATGACAATCTGGTAAATCTGTATTTTCTACTCTTCTGTATAATAATTTATTATTTATTATAATTAGCTCACTGTATAATTTAGCAATTTCACGGTTATTACAGTTAGCTTGTACCTACTCATAAGTCTTAATATTTTTTCTCTTTTAATGCAATATGTGGTACTGAATTTGATTGATTGATTGATTGATTGATTGATAACTATTACATAATCAGTTTTTTCACTTGGCGCGCAATCGACCTTCGGGTACAGTTGCCTGTACAGTTACATCGCTGTTGCACTCATGTGCAACTTGTCTTGCTATTTTTTTCAGCATCAGCCTACTTGGTGGGGTTGCAGTTGCACGAAAGTGGTGTGTTACACTAGGGAATACTATGGAATACTAAGGCGGAGAGGACTATGACAGTTTTTTTGACAAGTTTTTTGCCTGGCTGAACAAATAATTTCGAAACAAATTGTACAAAGGTTATTACAATGTGCAACGTTTCAAAATTCTATTGCAGCATTACCGCAATCGTTGCGAAACGTAGAACTCGGTCCTATACTTTATGCAACAAAAACGCTGCCAAACGTGGTGTTGCAGCACGATGCAATTTCTATAGTGCAACTTATGTCGTAACAAAATTAAGAGGCAAGTAAATTGCATATATATATATATATATATATTTATATAGTGCAACAACACTGCCTTTACACAAGGCAAGCTTGTTTGTAACCTGTAACGCCAATGTGTTGTCATCGCAGTCGGTACACTATAGTCAGAGGAGAATCTCGATTGTAATTCAAGATGGCGGCTTGTTCGCATTTTAGTTACCTGCGGAGGAGCCTAGGTATTATCAACTTAATTTTTATGCAATTTGTAAAAGTGTTCTATAACTGATAGTAAAAAGTTTAAGTTCGCAACCAGGTAAAGAACAAGACATGGTCTATTGCTACTCTGATTAAAGATAAAATGCGACCAAGTTACCTATTTAAATAGGGTCACCCCATATAATTATACTGCTTTTTTACTTTATGTTTGTCGCATTGCAGGTTGCAAACAACTTGCGTCCGTCTAACATCCAACTGCAACCTGCAATATTTTTTCCGCATATATATATATATATATATATATATATAGTGCATGGCTGCAATATTTTTAAGATTATGTAAAAAATTCCCCTGCTTGAAAATAAGCGAGGAAGAAATATAAGTGAGGAATAACCATTATTCTAATTATATATTATTATATGAACATTTATTTTACTCCCCCAGCGCTCTGACCACTGAGCTATTGAGACACCAGTTGACAATACTCAGCGCTCTGACCACTGAGCTATTGAGACACCAGTTGACAACACTCAGCGCTCTGACCACTGAGCTATTGAGTCACCAGTTGGGACAGTCAGATAAATATTCAAATATTATTCTTAATTATATAAATCCACTCGCTATTAAATAAAAACTGTTTTTATGTTATCAACAAGGTACTGTTATTCTTCTGGAGAATTTGCGTTTTCATATTGAAGAGGAAGGAAAGGGGGTGGACAAAGATGGTAAAAAGGTTATTATATTTACATTTATTAACTATATAAATGTTAACAAATAATTTCCCAACGCAACCAGGGGATAAATCAGACATATTTTGACGCTACTGTGGCTTTAAAAAGGTTTTTGAACGTAACTTTGAACGTAACTTTAAAAGTTACTGTCCATGACCCAACGTTTCGACATCAGTGTCTTCATCAGGGGTGATTGTTGTAAAGTTAGGATCCCTATATATACCCTCATAGAACCGATGAAAAACTAGACAGACATGCAGATAGACATTTTGTGTTGTTTAAGAAAAGGAAATCATACTAACTTCTTTTTTACTAACTTCTTGATGTATTTCTGCCTGAAAAAATATATCCGATTGCCCTGCATGCGAGAGCCTTTTGTTCGAAGTTGCTGATATGTGAATGAGTTCTGGTGAAGCTGCTGTTCTAATTGAAACGAATTGGGAAACCTTTACCGTATATTAATGCTGATCGTCCTAGCCAATCTAAAATGAAAGTTGTGCAGTGACAGTTCAGGACAGTTCAGGGTTGGGTAATGCAGCGCAGCGTAGTATAACGCGGTGCTATACTGCGGATACTATAGTTCAACTTGATAAAATATTAACAAGATTGTTTGTAATTTGAACACATCATGCATGCAGTCTAGAATACATCGTACACGTTATGCAGAAAGCTTGTGAGATTTATTCAGCGTATTGTGCATGTGGCGTATTATTCTCATTCAATGAAGTGCAGTGCAGTCCACTAGAATACGCAATTATAGATAATTTAATTGGAAAAAATACATATAGAAAAGCTTCTGAGATGTGACATGTGGTACACGTGAAAAAAAGTTACGAAACTAGCCGCACTATCATGTTCAAATGAAAATTACTTCTTGACGGATTTTCTACACTAGGTAAAAGCAAGTGATGAGAATGTTAGAAAATTTCGGGAATCACTTTCTGAGCTGGGGGATGTCTATGTCAATGATGCGTTTGGTACTGCGCATAGAGCTCATAGGTAAGATTAACATATACGATATTAAACGAAGGACCTACAGAGGCTAGCTACAATTACTTCAAATATGGAAAGTGAAGTTGATTACGGCAATTTCACATTTATGATTATTGGCCTCCTGTTACACAATTAATACTTGAACCATACGTACAGTAAATCATATTTTTATGAATTTCAATTGCTTCTTTAAACACCTTTGATTTTCTTTTTGCCTACGTCGTAGTTCAATGGTTGGAGTAAACTTGCCCCAAAAGGCTGCAGGATTTTTATTGAAGAAAGAACTAACGTATTTTGCAAAGGCACTGGAATCTCCCGTCAGACCTTTTCTGGCTATTTTAGGAGGGTGAGTAATATTTAAAGGGATTTTTAAATTGAAATCCATTGATTGTCGAAACGCGGCAGTATTAATAATTAGAAAACATTTTCCGTGTTTCCACATAGTTACGAGAAATCGCAGTGGGTAAACGAGCCTGTAGGGCGAGTGCTTTATCTGCGATTTAGAGTTCTCCCAAACTTTCACGAGTGTTTCTATAACTGTATGAGAATACGGAAAAAGTGTTTTCTATTTCTTAACTCGCGCAAAAATCTCTCTCATGTAGCTGTTAATGCGACTGAATTATGAGAGCAAAAGCTATTTGTTAGACAAGAAATTTTGTTAGACATGAATTTGAACAAAGCTTCAATATACGTCGAAACCATGGTGAAATGGTAAATAGTTCTTACAAGAACTGTTTGAAAATCCCTACTAATATATTATCAAACACGATGGGTGAAAGCTAACTTTCAGACCGATTTATATTCTGCCTGTTATTTCGTTCGTTCGTTCGTTCGTTCGTTCGTTCGTTCGTTCGTTCGTTCGTTCGTTCGTTCGTTCGTTCGTTCGTTCGTTCGTTCGTTCGTTCGTTCGTTCGTTCGTTCGTTCGTTCGTTCGTTCGTGAGGAATTGATATAAGCGACATTTTTGACGCGAGGTTTCTAACGCCACAGGCACCGCTTTTTAGCACTATATCTGGTTTCACCATGGTTTCGACGTATTTTAAAGCTTTGTTCAAAATAATTTATTACCACGACAAAATCGTTGTTTTACTAAATACATGAATTTTGTCGTAAAAGATCAGAATTTGATATTTGTAAACTTTTTAAAAACGTTTTAGCATCCTTTCGTTTTGCTTCAAAATGGGTGAGAAAATGTTTCCGTGTTTCTTGACAGTTTTAGTATAAATTTACTATTAGTTTTAGTATAAAGTTTCTATCACAAATCTTTGGCTATTGCAAGAGTTACTATCCGCTGATAAAAACATCTGGGATAGAAGTTCGCGTGTTTTCGAAAGAATATTTTCATAAAAAATGTTATATAAATATTATTTCTTGTGTTAGAAACTTGTAAATTTATACTAAAACGATTAGACAACTCGCCCTTGTTTTCTATGACCGGTAGTGAACTCGCGGCTCCACCTCGTTGACACTCTGCTCATAGAAAACTCGTGCTCGTTTTGATAAATAGAAACACGGTTTTTAGCCAGTAAGAAAACACCTTCAAAATGTTAATCTATAACTTATTTTAGTATTATTTTATTTATATATATAATAGTATTTTATATTATATGATTGTGAATGGAGCTTTAACGATAAACAAAGCGACCATCAACCATGCACGATCGACTTCCGCCACTCCTTGCATTCAAAGGCAACCTGTCTAAGATCGATCTCAATTTGTTATATTTAATCATTCTAATCAGCTAGTTGAGGGTGGCCCTTCAGAATATCCTACGATTTTTCGCATTTTGAAAAGAGGTCAACCCTTGATTTCTATATGTTTTTCAGAGCCAAAGTAAAAGATAAGATTCAACTAATTGAAAATTTACTGGACAAGGTGAATGTCATGATCATTGCTGGTGGAATGGCATTCACTTTTGCCAAAGTTTTGCACAATATGAAGGTAACGTAACGTGGTAACAATTTCCTTTAATTAAAATCCATGCCGCAACAAAGTATGCAGAGTGAGAAATAAATGCTATTTATTTATTTTATAAATGCTATTTATTTTATTTTGGTAAGCAGATTTTATTTTATTTTGAATTTAAATTTGTACAAACTAAAGATAGTGCCGAATTTGTTCCCCGCAATTACGAGGGCCCTCCAACTTTTTGGGACAGTTGCCCCACCAACTTTTTCACACCTTGCTACGGCACTGAAAGGTACCTTAGGTGTACACTTGGACATATGTGGAAATGTTTCAAATGTTTTCCTTCATCATAAATCCTCACAACATGCAGTTTAATCAAGTGAAATGCGGAATATTACTTGTAATATACCCAATTGTTCTCCCGGCATTACCATCACTATATATATAGAACTCACGACTAAGCTCTCGGCAACGGCCTCCGTAGCTCAGTGGTCAGAGCACTGCACTAGCATCACAGGATCTCGGGTTCAACGCCGCCCATTTGGAATCCGTGGACGCAGTGGCGTAGCCAAGGGGGGCAAGGGGGGGCCTCGCCCCCCCCAATGGCCCAAGACCGTTCTTGTGAAAAGTCTAAATCCGGGGAGAAATTTGAGGGGGTGGGGGGGGGGGGTAGTCAAGTCAAATTATCAAATTACAAAAACATATCGATGAGCAACTCGCAGGTATCTGATAATTCGCGTGGTCTTTGGCATAGATGGAAATTTAAAGTGCCTATGAAACGAAAATTTCGTTGTTCCGATTATACTTTTATTTGCAAGAGCTCGTGAAATGATAGAGTAACTTTATTGACAGTTTTTCAATATCTCTTTTCGTTCTCAAGATATTAAGATTTCAAATGATATACCCTATGACGTCACTGGTTGTGTACAATGTATTTACATATTGGAAAATCGTGTATATCTTGAAGATTATTGAAAGAAATAACTCGAAACTTTTCATGTGGATACAGAGGACTAAATGTAAGAACACCGTGCAAGTTTCATGGTTGTCATGGTAAATTATCAGATTCCAGACCTCATAAATTCCAAACGACAATTGTTTGTTTTCTCTTTGATGGCAACCCTTTTCGAATCGATGTTGTTGGAGCAGATTAACTAAGTCAGTCAAATCCTGCTCAAGTACTACCAACTCCAAAAAAGTTGCTACTGAAGAGAATGCAAACAATTGTGTTTTCGAAATCATGAGGTCTGGAATCTAATAATTTAATATGGCAATCATAAAACGTGCACGGTGTTATTGCATTTAGTCGTCTGTATCTACATGCAACGTTTCGAGTGATTTCATTAAATAATCTTCAAGATATACACGATTTTCCAATATGTAAATACGTCGTGTACAACCAGTGACGTCATAGGTATCTCATTTGAATATCAAACCAATCTTAATATCTTGAGAAGGAAAACAGATATGGAAAATCTGTCAATAACGTTACTCTATCATTTCACGCGCTCTTGCAGATAAAAATATAATCACAACAACGAAATTTTCGTTTCATAGGGCTGTCAAAAAATTCAAAATGTGTTGGTCAGCGGCTAAACGTAACAAAGTATCAATGTTCTAGCGCCATGTGACTGACTCATGTGTTATGCAATTATGTAAAATGCCGAAGCTCCTGCTCCTTCAAGGCTTGAGAGCAAAAGGCTTGAATGTCTTATGCTGATGTCCACGGAAGCTGATTTATTTGAAGAGCTTGATTTTAATTACCAAATGTGACGCGTGATCATTACAGCGTTATTGAACATATCCATTACTATGAAGAGGGGATATTTTGTATCTTTCAATCTTTGTCTGCATGTTTGTCAAGTCCATCTTACTCTCTATGACTCACTTTTCGTTAAAACCCACCCAAAACAAGAGAAACAAAATTCCCTTTATGGAAAAATTGATTAAAATATTCTGTACTTATTACAAAGGTCTATGATTCTATGAAATGTTTCGATTTAGAGTTGTTTATCAATGAATCTCAAGATATCTTGACGTGTATTGTGCCATGTTCTGATTTAGTAATAACAAAATTTTCCGATTTATGGCCTTCAGCCGTTACTTTTAAAAATTAGCCTCAGAATGCGGGAAATGGTGTTTCAGAAACCCTAGAAATCCAAAATTTTCCGGGGGAGCATGCCCCCCGACCCCCCCTAGAAAACCAGCGCCTTTGCCATTTTGGCCCCCACAAAGCCAAGACCCTGGCTACGCCACTGCGTGGACGGTCGGTAGCATCTTTGATGGTCGGTAGCATCTTTGATGGTCGGTAGCATCTTGGGACTTTTTTACGTGCGCCTATTTTTTTGATAATATTCTAAACCAAACCCTAAAACTAACCCTAATCTAACCTTAATCCTAACCCTATTAAAAAGAAAAAAGTAAAGTAAAAATTTATAAAAATGGAAAAAATTATATACTCACCCAACATTCGAACCCCGCTCTCACAACTAAAAATCAATAACGCAGACCACTCGGCTATGCAAGCGAACTTTAAATTTTTTGTTGATAATCAATATTTATGTAATCCCATTGTAAGTAAACTATATATATAATAAAAAGATGCTACCGACCACTAAATATGCCACCGACCGTCTACGGATTCCAAATTAGCTTCAACGCCAGCCGGAATATCCCACATCAACTATATCGTTGTCATAGTAACAGATTAGTTCCCAGACTCATTTCTAACTGAAGCACAAAACTCTATTTTCTACCTTGCCCTGCAAATATTTTGATTTGAAGTTGCCCTGTTTTGTTGGTAATGCTATTGAAAATACACTTCACTATTCCACATTCAAAAATTGTTTTATAAAAGGCAGAAAATAAATACGTTTATTAAAGGAAAAAAGAAGGCTGGGAACTAATCTGTATAAACAACGATAAAGTAAACGTGGGGATATTCAATTTTGTTAAATTTTTACTTGTGCAAAGTTACAAGCAATTTTATTCAATAGTTTTGAAGATATGCTTCATTTTCAGTACACAACCTTGAATAACTCAAGAATGAGATAAGATATGAAAGAACTGTAAAAAGTCATTCTTTATCGTTTTAGGAGTTCTTTCAAATAAATCAATAAAAGTCATCTCAATTTTCGTTTCATGTAGTAATTGTTCATCGTAAATAGCAAGAGAAATTTTGAAGTTTTGTTTCGAATATTTCGTCATATCAAATTATAGTACATTATACCAATAAATAATAATTCATCCTATTCATTTTATAGCTTTTCTGAAACTGCCGTTTTCGTTGGCCTTTTGGAATCGTTGTCAACAAAATAGCCAATGAGAATCGCATGTTTGCGCTAGACTGGGATTTTGTTTCAACTATGGGAATTTAGTTTTATGTTAGATTGACATTAAATTTTATTTTTGGAAATCTATGCTAATTTTTGTGTTTTATACTGTGGTTATATTTTCACCCTTAGATTGGAGATTCATTATTTGATGAAGGAGGATCTAAAATTGTTCAAAAACTGGTGGACAAAGCGAAACAAAATAGTGTGGAACTTCACTTGCCAGTTGATTTTAAAATAGCTAGCAAGTTTGCAGCAGATGCCGACGTTGGTGAAGCGACATTGGAATCTGGTATTCCTGATGGGTGGATGGGTTTAGATATTGGTGCCAAAAGTATTGAAACCTTCACTAAACACGTCATTCCCAAGTGTCAGACTATTGTATGGAATGGACCACCGGGAGTATTTGAATTTGAAAACTTTGCATCTGGTACGAAGGCAGTTATGGATGCTGTTGTTCAAGCTACTAAATCTGGTGCAACAACGATCATTGGTACTAATGTCATCACTTTTTATATGGTTAAGATATGTTAACGATTTTTAATAGTTTAAATAAAATTTTAATAATAGTAGTCCTATAATCTAGTATAAGGAATAATAATGGGCGTTGCATACAGTACATATGAGTGATTAGTCCAGTCATTTCGACTATCTCTTAGAATACAAATACTATCTATGTTGACATATAGTTGTGTGTTACTTGATGTTAAGGTGGAGGTGATACGGCCACGTGTGCCGCAAATTATAAGACTGAACAACTTGTTAGTCATGTTAGCACTGGTGGTGGAGCAAGCCTTGAGCTATTAGAAGGTATATATCATTTAATCATTTGTAAATTTCTGACCCATTTAAAGGGGAGCTGTACCCAAAAATAAATTAGTTCGAAATAAAAGGCCTTTAAGTATAATGTTTAGAAATATTTAATGTTTTTCGGTATCTGCTCTTTTCATTCTCGTATTTTATGCTTCTGGACGCCGCCATTTTCGAGTTTGTTCGACGGCTCAAGATTGATATTCAGCGGTGGTTTTATTTTACATTTTGACGTCATTGAGTACTTGTTTGTTCCTTGCGCTCAAGTGACGTCAAAATTGAAAAGAAACCCCCGCTGGACCTCGAGTCTGAGCCTTTGAGCAAACTCGAAAATGGGGCATCCAGAAGCATAAAATACGAGAATGAAAACGTTATTTCTCGAGTACAAGAGCAGATACCGTAAAACTATTAACATTTCTAAACATTATACTCAAAGCTTTTTTATTTAAAAGTAATTAATTTTTTGGGTACAGTTCCCCTTTAAACATTTTATTGCCATTACATGTCCAAGGTACTCACTGTGAATAACCTGACCGAGTTATCGTCCTCGATCAGGTTGTTCAAAAGCGTAATCCTGGATTAGTTGAAACTTTTTTTGAGGCAAAGATGTTTGAAGTTTTCTGTTCAGACATCGTACAAATATAGAAAGCTTTTGTTCTGGGATGTTTGAACTACATTTTTCAAACAGAGCATACCTAACAATAGAGCCGATTAAATTTTAACCAAGAAATAACGATAATCATCCCATTACCATAAATTAACGACAAAAGTACTTAGAAAATGGCGTCTCATTTTACAGTGAGTTACATTAGCGAAAATATTAAAATAAAGATTGTGCTTATCGAGTGATCGTCCACTGTTTGCCGACCTCTTAATATATACAATAACGATTTTCAAATTATTGACTTTCTGGTTTGATTAGATCAGTCAAATCTAGGATTGTTGTTTGATTTTGTTTGCTATTTTCAAAAGCATTCGGTCAAATGTTCTGAGAAAGTCAATGGAAGAACCTATATCTTATATCTTACATGTTAATTGGGTTGTTCCGCTGAAGTTTTTACACGAACATTTTAGTAATCACCAAACGTGTAATGGCAACAAGACAGTGGGCATTATAAAATTCCCGTCATTAATAGAGGCACAAGTATTGAGGAAAGTTATCTCTGGAAATTGTCATTTGGCAGATAGTAGATTTGACTGATCTAATCAAACCGATAACTGAATAATTTTCAAATCGTGTGTACTTGCCTCGTGTTCCCACAACCTGCGGTTCTTTTGGCCTGTGGCAAGGCTCTAATGCGTATCTGATGCGTATATAGGAGGATTTGAACTTTAGACGAACAGTAATCTATTTTAAACAGAGTTTTCGAAGGGGAGTCAGTGTTCTCTTCAAACTTCGATCTGTGTGTTACCACATGTTTTCCCTATTTTGTACCACGCACTTTGTATAAAACAATTACTATGACTAATGACCGCAGATTTGCCAAACTTGGATTTTGATTATATTCCCAATTCCGTGATATTCCGCCATATTCCGCCGTTCCAGGTTTTTCGGAACATGTTAGCTCTGCCTAGTAGCTCCGAATGTTGTAAGATATTACTATTATTATTATTAAAATTATTATTATTATATTATTATTTATTTATTTATTGTTTATTATTATTTATTATTATTATTATTATCATCATCACCATCACCAAATCCATGGTACAGTAAATGCAGTAAAAATGTAATAGAAGACGTCCTGCTTGATGTCGTAAAATTACGAAAATAGACCGCAATTCTGCTTAAATTAGTTTTTCCTCTCTTCACAGGGAAGACTTTGCCTGGAGTTGCAGCTCTTTCTAGCTCTCTCTAACAGCCTGGTATATAGCGAAAGAAATTATAATCTAAGTGCAATCTTGTAATTTTAATTGATGTGGAAGATATCTTTCCGTAAAAAATAGTTTGGTTATTTAAATAAATTTGATTACATTAATAAATTTTTACACTTAATTTGATAAAGTTTATCGACATGATTAACCTACACTACTGAGTCGACAGAATATTGTTGAGTTCAAATCCCAGTAGTGTAGGTTAATCTTGTCGATAAAGTTTCATGTTACTCTGAGGCAGGCGCGGATTTAGAAGTTAGTCGCATAAATTAGACACTCCATGAACAACCCTATTGTATGCTTTTCTTAAGAATAATTCAGAACAACAACCTATCCAATAGGATTGTTATTCACAGGTATTTTGAATTGCAAATTCTAAATCTAATTTATGCGACTAACTTCTAAATCCGCGCCTGCTCTGAGGGTGACTCTGAAATTTAATTTGATAACTTTGCTAACTCTTCTATCAGGACACAGATTTTTCTTCATGAAGATTTAAGACCTTTCCGAAGGAAATTGTTTTTGTACCGGTGCATGGCTTTTCTCGGATGTAATATCTTACCCGCTGTAATTTTTTCTTGCAACTTAAGCTCGCAACCGGTAAATCTGTAGCGTTACAGTTGCACCAAGGTGAGGTGTTACATTAGACATCTCCCCAGATCCCTCTTTGCAGGGTGGTTGGTAAAGCGTGGATCATCTTTAACAGAACGCAGAAAATCGGGGATTTATCCAAATCAAAACATTTTTTGTCGAATCATATACTTTCGAATCTAAATTTTTGAACCAGTTTTCCAGTTATCCAGTTTTCCACGGTGAAAGGGGAGGGGGTGGGTGTATGTGTCTCCAATCAGGACCAATTGCAAAAAATGTAACTTCAAGGCACCCTGAATCTCTAAACCAGCGGTCTAACTGAATATCCTATATACAGTACCATTACACCATATTGCATCCGAATATACCCCATTGCATCATACAGACATTATCCACACCACTATATATACAGAACTCAGTGCTAAGCTCACGGCGATGGCTTTTGTGATCTAGAAATCCAGGATCGCGGGTTCAATTCCCAACCGCAAGGCCTTTTTCGCAATTGGGACCCCGGTTGAGTCTCAAAAGTATATGATTCGACACTCGTAATTTAGCATAAATATTGCAGTCCGGGTTTGCTAAAAACAACAATTTCATCCCACACGTTTGCCTTAATAACTAAAGTCAGATAAAACTTCAATAAAAACCTGTACTGTTACTGCAGATGAAGACTGGATTGAGCTTTCTATTGTATCTGTTGAGCTGATTTTGAAGCCTGCATATTTGCATAATGTAAATTAACGAGAGATCATTAGAAACTCCGAGTTTGCAAGCAAATCGTCTGGCTAAATATAGTTTCTTTGTTAATATTAAATGCATAAAATCTTCAACCTAATTTGACGTCTCATATCAGGCTTCTCACTGGATAATTAGAGCCAACGGCGGCCATTGCTAAGGGACCAAATGTAATGGCGGACTTCCGGCTTCATTTTCTGAACAATAGTTGCTCGATCCAGTCTTTATTTAGAGATCAGTGAGTTGAAGTCGTCGTAAACTGTCATGTCATACCGCAATTGAACAGACTACAATATTTCAATCCATTAATTGCTACATTGCAAGCCGTTAATCACTGAGACGAGCATGATAACGAATAGATTTTTCGCGATCCGCGAGCGAAACTTAACCACAAGTTAGGAGAGCGATATTCTGGAGCCTGATAATTTAATTGTAAGGTCTTTCAATGAACCACTTTTTAATATTTTATAATTATCAATTCGAATTAGAAGAGTACAATACAGATCTGTATGAACAACGCGTTCTTCACAAGGATAAACTAATGTACACTCATCTAGTAATCCGTTTATATATATATATATATATATCTGTCTACGACAAGTAAAATACGTCAAGCGACGATATAGCATGCCAAGTAAATTGTCTGACAATAAAAAAATCAATTGTATCAACGAGAAATACGTTTCTCGAAACAGTTCGGTCTCCCGGTTGCCATGGTTCCTGGTACTTGAACACCGATTTTACTGGAGCACCAACATGTATTTGTTTTGGCATGACACTGAGTGTCCTTGTAATATCCATCAGAGTCACATTGCGGTATGTACACTCCAAATATGTAATCATAATTGGATGTTCTTGATGCATGCTCGTCACAAGGTCTTGGTATTTGATCTGTAGAAACAGTACAAAAGATATGTTTTGACAATAGCCACGACTTCCGGTAACGAGGTGTCATGTAACAGTTTACGGGATCTAATTTTGATTTATTCTCATTGTGTGTTTTGAAAATCAGGGAAAATACGCTGAAAATTAAGATAGAAACAAAACATAGTTTTCCATAGTGGGCAAAAGTGAATTTTTCGTATTTCCTCTATTTAGCCCCCTTCTATTAAGACCCCAGTCTGAGGCACACAAAAATAAATGAGCTCGCAGCCTCTATTATTAATCCCCCTCCCCAAAGGGCGTATTTTCTTCATTCAATATAGAAATACAAGCACTATATGCGGCAACGTTTTATCAACGGCCATAAACTGTTAAATTATATACATTAGTCATTAGTTATCACATTTATTTGAAATTGCTGAATTTTGTGATCTCTTGCTCTTGACAGGCAATTTTAGAAACGAGAAGCCTTAAGGGGGGTCCGAGGGCATGGCCCTTGGAAAACGTTTAGATTTCTAAGGCTCTGAAACTCTATTTCCTGCATTTTGAGGGAGAAAAATCAGATTTTGGTGATTTCGATAGTATAATAAATGTAGAAGGTAGATGCAGAAATGAAACTTTTGTAGTTCCAGTGATTATTTATGAACTTGAAAAGTATTTCTGCAATTGAGAAAATTTCCCACTTACTTGCAAACGTGGAAGAACAAAACAGGCAATTTTCCCAGGGGCAGATTTACAGTGAATGGGGCCCCAGATATATAGTTAATATGCCACTTATTATAATTTACATAAGGTGGTGGCGGTAAAATTTCAAATATCCACAGATAGTATCAAATATCAAAAAGCTCTTAGCTCATTAATAGGCCTACATTTTCTGAAAATTTTAAATTTCCAAAAGAAATATCCAGCGGGATATATGCGACATTGTAACTTGGCCTTCTCTACGACTCCAACCATGTTCGAGTGGCAAAAAAAGTTATTGAGTTAGAAATTATTAATATTTACTAGGTGGTGGTTTCAAATACTCGCGCGATCTAACGTCACCATAAGAAACTTTTGAAACATGCATGCTGATAATTATTGATGTTAAATTACCACATTCGGGTATTCCTTTGGTTGTTGTTTCTGAAATCTTGATTCCATCTCTATCTGAACACCAACACTCGTCACTAAGAGTACTGCACTGGATTGAGGAGTAATATCCATGTAGATCACATGATGGCACAAAGCCTTCCGTTTGGTTTGTTGAGAGAATTAATCGCCTATGAAGTTCGCAATGTCTTTTTTCAGTACCTGGAATAATTACAACATAATAATGAGATTAAATATGTTTAACATTTGTGAGTAAAAACCACACAAGACTTCGGCACCCGGACGGAGAGCACGCGAAGACAATACCCTATTGTTTGGATGCTGCGAAAAAATGAAGCCGGGAATATTTCGCGACGGCCATCTTGAACGGACCACGCTGTATAGTTTTAATATGCTAAAATGAATCAGTCGAAAGTTTTCCCGTAATTTAGAACACAAATTACGGCTCCATTACACTTACAGTAACTATGAAGCCGGGATTAGCTCATGGCGACCATATTCCCGGCTTCATAGTTACTGTAATGGAGTCGTAGTTTGTGTTCTATATTATAATAAAACCTTGTACAATAATTCATTTTAGCATCTTAAAAGATCAGAGACAGATAGTCTCTGTCACCTATAGTAAAACCATATAACGGGTCCCAACAAGATGGTCGCCACGAGCTACTTCCGGCTTCATTTTCTGAACAATAGTTGCTCGATCCAGTCTTTATTTAGAGATCAGTGGGTTGACACAGTGAGCTCTATCTATAATAGGAAGACTATGTTCTGGTGATTTTGTACGTCAACTTCTGTCTCCCACGCAACCTTTACTACTTTTCTTAACTATGTTCATTTTGAAAACATACACAAAACATAATATCAAGAGACAGAAATAAACCAATAATTTCAAATTTATAATACCAAAGTCAAGATGGTATATTTTAATAGAAACAAATTGCTGAATTAACACAAAATGACGAATGAAGCCCTCGATAATTCTTGAGGAAAAAACAGGTTAACGAGAAATGACTAAATGAGACTAAATCCTTTTTAAGTACAACCTCGTAGGAGTATAGTATAGTTTATGTCCACAATAGTCAATAATTATGATTAGTTCTAGTTGTATTAAGTAAATACGAACTAAATTTGCCGCACATAAAACGTATCCCTTTAATGTGAACGAGAAATAAAGATTTTGGTTTGGTTTTTCCTTCTTCTTTCAAGCCATTTTATCATCATCAATTGTATTAACTACGCGGAAGTGCGAGCCGCTACTTTCGGAAATTTTTTAAACATCTTAAATTTGCCGCTACTTTCGGGAGGGCCGCTACTTTCGGGATTCTACGGTATTTAAGTTTTTACTTTAGGTTTTGTTTTGTTTGGTTACGAAATCATTTACAAGAACGAAAGAAGTCCTCGAACGAAGTGAAACCGACAAACATTCAGTAACAGAGTACTTGAAACAACCTCGTACCCCACACTCGCTGGGGTTGCTGTTTTATAATTATACAACAGGCACGATGGTGTTATTTGTTTGGTACCTATTAAATAGATTAAAGAGTTGAAATGGTATTGAAAAGACTTGATTTTCCTGCTAACCGGGTTATATTCGTCTGCGACGCGCAGGCTACACTCTAGTAAACATTTGCTTCAAAAACCGTTGCGTATATTTCAGTCATCGCTTGATTAACTCGAAAGTGTTAAGTTTCAACTGTCAAAGTCGAAATGGCATAAGGAAAAAATAAAGGAAATTAAATGTGGTAAATAGGAAGGGACAAAGAAGAATATTCCACAGTATGTTAACATATTTTACCACCCGAAAGTAGCGCGCCGGCCCCCAACAGCGGATAAAACCGAAAGTAAGGGGAGCCGCTGTACTTTCGGGATTCTACGGTAGTGCATAAATATATAATAAGTCAGCACTTAAGACTTTCCTTTTTTCGAATGAATAGTTTTATAGTTATCATAGCTTTATTAGTTATACATAATAGTAATTTTGATTTGATAATGAAATGTAATTAGTTTTATAAGTAACATACGGTAGCTCCCTAGGTTTTCTATATAATGCATAACTATATTGGAAATAACGTTCTTATGGAAGCCTAGTTTTTTCCCCTTATTATCCTGAAATTCTCCATTAAGATTAGTGACATTCTCGCAATAGCACTCCGTCGAGATTTGTTTGTCCGCGGGTTAGGAAGACACTGAATACGGGGAGTTAGGGTTAGATTCTATTTTGATCATTATCATCAAAATATCATGAATTGGCAAATCATCAAAATAACGGTGAGGACAACGTGTATCAGTAAATTTCCCACCAAACTAGCTACCAGCTCGCGCGCGGTCATAAAACCATAGGAGCCGCTTTAAGTAACTTTAAGAATGTATTGTTGTAAGAGCATTGAGACTATCGTATAATGCTCCTAAAACGTTATTATTTATTATTATTAAAGCACAATGTATGTAGACCGCATAGGAGACTGAAACTGACTGGAACATACAAGAAGATGGGAAAACATGGCGTCGTTTTCGTATACGCGACGGTGACTATGAAATTGAGCTGACATCATTTTACGTTTACTGTTCTTCTTTTTAGAGTTAGGATTAGTGTTTTCTTAGGGTTAGTTTTATGGTTCGGTTTATTTTTTGGTTATGGTAAGGGTTAGTATTTGGCATTTGTTGAAAACGTTTGTTGATAAAATGACGTCACGTCAATTTAATAAATGGAAACTAGTGGTAACGTGCCGCTGGGTATGTGTCAATAGATGACGTCATCGAGAAAAATACGAAAACTCGTCTGGAGACAAAGCACACGAAGACATGAACAAAAAAGTTGATCTTGATTTTTCTTACCACAGTAGGGTTTTTGGTAGATACTTGTCCCTGGTTCTGATACTCCCATTTTGTCGGCACACCAGCAAATACCTCTATTAACATTGCATTGTAAGGGTGCAAAGTAACCTTCTTCTGTGCAGACAGGAGTGTATTCTTTATTTATTCTTTTTTGGAAAACATAACAAGGCCTCCGTGCTTCTTCACCTGTTTCGTACATCGAAATAATATAAATATGATTAAGCATTACCAACTGAACCACAGTCCTAATGCACCCAATATTTCATTTGTAATGATTCTTTGTATTCGAAAGAGATTGTAAATATGATGAGAAAAATAATAACAGACATCATTGTTAAGTCACCATTGAACTTTTGAAGTACCTATACTAGCCTCATCTTTGTGATAGCAACAATCTTTATAAAAAATGTGTGTAAAATAAATGAAATGACTCACCACAAACAGGCACACCTTGCGTACGTGTTCCCCTGCCAACTACTCCATAACGGTCCACACACCAACAATAACCTGTGTGGTTATTACATTGAAGAGGGACATAAAATCCCTTATTATCACATATCGGAGTATAAACGTCACGATCAAATATTAGGTTGTTGGCATGGTACAGATGATCCTCGCACGGACCACGTACTTTAGGTACAGCTGGAGCTGGCTTTTCATCTATATCAACATGGTAAATAGGAAATACAATGAGTTTGGAATTATTCTCGAAAAACAGAACATAGATTTGAAATATAACACCGTTTCTGATTGGCTGTTTTGCGTTGCTCTTTTTTTTATGGAGTTGCACTGAAATTCCAAGCGACCAATCAGAAACGTTCCAAATTTTCGTCTTCGGTACGGAGAAAGTTATTTTTAATCATTGAAATAAAGCTTGTTTTTTATTATTTTGTGTTTTATTCTCTGTTATAAAAGAAATGGTTTATGGTTTGGCATACTCCGTCGAGTTATGAATGCACTTGGGAAGTTGGGAGATCACAAAGAAAGATATGTACTTGGGAAGTTGCCAGTTTGGAGATCACAAAGAAAGATATGTACTTGGGAAGTTGCCAGTTGGGAGATCACAAATAAAGATATAAACTTGGGAAGTTGCCAGTTGAGAGATCACAAAGAAAGATATGTACTTGGGAAGTTGCCAGTTGGGAGAGGACGAAGAAAGATGTACACTTGGGAAGTTGCCAGTTGGGAGATCACAAACAAAGATATGCACTTGGGAAGTTGCCAGTTGGGAGATCACAAAGAAAGATATGTACTTGGGAAGTTGCCAGTTGGGAGATCACAAACAAAAATATACACTTGGGAATTTGCCAGTTGCAAGATCACAAAGAAAGATATGCACTTGGGAAGTTGCCAGTTGCGAGATCACAAACAAAGATATGTACTTGGGAAGTTGCCAGTTGGGAGAGGACGAAGAAAGATATACACTTGGGAAGTTGCCAGTTGGGAGATCACAAACAAAGATATGTACTTGGGAAGTTGCCAGTTGGGAGATCACAAAGAAAGATATACACTTGGGAAGTTGCCAGTTAAGAGATCAAAATGAAAGATATGTACTTGGGAAGTTGCCCGAGTTGGGAGAGGACGAAGAAAGATATACACCTAGGAAGTTGCCAGTTGGGAGATCACAATGAAACATATAAACTTGGGAAGTTGCCAGTTGGGAGATCACAAACAAAGATATGTATTTGGGAAGTTGCCAGTTGGGAGAGGAGGACGAAGAAAGATATACACTTGGGAAGTTGGGAGAGCTTACTATATGAATCATTTCGTAATTGAGATTAAAATATTTTGCATTCAATATTCTTTAAAAATATACAAAACCGTTCATCAGTTAATATTTACTATGCATGTGACGAATCAATGAACACGACTGAGCGATCAGAGCTCCCTACTGCAGATCAATTATTTGATATAAAATGAAGGATACCATTAAAGAGTTACCCAAGCCGAATTACTGGATTTTTATTTGATCGCCAGAATTTGTTTTAACTTGGGTTGCAAAGCATATATAACGCTATTCTATCTGTGGATGAAGAGCCTCGATTAAAGACTTTTTTACTTCGCACAATATAGTGACCGTCTCCCCACACCCGAAAAGCCTAGAAACGTATAACAAAATTTTTGCAATTGATATCTTAAAGAGCAAGATCGTGCGTGTTATCAAATAAAAGGTAGGAATGTTCCTCCATCTAAACCTCGTATAAGGTGTTGACAGGCGTGACGTATTTTAGCATACAACTGTAAAAAAAGTGACTAAATAACTCGTGATATTAGGTCAGCTACACCTTCTACCTCTATCTCTACGAACATTATTGACAACTTACGACAATGAGGTTTTCCAAACGTGATGGATCCTTCTATTTCCGTCCCATCATGCATCACACACCAACAATAATCTTTACTGTTACTACATTGTGCTGGCTGAAAGAAACCATTTGATTCACATTTTGGTTCGTGAACCATCTTGGTAAACGACAACTTCTCAAAATGAGATTTTAGTACGAGACATGGTCCATCCTGATCAACTTTGTTGAAGTCATTGAAAACTAAAGAAATGTGGAATACATTGTTAATTACATATTAATATTTCAAAATTAACACTTTAAAAACTTCTTGTTTATAGCAAACCCTGCATATGCTGAAGTGAGGAAACTGTTTGTTTAATTGTAAAATCTTGGAAATCCAAGTTTCCAAGTTTTGAAATCGCAATATGCCCATAAAACGTATACATGTCTATTATACAGTATACATGTTATTAAAACTCTGTTTATTAAAAATCGAATATATATAAGGTAAAATGTTAAGAAATTCAGCCTTCGTCAGCAATTAAAATATAATTTACAAGAAGTTGTTCTAGGTGTTCAAAAGGCAGGACAAGCTCACGAATATCATTATCTGAATTCACGACTTTTGTTAAAGTGGTACTATGATCAAATTTTTACCTATCGATATTTTTACGTATTTATAAAGCAGATCTGCTACATATTACTCGGTCGAAACCGTTTTGCGATTCGACGATGGTAAGTATTATTTTTCTGACTTCGAATCTGGAGTTGTTATGTCCGTCATTAATCGTTCATGTTCCTGATCAGCGTAACGAAAGTGACGTCAGATTCTCAACGCAAAGACTCCACATGGCTAATTCTTCAAGTAAATCCATAGTGATCAAGGCCGTTTTTTCAAATTCTTCGTCTGAAAGGCTGGACATTTCATCTATTTCTCAAAGAAAACAAGTAACCTCGACTGACACAAACAATATTACATTTTGAAATTGCGGGCTCACTTGGAACACGTTCTTAGTAATGGTGGCCTAAATAGTAGTGATCTCAGAGCTCAAAATACTTACTTCAAAATACCATTTTTTTATTTTTTTTACATCGATGATCACTTTCGACCCTGAAATACTATTCTATGCTAAAGAAAATCTAAAAAATGTGAATAATCATCGTAGTGCCACTTTAAGACCATCAGGTTGTATCGTACGTAATTGCAGTCATGCTTCTGTCATTCATTTTTTCTATACAGATAAAACTAAAATCTTTGACTATTTGAAGATTTGGACTGTTACTAAAATGAATGGCTACCTCAAGTCTTCTTATCAGAAGATTTATGATTACGAAATCTAATTTTAAATTGTGTATAGGCAGATCTTACATATTGTACCTTGCACTTACACCACATAGATAACTTTAGTAGAAGTACAATAATATTCAAGTTCTCCTCAATTTTGTAGGATCTATCCGTAGAAAAATATATAAAAAACTCTGCCTGCTGGAAATAATTATTACATAAATCGCACTTCTTTGTGAATTTATAACATCCTTGGTGTTTGTAAGTTTTGTTGTTTCCTAAATCTCGAGGGTGCTAAAATATCCTTCAGGTTCTTAGTTCTACGATAAGATGGTAAGAAGGACTTAGAAGGAAATATTTCATGTGCATGCAATTTTAAAATTCTATGAATATCGGGAGGTTTCGGATTATAATCTAGAACTAATGGATCACTTTCCTCTCAGAGTTTACTTTGGGCTTAAGTAGGGTCGACCTTTGAATCCTTGAGGCCCTAAGAAATTTCTCTTCCACAAGCTTCGAGTTGTAGCCTTGAGATTTCAAATAATGTTTATTCTCCTGACACCTTCCCTCCAAGTTCTCGCTAAATGAACAATTTCTATGGATTCTTTAAAAAGC
This sequence comes from Chrysogorgia sp. JL179-B06, assembly GCA_035772405.1. Taxonomy (NCBI): domain Eukaryota; kingdom Metazoa; phylum Cnidaria; class Anthozoa; order Scleralcyonacea; family Chrysogorgiidae; genus Chrysogorgia; species Chrysogorgia sp. JL179-B06. The sequence goes on along the minus strand of JAYKKM010000054.1, from coordinate 4,291,640 downwards.
TATAGAATTCTGGCATTGTCCTGGGCATTGTCTATGTGGGCTTAGCACAGATATCCATAGAAATAAGTCCATCCTTTTCAGGTGCAATATAAGGTCAAGTATATTCAGGCTCAACTCTGAATACACAAGTGTGAATTTAATAATGGTATAGAGAATTGAAATTTAAGTAGTTTAGGCAATCCAAGCTTCCAAACATCAATAACATCATCTATCTCCACCACAGGTTGGGCCTGATTGCTACGCCATCAGTCTTAGCTAAGTTTGGTGTACTGCCGAAATAGCGTGTAAGTTTCACCGATGTAGAGGGAACAGTATTTACTACAGGATATACAGTGATTGGTTCTTAGACTAGCTAGATATATCAGCTCATATATTGCATTAGTAATGTGAAATAAAATCGCGAAACGTTTTGCTAAAGTCAATGAGAAAGAAATCAGGTATTTGCTTGATAAAATAATGTAGCACTTGCTCACACCTCAACCCCGTTACGTGTATTTCTACACCTAAATCAAATTTCGTTATTCGGCATAGTTTTACATGCACCTCCAACAACATCATTTACATTGCAGAATATAGCCCATATAAGGTATATATTACCTGCACTTTGTCGTGGTCACGAAAATAATCGTTGCAATAAATTATCAAATTCCTGTGATTAGGTAATGTTATATATATTTATCTTCATATATATTCAACTTACAACAATTAGGCGTTCGTTTGGTTCTTGATCCAGCAATTTCCTCGCCCTCTTCATCTGCACACCAACACTCTCCTTTGTACACATCACATTGCAGTGGTGAGTAATTACCATCTGGTTGACATAATGGAACAAATGGCTTCTGCAAAAAGGATGTTTCTTGCGCTTTAAGGCGTTCAGTGGGGCAATGCTTCCTTGTTAGCGCAGATACATCTAGGATTGTGGAAACAAAAGTCTGTTTATTCCAGAAGAGGCAACATAGTAGAATTTCATATATGTACTAATTCATACCTTAATTAAATGAAGGCCTGTTTGTTTGCACGACAAAAGAAAATAGAATGGTTCCGACAAAAGTAAATTATTGAAAAGTAGGGAATGGTACCGAAACGGGTTATTTACACAACGATTTACTCAACGATTTACACGGCTGAGCATAACAATACATGAGGCTAAGAAAAAAGAAAAGGGAACAGGTACGTGATAATATGTGAGCGTTTATACGATGCTCAAAAACCCGACAGACAATTACCGAACCCAGTTTTATCCGTTCTAATCCGTTCATTTTCCGTGTTTCCATAGAGTTTTATAAAATTAATAATGTTTACTCTACGCATATACTAATTCATTTTCTAAGGGTTCCCTTTTGATACACACTGTAGATTCGTACGTCATAATGGCTAAATATTAATAATTACAAATCACAAACGGATATAACGCTTTTGGTTTAATGGTAAATCAAAAGCGTTATACCCGTTTGTGATTTGTAATTATTAATATAAAACAACAGACCTTACGCCAATATGACGTACGAATCTATTAGTGATTACCACGCGAGATTTCATTTTTCATGTTAATGATGAACTCCCTCTGGGAAACGGAAAACAATTGAAGGTATACCGAAAAGGATTCTGGTAGTAGTAGTCATTAATAGATTCATGCGTCATAACGGGTAAGGTCTATCGTTTCAATACAAATACTAGAAAACGTTTGTCCGAGTCTCCATAACGTGCAGATCGAAACACTCATGAAATAATAAAAACACTCGCCTTGGCGGCCAAGCGTTTACTATGCGCATTCTCATTGGTTGTTAGCCATGATCTATTAGAGGACAGATGCACAGCTCAGTGAGCTCACGTTTTATTGTAAGAACATTTAATGGTAAGAACATCAGTGACCCACTCGATCATCGTCTCGTGTGCTCTTTTTTGTTCTTATCACGTTCTGACGTCATCTATGCATCTATAACTGAACAGACAACGGCAAATGGAATTTCCATTGTGATTTCGAGTCCTCCAAACTTCCACGAGTATTTTCGTTTAACTTAATGGGAACACGGGGCAATGTTTTCTATTTTATTCATAAAATAACCAATCTGACTATCAACAAATCATATGTATTTCTAGTACGTATTACATATAAGGATACTAGCAAATACAAGACATTGACGAGCAAATGTACATTGCCCTCGTACCATCCCACTAGATGTGGGATTGTTAACACGTTACTGAGCGCATGCGTCTAACAGTCAATTTCTAATCCCACATGCTTAGTCTGTCTCACTATTCTACTAATCTAGCTCCCCAAGGGATGGCCTGAAAACACAGCTGCGGGGTTAGGGTTACAAAACTCGTTAGACTGGGTAGGACCTTTGTTGTTTTGGGGTCGGTTACAATCCAATTAATTAGGAGGCTGGTACAAGGGCAACGTGTCAGTTATTTGCGCGTTAATTCACTCTATTAGCTCGTCAATGCCTTCTATTTGCGCCTCCTTATAAGGAATACTACTAGATACTCCATCCAATAAATAGCCGTTACAACCTCTTTATATTACACTATTAACACGTTTGTTCTCATTGCATATTTAGAAACTACCTTTGATTCCTGTTTAACAGCCGAAAATAATTAGTATCGGACATACCACACTCAATGACTCCTTTCTTTTTTGTTCCTGTTATCATATTGCCATTTTTTTCAACACACCAACAATATCCATTATAACACTGTTTGACATCATAATTTCCATCTTCATCACATATGGGATTAAAAGGTTTTCGATTTGAAAGTACAGATATCATGTTATTTTTCCTCGCTCTGTGCCGTATACATGGCGCAGTTCTGGAGGGATTATTAGCGGTAAAAACGTCGGTTAGATTCAATGATTTAGCAGCTATATAACAAAGATGATTCGAGATTAGATGATGTTGATACATAGGAACCATTATTATGAATGTACGTTCCTATGTATCATTATTGTAACTCTCACTGTTTCTCTCATTCTCTTATATTCACTCTCCGCACTATCACTGGTTCCTCATCATCATCATCTCACCTGAAGAAGGACACATCGTCCGAAACGTTCTCCATTAATATACGTATAAGTACTATTACGAAAGTATTTTTCGACACATTGAAGTTCTAATCTCTTATTTCTCCTTTTCATATTATTATATCCAGTTCTTTTGAGAACTTAGCAGTTTTCCTATTTATTCTCCTCTTCATCATCATCATACACACAGCTCGTTCATGTATTTCTTCGAGCAATGTGATAGACAATACAAGACAACGGTGTTATTTCCTATTTTTAAAATATGAAATAACAGGCTCTGATTAGTTCAGCCTTATTTTCTATCAGAGTACAGTCTTTTTATTTAATTTTCATTTTGTATTAGATTGCCTCTGTCGTAAGACACTATAAAACAAATTATTTGTTATCAGAGGCGTAGGAAGCGGGGTGGGGACGGCTTTTGTGGCTGACCCCCCAAAAATCAGGGCAAGCGTTGCTAAATTTAATGTTTTTCCCAGTTGTATTAGTACGACTATATAGAGGCTAGGAGAGAAGCTACTTAAGGTAATCTACCTACGGGCTTCATCTACACGAGATTTTACAAACGGGTGTAGCCTGAATAGCCTGAAGTGTTTGCCCTAAACAATCTCGTTCCCAGATCTGGGAACGAGATTAAACCCTTGCCACGCGAGTGTTAGATTTGTCCCAGACCCTTCTGTCAGTGCCATGCGCAAAAAATGGCGTCACCTGGTAAGAGGCAGAAGGCAAGCTTGGATTCATTTGAACTATACGCTCGCTGTAGAATTATATAAATGAAAAAATTTGCTCAAATTGCTGCAATTTGTCTTTCAGAGGTTCTAGATTTCAAAAATTTCGGGCCTTGTAAAAATACGGTCACTGATTACCTGCTTGTCGACTTCAACACCACCCCCCCCCCCCCCCCCACACACACACACACACACACACACACACTTTAAGTCCGTTCCTACGCCTCTGTTTGTTATAGAAACCTGAATGACGCCATATTAACCGAAAATTGAAACACCTGAACTTCCACTGGAAGGCATAATTAATGCCTTCCAATTTTTTCAGTTGAAATGACGTCATTCGTGATCCCTTTATCATAGCACAGAGACGTCGCAAGCAATTTTATATTTGTTAATATACTTATGATAAACATGGATACTTACAACAGCGGGGTTTTCCAAACGTTAGTGATCCCTTTATTTCTGTTCCGTCATGCTTTACACACCAACAGTAGTCCTTATTATAGCTACATTGCTTTGGTTGAAAGAACCCATTTTCTCTACATACCGGTTGGTGGGTTTGATTGGTAAAAGGTAGTTTTTTAATATACCATCTGTGTAAATAGCACGGCCTTTTCCCTGCTTTACTGATAACTTTGGAAACTAAAGAAATAAAGCACATGAAAAAATTGATTGTCTGTGGTTGATAAAAGGGAGCGTGAATACCTAATTTGGAAATTCAAGGTGGAGAATCAGATGTTGTTATTCTTTTTCCTGTTTTCTTTCCAAAAAAAATTATAGGTTTAAGTGGTGAAATCCCCTTCAATATACCAATGTAAAATCAGCTAAATTTCCAAAAGATTTTTAAAATTAGGTAAATAACTACTCTACACCCGCAACTATACAAATGTTTCGTTAAGTTCCTGACCATAAGTATATTGAGGAAAGCGATTTGGACGACGACCGATTTAACCACTAAACTTAAATTGTAAAATTAAGTATAGTGACAACCGTAGTTTGATGCTATTTTGGCTTTAAAAGCAACGATTCACTACCCAACGTTTCGACACTCCACCTATAGTGATGTCATCAGGAGTAGCAAACTGAAAACGGGTTCACGTATTTATAGTTCCGTATATTGAAGGAATTACGGAACTAATCATAAAAATCTTAAGTATAGTTTCAACGTAAAAGTTGCTGAAAAACGTTTCTTGAAGTTGGATCATATTTTTGGAAAACGCAAAGATCATAAGCACAAAGAACGTCAAAGATGTTGTCTAGAAGCATCGCATATTAATAGTGCTCACGCCCCATTATGATAACGACGGTCTATCACAGCTGGAAGACTATTTACATCTTGATAGATAACGTCATTAGCAACTCAGTGACGGTGTAAAAATGTGAAGAAGTCAGGAGGTAATACAGGTACTGGTATGCATTAGTCCCACGTCACACTCAAGCCTAATCTTCAAAGTAAATATAACAAATTTGTTTTTTTATTGAGATGCGAAGCTGTGAGTTTTTCTAAAAATACAGGTACTGGTATGCATTAGTCCATCTTCACACTCAAGACTAATCTTCAAAGTAAATATAACAAATATGTTTTTACATTGAGATGCGAAGCTGTGAGTTTTTCTAAAAATATAAAAGGTACTGGTATGCATTATAATCCCGCATCGCTCTCATAACTATAGTCTTCAAAGTAAATGTTATCTGTTTTAAAAGATGACTGTGTTTTTTATGTTGCCAACTTCATGATCGAAATAGTAAAGCTATTCCAGTCCACTAGGCTGAATATTGTATACGTAACCTGTAAAATAACTTAGAAGATAAAATATGTCAATCACCTGAGTTATGTGCAAAATTATGTATATTAATATGTATAAAATATTACAGGACGGTGATTTTCAAGTAAAGTGTTTGTCTGGTCTCCCATTGTGTATCTCCGTCTCCATCATTCATATATGTTTTATACTTATTCAACTTACAACAATTAGGTGTTCGTTTGGTTCTTGATCCAGCAATTTCTTTGCCGTCTTCATCTACACACCAGCAGTTTCCTTTGTACACGTCACATTGTAGTGGTGAGTACTCGCCATGTGGTTGACACAATGGAATAAATGGCTTGATGGACAAGGATAGTTTCAGCGCTTCTAGCCGTTTAATAGGACACACCTTTCTTGTTGGTCCCGACGATGACTTTGGTTCTTTAAAAAACAAATTGTACATTCAAATCACAATTAAAAAAAAGGATAAAAAATGTGTATACCCTGTATATACTATTGCTACACTTCCGGTGGAATTACGCAATATGATTGGTTAATTCGCGGTCCGGGTTTGGCCGCCCGAGGGCGATTACGGATTTTCTGGCGCTTTTGGCGAGAAAACTGCTTGTGTTGATTTGAGCACTGAAAAAAACCTCAACAATGAAATATGTTGGAATATTAGTGTTGCTTTTCTTTAATGCTGTTTACGCAAAATCACGACAAATCTTTCATTCGGCATACCAACAACGGTGCCAACATGAAGCGATTAAGGTATATAGCAATGAAAAACTGAAATAAAAGCTATATAATAAACGTCTACTTATTCTCCTCGAGTGCTAGTGTTTTGAATATGTAGCAATGCGAAACTGAACTGCCGAGATATTTTAGGAACGAAATATTGACGTTTCGAGGGGAGCCTTTCATCAGAATAAACGTAAAGAGTAAAACGTCAGTCCTAGATTTCTGCGAAGACCTTGGTACGGTAATGAACAATTTTCGCTCCGAAAATGCCCCTTATACATGCTTTTAAAACTTGAATATTTAAATTTCTTAATCATAATTTTAAATTGAATACTGTCTGGGCGGCAATGGTGTACGTTCTGCGCTTGGTTTGGGTTATCTCGATCTTTACCATCTGATGATGAAATATTGATCATAAATAATCTTGGCGTGGTGTAGAAATGGAGTTGTTGTGTAATTATTATTAAATTAACAGTAATTATTTATTATTATTATTTGTAAATATACTTTTAAATTCTGGGTCCGCAGTAATTGGCTATGCTGTTGCGGTCACCCTGCCATTGTTTTATTACTATATAATGTAATCTATGTTAGGTTTTTTTTGTGTGTTTTTTTTTTGCACAATGGTGAAGCTGATAAAATAAAATAAAATAAAATAAATATAGCATTTATTAGTTGAAGGTCCCATATAGAATTTATTAGTTGAAGGTCCCATAAACATATTAAATGTGACATTTTGTAACAACAAGATTTATAATATAGACATCCACCATATAAGCTGTTCTGCAATCTGATTAGTTCTTATACTAGCAACCTATCAGTGCATGTTACTAAAGCTAATATGGCGGATGTTTTACTAAAGTGAATGGGTGAAGGTGCGATCAGAAAAAAATTTGGCCCCCTAGCGGGGTTCGGGGGGATTTCCCGCAGGAAAATTTTTGAATTTAGGGTCTCTGAAATGGAATTTCGTGCATTTTGAGAACACTTTTAAGTAAAATCTAAAGACCACAAATCACTTTTTTTGTAGTGTATCATTATTTTTAAGAAAATATTATTAATAATAGCACCATTAATAAAAAGAGGCAGTTTGCCGAATGGGCTGATGGGCCTCCATGGCTGAAATAATCTTTAGTGCCGCCACTGAAGATTATTTCAGATACAGTGGAATACCTCGCCGTCTGCAGTAAAGACTGGAACTGAATCGCTAATCCAAATGAAACCTTTATTAATACCAACCCACACAATATCGTTCCCAGAGCCTGGTGGCCAGAAGGAACGCAGGCTCTGGAAACAAGATTGTAACCGCATAAAAAGTTTGACTACTCAACGCAAATTTATCACATATAGCCGTTCTAATAAATTTCGGCAAGGAGAGTTGAAAAAATGGGGTACAATTTATCCCGGGCATTCTGTGTCCCCCTCCCGCGATACTAATTGAGATGTCAGCGGTTATCGCGTAAGTGACATTCAGCGTCATGCTTTTTTATTGCTTTTAGTAAGCAGTTGGTGATACGTATTAAATATTTTACATACATGGAAAGCCAGATGGGAAAATTATTGGTGACCAATATTATTGTGACAATAATATTGGTCACCAATAATTTATATTGTGATTCAGTTTAATCTGATTTTTTAAAGTTTGTATGGGCATTGCAAAATTTATATGTGAAAGTGCAAATATATACATGTATATGTACACTGTATATGGTCTATTGATCAAAGTAAACTGAAATGCAATAACGCTTCTGATGCGTAGTACCATTTATAGAAAAACATTCCAAATCAACACAAGTATATACCATAGGACAGAGTCATAATGACGAGAATTGGAAATTTTCTTGCCATCCATATCGGGATTTGGCAATTTGCATCGAACGGATCGAGGATCGGATACATTTGAATATACGCGCGCGGCAAAACCACTGATCCACAAAACGCGCAATAGTTCTTTCTACGCTGATCGCTGATTGAAAAATTTCTTACAAGAGCTTTCTATCAATGTATAGTACAATATAAAAATAAGTGAAAACTGAAATAAGCTGAAACAATCACACAACAAACAAACGTTATGAGCTGAAACAATCACACAACAAACAAGACGCCATATTGGATTTTCGACGCCATTTTGAATTTTCGAAATTCATAAATTAAAAACCATTTCCTTTATGTACGATACTTCTTTATATATTAATTTAAATTTCGTTCTTAGAGCTTTCTTTTGATATATCGTACGTATTTGTAGGACGACTATTTAAAAAGTTATTAGTAAAACAAATTTGGTTACCACGGCAACAAAAAAGGACCGTTTGCCTTACTGAAAAAGTTGGTTTGAAGACAATTGCCACCACCCTCTGGGTAGGATTCCTAGGATCCACCCGTAATAATTAAATAAAGCAACACATACCACAATCCACGTCCCCCTTTTTTTTTGTTCCTTCTATTATTTTACCATTGCGACGAGTGCACCAACAATATCCATAATAACACTGCTTTTTTTCATAACGTCCTTCGGTGTCACAGGTTGGATCATAGAATTTATGTCGAACCATACGAATTAATTTCTGTCTCCTCCTCTTGTGTCGTAAGCACGGATAATGTTCTGATAATTTATGATGGGGAACAGAAAACCAGTCTACGACCTCTGTTACTGTGCTGTCTGATAAAAGAAGATCTTATCCTTATATTAATATTATATATTATTATACTCGTAATTACTATTAATTAACCACGTTTACTTTTACGATTACGATAACGATTATTACAATTATGATTACGATTACGATTATTACGATTACGATTATTACGATTATCATTATTACGATTATTACGATTATTACGATTATCATTATTAGGATTACGATTATTACGATTATTACGATTATTACGATTATTACGATTATCATTATTACGATTATTACGATTACGATTGTTACGATTACGATTATTACGATTATCATTATTAGGATTACTATTATTACGATTATTATTATTACGATTACTATTATTACGATTATTACGATTATCATTATTAGGATTACGATTATTACGATTATCATTATTACGATTACTATTATTACGATTATTACGATTATCATTATTACGATTACGATTATTACGATTACTATTATTACGATTATTACGATTATCATTATTACGATTACTATTATTACGATTACTATTATTACGATTATTACGATTATCATTATTAGGATTACGATTATTACGATTACTATTATTACGATTATTACGATTATCATTATTACGATTACTATTATTACGATTATTACGATTATCATTATTACGATTACGATAATTACGATTACTATTATTACGATTACTATTATTACGATTATTACGATTATCATTATTAGGATTACGATTATTACGATTATCATTATTACGATTACTATTATTACGATTATTACGATTATCATTATTACGATTACGATTATTACGATTACGATGATTACGATTACTATTATTACGATTATTACGATTATAATTATTACGATTACGATTATTACGATTACTATTATTACGATTACTATTATTACGATTATTACGATTATCATTATTACGATTACGATTATTACGATTACTATTATTACGATTATTACGATTATCATTATTACGATTACTATTATTACGATTACTATTATTACGATTATTACGATTATCATTATTAGGATTACGATTATTACGATTACTATTATTACGATTATTACGATTATCATTATTACGATTACTATTATTACGATTATTACGATTATCATTATTAGGATTACGATAATTACGATTACGATTATTACGATTACTATTATTACGATTATCATTATTACGATTACGATTATTACGATTATCATTATTAGGATTACGATTATTACGATTATCATTATTACGATTACGATTATTACGATTATCATTATTAGGATTACGATTATTACGATTACGATTATTACGATTATCATTATTACGATTACGATTATTACGATTATCATTATTAGGATTACGATTATTACGATTACGATAATTACGATTACTATTATTACGATTATTACGATTATCATTATTACGATTACGATTATTACGATTACTATTATTACGATTATTACGATTATCATTATTAGGATTACGATTATTACGATTACGATTATTACGATTATTAGGATTACTATTATTACGATTACTATTATTACGATTATTACGATTTCTATTACTATTATTACGATTATCATTATTACGATTACGATTATTACGATTACGATTATTACGATTATTACGATTATCATTATTACGATTATTACGATTATCATTATTACGATTACGATTATTACGATTATTACGATTATTACGATTATTACGATTATCATTATTACGATTATTACGATCACGATTATTACGATTATCATTATTACGATTACTATTATTACGATTACGATTATTACGATTACGATTATTACGATTATTACGATTATTACGATTATCATTATTACGATTATTACGATTACGATTATTACGATTATTACTATTATTACGATTATTACGATTATCATTATTAGGATTACGATTATTACGATTACGATTATTACGATTACGATTATTACGATTATCATTATTACGATTATTACGATCACGATTATTACGATTATCATTATTACGATTACTATTATTACGATTACGATTATTACGATTACGATTATTACGATTATTACGATTACGATTATTACGATTATTACTATTACGATTATTACGATTACGATTACGATTATTACGATTACGATAATTACGATTACGATTATTACGATTACGATTACGATTACGATTATTACGATTACGATTACGATTACGATTACGATTATTACGATTACGATTTTACGATTAGATTATTACTATTACGATTATTACGATTATTACGATTACGATTATTACGATTACGATTACGATTACGATTATTACGATTACGATTTTACGATTAGATTATTACTATTACGATTATTACGATTATTACGATTACGATTATTACGATTACGATTACGATTATTACGATTACGATTATTACGATTACGATTATTACGATTACGATTATTACGATTACGATTACGATTATTACGATTACGATTATTACTATTACGATTATTACGATTACGATTACGATTATTACGATTACGATTATTACGATTACGATTATTACGATTACGATTACGATTACGATTATTACGATTACGATTATTACGATTACGATTATTACTATTACGATTATTACGATTACGATTACGATTACGATTATTACGATTACGATTATTACGATTACGATTATTACTATTACGATTATTACGATTATTACGATTACGATTATTACGATTACGATTATTACGATTACGATTATTACGATTATTACGATTATCATTATTAGGATTACGATTATTACGATTACGATTATTACGATTATCATTATTACGATTATTACGATCACGATTATTACGATTATCATTATTACGATTACTATTATTACGATTACGATTATTACGATTACGATTATTACGATTATCATTATTACGATTATTACGATCACGATTATTACGATTATCATTATTACGATTATTACGATTATTACGATTATCATTATTACGATTATTACGATTATTACTATTACGATTATTACGATTACGATTACGATTATTACGATTACGATAATTACGATTACGATTATTACGATTACGATTATTACGATTACGATTACGATTACGATTATTACGATTACGATTATTACGATTACGATTACGATTACGATTATTACGATTACGATTATTACGATTACGATTACGATTACGATTATTACGATTACGATTATTACGATTAGATTATTACTATTACGATTATTACGATTATTACGATTACGATTATTACGATTACGATTATTACGATTACGATTATTACGATTACGATTATTACGATTACGATTACGATTATTACGATTACGATTATTACGATTACGATTATTACGATTACGATTATTACGATTACGATTATTACTATTACGATTACGATTATTACGATTACGATTATTACTATTACGATTATTACGATTACGATTATTACGATTACGATTATTACTATTACGATTATTACGATTACGATTATTACTATTACGATTATTACTATTACGATTATTACGATTACGATTATTACGATTACGATTACGATTATTACGATTACGATTATTACGATTACGATTTTTGCGATTATTACGATCACGATTGCCATTATTACGATTTCCATTATTACGATTTCCATTATTACGATTTCCATTATTACGATTTCCGTTACTTTTACTTTTACTTTTACTTTTACTTTTACTTTTACTTTTACTTTAAGGGGAACTGTAGTCAAAGAATAAATAATATTTAAATCAAAGATCTTTAAGTGTTATGTTTAAGAATATTAATAATTTAACGATATCTAGTAGTATAGAGAGTGGCGGTACGAGCTCAGTCAACGTCAACCGTAATATAAACACCAAAACATCGCCAAATTTGTGTCGAGCCACAACTTAGCGATGTTTTGGTGTTTATGTTTTACAATCGACGTTGACTAACTCGTACCACCACTCTCTATACTACTATGGCAATCATTAGTCATTCTAAACACCCCTCCCATGTTTTCTACTCAATTGATAAGAAATACTAAAATAACTGTTTTCGCTAAATTTAAAGCTAGAATATGTCGTTTCATCATTTTCACGTCTTTAAAAAGTAGAAAGTGTCGTTTCAACATTTTCGCGTATTTAAAAAAAAGGCATAGTGTGCCACTTCAACGTTTTCACACATTTAAAAAAGTAGAAGGTGTCATTTCAGCATTTTTACATTTTTGTTCAACAAACCACCGACACGTTCCACTGCTGTCTCACAAATTCACGCGCGAAAAAAAAACCACCAGATTTTGATTCTAGTGGTGATGTTTATCCAAATGGATGGCGAAATGGCGCTCTTTTGATTGGCTAACAACGTTAGCTAACAAATAGCCAACTACTCTACGAATTAGTCCGTTTGCTCACTACTCTTAGTGTTTACCACCTCGCTCCTAAAATGGTGATCGTACACATGTTTCGACGTTATAATTCCTCCAGACAACAAGCCTAAGAAAGGCACGTATGGTGTCACAACCGCGACAATGCTCTCGACGTCTTTCTTTAGTAACGGATCTTTTTGTAGTTCGTCATTTAGTTCGTCAGGATTCTCTATAGCGTTCAACCCATCTAGTAAGCTGGCGAATTTGCTGATTAGCAAGTCGGTGAGAAAAGCGTTTGCGATCTCCATTCTCTTCAACTCGTGTTGGCGCCATATCTTATCAATAACTTTTGCGGACGCTTTTTTAATGTATGCTTCGGACTGACTCACCACGCCGTCACCGGACAGTCTAATAAGTTCGGATCTCCTAACGTCAATGTCATCTTCCACAGTCGAAGTGTTGTCAGTCTCCTCAACTAATTCCTCAATCGTAGGATTTTCCTCACTTTTGCGTTTCACCATCGCGTTATTACTTATACCCATATTTTATTGCGGAATAACAACTTCGTGACTGTATGGATAGCGCAGTGAGATTTCGAGTCTAGCGTACTTATTATTTTTTAATGCGGTCACAATCGCCAACGATTTTTCTCTGCTAATGTTTCCAAGGTAATCGTCGATAACGACCTTCATATCACTCCTACTTGGGCAGTAGAAGCAAACGAGCTTACTAATATTTTCTCTGTACGGTTTTGCGATCGACGTCAGTTGTTGTGTGATGACAATAACGCTCAACATAAAATGTCGCGCACTAAAAGCTAAGTTGACCAACTGACTAGTCCTATTCTTGACATCTTGAGAACTTGCACAGTCGTCCAACACAATCAGAGTGTTAGTGCCTTTAAAAACATTTGTTACACACTTGAGAACAGCGTCGACACTGTCCTGTGTGCAGTCTATCGCTAGCACGTCGGGGTCGCGCACATATCTCCAATCTTGATATGCTTTGTTCCACTCAAAAGTAGGGCAAATCAACACAATGTAGTCAAATTTACTAAAGTACTCAGATTCCAATGTTTCCAGCAAATAATGCGTCTTACCACAAGCTGTCATACCGACAATTAGCATATTAAACGGAGTCTCCATTAACTCACGTTTGATTTAATACTGGATTGATTGCAACCCATTGTTCATAAAGTTGACCAACCCATCGCTTATCACAAACACCCTACACATGACGTTCGCAGTCGTCACTTTTTTAGTGATTTCAAGAAGCACGCCAGATTGTGTGTTCACAATTTTTTTACCAGTGGCGACGTTGTAATTATCTTGGACGCTCCTCAAGTCGATGACTAGCGCAAAGCCATCTTTATAGAACTTCTGTATGGTCATGAACTGAGCGTGTTCTTCACCCAAACCAAACAGTCGTTTCGCTTCTGCGTAGAACTTCGATTTCGGAATGCCTTGTGAGTACACGCTATTTGGCACACCTTCAATTGTGACTCTAACACTATCAATATTTGGGTAAAGAAACTCCTCACTGTCTGTTCGCACCTTATTCGTGAATAGCAACACAATTGCCTTCATGCTTTTTCTTGGAAGATTAATGTTTTCATTCACAATGGTCGTGCCTTTGTCCCATTCGGTGGTTTTCATCAACGTAACGTGCTCATATGACAAACTACGACCACTTGCGTAACCCGACGCTATTTCATCAGCAAGCTCCTGGTTATCGATCGTTTCGTACTCAAGCTCGAGGTTCTCCAGAGTGTATCCGCCCACAGCGCTACCGGATTGCGCCACCATGATGTCTGTGGCCTTAGGAAGTGTGATCACATACTGCAAGTTGTTGTTCATGCTAAAAGGAGCGTACAATCCATGGTCGTTCATGATCTTGCCGAGCTTTATTCGCTGTTTCGTTCCAATCACACCAAACATCAACGCGTCACTAACTTTAGCGACGTTCCCACTCGCCGCGCCACTGTCGTCCTTAGAAATTAACTTTCTCAAGTTCTCACCACCAATACCATAGTCAATCATTTGGTCTCGCGCAGTGACACTCTCCCAAAGGTCGCGATAGACACCAGTGTAATTTTCCCCATTGTTGTCGTACACAGTCTCCCCAGCTAGTCTCACAACAAGTTTCTCAACCAACAACTTGCTAACATTATTCAAGAACCAGCTTTTAGCGTTTGCATTCTTAAAGTCGAACACTAAACCTAACGATCCAGGCACCAAACAGCTACTAACCTTGAGCTTAGGTATATCAATGTAAAGTTCCTCGCCAGGACTGACTTTATTAGGGTTCAACGTGATCACATGCTGCGTTCTCACCCCTTTTATGCCGCCCATAGTTGCTCGTCTAAAACCAGGGCTCAACTCTGCCGACGTGACGTTCATATACCTTTACATATATTTCGTTACTACCGTTTTAGCTTGTAATAATCATAAGCAAACCACGCAAGTACCACCGCGAGTACCCACAGATTTTGAGCCAACCAAGCGAGACCCTTTGCACCCAACGTCAACATATTGTAAACTAAATTAGCCAGCCCAACAGCCCATGGACCCATCTTCGTTATCGCGTTCTTAACAGCCTGTGCGAATGACTTTGTGGCCATAGCACCTTTCATAACAGCAGACCTACCAGCGATAATAATTGTTGTTATAATTCCAGCCATTGAAATTGCCACAGCGCTCAACCCAACCACATTTTCTCTAGCCCACTTCTTGAACTTCTGCAATCTGTTAATGTCAGTCTCTTGTTGCTCTCTAACCTCCTCCATTTCTCGCTGTTTAATGACTCTGTCTCGCGCTTCTTCAAGCCCCACGATACGTTCTCTCAATTCAAAGATAACGCTCTCGTCGTCTTCACCATCTAGTTTGTCTGACGCTCTATTTATCGCTTCTTGAAAGTGGTCTGCTTGTGTTTGCAACGCACCATTGTCACCTGTTCTTGATTCAGGCAACACACTATCGCTCGGGTTAAGCACACCATTCAGCTCACGGTTTTCGTTTGGTGTTAGCCCATGTATGTCGTCGCGCTCCGTGTGTGTGGTGTCCAACAACGACATACTCCTCACAGTTTCCTCACGGTCTTTCGAGTTGGCTAGGATTTTATCCATAAGGTTTTTAAATTGGAAAACTGAGCGTCGCGCGACTTCAACGTCGTTATTGTACCGCAGAACACCACCCTTCCCACGTTTGAGAACTATTTGCTCTTTACCAAATTCGTTTTTATTAAGCATAGGTTTGAATGATATATTATTGCTCTTACTTATTGACACTCTGTTTCGCAGCGCTAACACATCGTCGTCACGAGTGTCAAACTTGAATCGCACCCCAGTTTTATTACTAAAGAACTTTTCTAAGCTTATCAAAACTTGGTTCTCAGGGCTCGACGGCAAATCGTTGACATCAAACTCTACTACTGGGACTTCTGTGCTAGTTCCCCTTATTGTCACCGTTTTACCACCGTCAGCGTCAATAAACGACGTCTCCTCTCGCCCACCTCGTCTTTTATCAAGCTCACCTCTTATCTTTTCTACGTAGTCATGATAGTTGTCGTAATTAACACGGACGTTCGTCGACATGTTTTTTACAGTGTACTTAGTGTCCATGTCTGTAAGCCGCTCCTCAATATTAGTGAGTTCCTCTTCTAGTCGCTCATCACTCATGCCTTCGTACTTGTCGAGGTTTTCCATCTCAAAGTCGTCGAGACCTTCCCCACCTTCGGCCATATTACACTAGCTCACATTTTGAATGTCGCTTTCCGGTATCCACGAATTATGTTTGCTCTCATAACCTAACCATTTGACCAGCGCCATCTTCTTTCCTCTGACTCTCTTTCTTTTCAACACCTTTTCAACTCTGTACACATCGCCACCAGGTTTCTTATTGACCAGCGATAATTCCTGTTCATAAAATTTCCCAATAATCTGTTCACCACTTATGTCCTCAATTTCGTACACATTTGGATCACCACGAATAACTTTCACCACTTTAAACAGCTCTTCAGTGAAGTTGGCTTCGTAGCCCTTTGTGAACACACTCTTGTACTTACTAATTCTCACTGATTGACCAACTCTAAACTTTGGCAATGGATTGTCCGCAAATTGGTGACCAAACAAAGTGGTCCAAACTTCGCCCTCATTTGACTTATCGACATCCTTTGGCTTCATCATAATACTGCGATTCACATTGCTATTGTAATTGCTTACAAACTGGTCAAGGACGTCAATCCATTTGTATGTCCCACGGGTGTAAAAGTACTTCCACATAATGCTCTTGAGACTTCTATTAAAACGCTCAACAACAGCGGCCTTTTTATCACTCTTTGTGCTGAAATATTCAACACCATGTTTTTTCAACAAACTTCTCACACCAACGTTGTAGAACTCAAGTCCGTCGTCAAATTGCGCTAACTTAGGCGTGGTTCCAAACCGATCTTTAAAGTCAACCAACAATTTTCCAACAGCCTCAGTCATGTTCTTAGTGTCTTTTCTATAAACTGTAATTCCAAAAGCGTATCTACTCAATATTTCAATGCCTGTCAATATCCAATAATACCCTCCATTCTGTTTTGAATACTTACTCATGTCCACTAAGTCCATTTGGAGCTCTTCACCAAGAAACCCAACAAAAGTCGCGCGGAACTTATGTCTTCTAACAATGGGTTTGTACCTAGTGTAAGTATCCTGCGTGGTCAACCATTCTTTCACTGTTTTTCTAGTTACTTTCAATCCGTCTCCCAATGCACTTTGATACAACCTCTCTGCACCAGTGTACCCTGTCTTGGGACTATAATAGATGTCTCTCAACCCCTGCTCTGTTTCCACACCGAGCTCCATATAATTCACACAATATACAGTTCCAATAACACCGCGCCAACGTCAGCGTCACCATTGTTTGGTTTGACACGAAACGTCATACTTGAGTAAATACCTTTTTTAATTCTCACCTTGGACTCGACGTATGCGTAGCGCTGTATCCCCCCATCTAGAGACTGCTCGGTGGGCACTGGCAATGTTGTGATCACATTACTACGCTTCCCATCAGTGCCCACATTGCTCTCCGTCTCAACAGCGTCGCACGAGACTTCTACATACTTTAGACCTCTGTTCATGTCAATCTTGTTTGGGCTGTCATGCCACTTAGCGTCTAACGAAATTCCTGCGTCCTTCGCGAAACCGAGCAAAAGCCCGATACCACCTAGCCTAAGTTCTACTAGGGCGTAGGCGCTCCCCCTCAAAGGCCGAACTTTGACCCTACTTTTACCTATAGCCATCAGCTTCTCCACCACGAAGTCTACATTAACCCCCCTGAGCGCGTGTCGTAGAGCTCTAACCAACGCGTCGAAGTCGTAGTGACCCCCACTCAATCGAGTTGTCGCGAGTCCTGTATACGGTGTTCCTGATCTAACACGTAAGAATCGAATATCATCACCCACCACATTGTTGTAGTTCCAAAACACAGTGGCTGTCTTAACTATAATATGTGGGTTATCGTGTGTGGCTACTACACTGTAGTCAAAAGTTACAACTTTCTCCACACCTTCAACGAGTACCGTCAACTTTTGAGGACCGTCGTCTACACGTCGCTTCTCAGTGTAACCACCAGAGTCATACCCGTAGTTTAGACTCATTACTTTAGCATGCGTTTAGTTACTCAAGCGTCGCATACAAGTCCAACAATATGTCACCAACGTTGACACCACTACCGTCTTGGTCAGTCACGTTAAACACCAGCTGCGTAAAAGCGCCTTTGTTTATCGACACCTTCGACTCAATGTTGAAGAAGTGTTGAACGGAGCTCTTCAGTGGTTGAGTGGTGGTCAATGGTAGCTCGACGATAACCTCGCTTTTGCTACCATTAACAATATTCTCAGGTCTGTTCACAATGCTACAACCCACTTGTACGTACTTCAGCCCTTTGTTAACGTTCACAACATTAGGGCTGACCAAACCACTACTACTCACCGTTGTGTTATCATTGAACCCTAAGAGTTCTCCAAATTTAAACAGCTCTAATTGTTGGTCAGTTTTTATCTCACACTTCGAATTATGTTTGTTGGCTACTAACCCAATAGCCCCTAATCCTCTCAATTCGTTGGCGATCATTTCAAAAGTGTGGTACCCAGACCCGAAAACGTGTTTGTTGCTGTTGTAACTTATTTCATCATTCACACCGGTCTCCACATTAGTGTAGTCCCAAAAGATGGTCGCTTTTTTTACTAGTAAGTGAGGATCTGAGCCAAACGTCAAAAGTGCTTCTGGTAGATCCACAGTCTCCGTTGAGCCTCTAATCAATACTACAACCCTGACCATATAATATAGTGTGTGTTATGTAGATGCTAACAAAAAGAAAGCAAGGTGAACTAATTCTTCTTAGTGAATTTCCAAACGCGCAACTAAACAAGTTTGAGTTTGGGTACAACCTCACAGACGACAATAAAACAGTCAAGACCGTTGACATTTACTTCAAGTCAGGTCCAAAGTATTCTGACATGATAAACATAAAGTCGTCGAAGTTCACGAAGAATGAGGGCTTCACAAAATTCCTTAGCAACACGCCAAGATTCCCAAAAATATGGTCGAGCGATGGACGTGTCCCAAAGTTATTACTGACAGAGACCCACAAGAGCTACAGAGAAGTCGAGACGTTTCCACCATATGTCCTAAATTACCCAACCCACAATTTTGACGTCTTTGTTGACGACAATAATTCCTTCAAGTCAAATCTACCGAAAATATTCATCGACACCAAAAGACGTCACGACGACAAGGCAATTGGTGGTAACGTTAACACAGTTTGGACTCTGACGGAGAGTTACTATCAAGCGATCGCAGGTATGTACATCGCTACATACCGCTCAGGGGTGTCTCTACAGAACTTAAGTTATCAAGTCGACGTTCCGAAGCAAATCGTGAGTCTCATGAGGTTTCATGTGTACTTCACCATTCGTCGTGTGATGTTTCGTTTGAGTAAGAGTCAAGTTGACATTAACAACATCTTAAGACTGTACCTCCCTGACTGGCGACTTTTGAAAGGTCATGTACCATTGACTGATGTTGACAATAGATACATCAAAGACATCCAAGGTGATTATCGTCGGTATTGCCCAAGACACTCTGACGGGTTCACATCATTAGGACAAGAACTACTAAACCAATCGACTGAAGTTTACATGTACGCCATTCTTGGAGCCCAAGCGAAGTCAAAACAAAGCATCGTGGGAACTAGAGCTAGTGCTCGAGAAACGCAACAAGTCTTTAGAGACACCATTGAAGACGCTGTGGTTCAGTATTCACCAAGTGTTTGGATCAACCTTATGAATAAAGCGATTAGTACCACCAACGTTAAGCTAGACACAGCTGTGACGCCTAATACTTGGCTTATCCCCAGAAGCATGGTCATGTTAAAGGACCCCATTGTCGGTTACAATAACGTGCTAAGAACTTCGTCTGAAACTGGGATGACGTTTGGGTATAATGACGGGTTGAACTACCACCAAGCGCAAAAAGCGAAGCATAAAAAAGTCCACCAAGCGGTAGGGCTTCACTTAGAAACTCTAGTCACACCACCTGCGAAGAAAACAGTGGTCACCACCAATCAAATAACTACGACCACCACAAGTAAGTCAAACACCACGACAACATTGGTGATAATCTTAGGGTTCTCAGCAGTCTCTGGCTATCTACTAACCAAATACACCTTGAAGTAGTAATGAGTCTAAACTATGGGTATGAGTCTGACGACCCTCACGATAAAATACTAAAGAGAACGAAAAGACATCTGGACGAAGATCCTAAACTAAGCGCGACTGGTGGAAGGATGTCTGGAATAATAGACATGCAAGGCTCAGCGATAAAAAACGTAGCAGACCCAGTCGATGACTCAGATGCTGCCAATAAAAGAACTCTAGACCAACTACTATCAGGTTTCCTCAAGAGTCAGTCCTATAATCTTGTGCTCAACTTCAACGTTAGCACACACGCCTTGAAAAACGTGGAATTTCATGCCAATGGTTCAAACAAAGTGAAAGCCATTGGTGAAACAAGTAAATTAGTGCAGAACAACCCGGCTTATGGTCCTATTGTCGGCATCAGCGGTGTGAGTCAAAGTTTTCTATCACCCGTGTTAACACCAATCCCACTTGAGTCAGGTCTCCATTTTAATTGCCCAAGTATGCAATGGTGTGATCTCTCCATTTTTGTTGTGGTGAGGTTACCAATGAGAACCGCTGGATCAAATTGGGAGACAATTATATCAAACGACGATGGTAGTTGGGACAAGTTCATAGGGTACAAGACTGGTGTGACCAACAAGCTCGCGTATGGTGGTAGCGTCCCAGCGATGGAGAGAGTGTGCACTATTCCGAGTGGTGTTAACATAAGTAAAATGCATATGATATCAATACACTGGCAAATGGACAATTCACACATCAGGGTCAACAACGTTAAGTCAACCGATTCAGACTTCATAGCAAATATGAAAAAGATAGGCGCACCCTATGGAACAATTTTTGGAATACATCGACCAAGAATACCACTCGCACCTTATGCGCACCCATCGTTGATAGAATTCTACGGTGTGAAAATTGTGAGTGGTTACATGACAAACCGAGACATCATAATCATGGGTGGAGAGATGATGAAGGAATATGGTGTAAAGTAAATGGGAGCATGTATTTCGAGACCTTATGAAATATATAAAATAAATAAGACGACTGATCACATGTTCAAAGCTGGTGGATCATTTGGTCGCGGTGACGTCACTCTCGAGCTCCACGCTGAGATTGGTATGAGGTCTAAAAAGACTTATGGCGAACCTATTACGCTACCCGCGGAGTCAGACAAAGTAGGAGTGGTAGGAGATGTGACTTAAGTTATGTAATGGGTTGGCTTAGAAAACTGGCTCGTAACATTAGAAACTTTTTCAGACGACGTAGAAAACTGAAGACTAATAAAACGTATTTGCTGCATTGGTACACAACAAACCAGATCTATAAAAGGCGTGGCACCCACGTCGAATAGTTTTTTGTAGGAGACTATAATATAGTGATGACTTCCACAGCGCTTCGATTATTCGACTTCGATGGTCATCAAATCACAACGGTCATGGACAACGGTGAAGTATGGTTCAAAGCAAGAGAAGTCGCAAGTGCTCTAGGTTACGCTCGACCAAAAGATGCAGTCAACGACCACGTCGAACCTGATTGCAAAATGAAGATAGAGCAGGCCTCGTTTATCAACGAACTTGGGGTCTACTCATTGACGTTCTCGAGTAAATTGGAGCGTGCGAAACACTTTGGAAGGTGGGTGCACTCAGAGGTCTTGCCAAGCGTTAGAAAAAGTTTAGCTGACGTTGGTCTCAAACACAATCAATTTAAAATGATCACTGAGTTCGACCTTCATACGAAAGTCGTTGGTTTTCTTAGGAAATATTATCCAGAAGCTATTTTGATAGCCGCTTGTGGTGAGAATCAAGACACCTCGAGTAAAAGAATAAATTCGTGGAAAAAAGGTTATCAACGTGGAACGCCTGACTTGATTATTGCCAATGCGAACCGACAGCACAGCGGGCTTGTGATTGAGTTCAAGAACCCAGGTGGCACAGGTAGGACGTCCAAAGAGCAGGAGTCTCTGTTGCTCAGATATAAATCCGCTGGGTATCTAACGTTGTTGTGCGACTCATACGATGACGCTATCACCACAGTGATAAAATATCTCTTTGACGTTGGGTTTCAATGCTCTCACTGCCTTCGTAAATTTAAAAATAAATCAGCGTTGAGTAACCACGAGAGACGCTATTGTAAAGAGACTTTTTAGACAGTGACTGACGAGTCGAATTAGCGCTCGTTCTCGTTGTTGAGACGACGTCTGAAGTGACAACTGCTCTAGCATTTTTTAAAGACGTTTTTAACTCAGTAAAAAATGTCTGCGAGACTTTCTCTACTTATTTCACAAACCTTCTGACCACTGTGTGAAAAAATGTCTCTACGGTACATTGGACGCTTCATGTGACCAATGTCTAAATTTAAAAAAGTGGGGTATCCGAGAACACCCTTAATTTTGTGTGGAAGGATGGTGACGTCTGCACACTGCGCGATATTGCTCAGCACCACCAACGAATGATGGTCCTGGATTATATCTCCAATTGAATGGCGCTTCAACAGTTGTTCCATCAGTGTCGCGACAAACGGCGCAATACGCTTTTAGAAATGTGATGTCGTCTGCCATTGGGAGCAGTGTGTCAAGTTCACCAAGTCTTTTTAAGTGCTCCGTTGTTATGAGACCACAAATAATGACGTGAATGCCAGCTTTAATGTATTCGTGAATAACTGGGAGTAGATCAGAGTACCAATGGCCTTCATCAATTCCGATGACGTCATAATCGACTATCTCGGGAGGACTCGGAAGGTTGGTGATTAACTTCGCAGGTAAACTGTCTGATCCGACGACAATGGTCTGACGATGTGTGGAGAACGCGTGGTCAGTTCGCCTGGTGTCGCCTGCGTTGTTCATGTACAGGACTTTGAGCCCCGACTTACTTAACGTGACTAACCTGCGAAGAGTCTCGGTTGTTTTTCCTGCAAACATGGGACCAATCACGATTTCCAGTTTACCGGTTTTCTTCATGATTACTATACCTCCAGAGAAATGTTCTCCCCTCTTGCGGCAACTGTTGCTCGTTGTTGAATATCCGCTGAAGCTCTAAGTTTTTAAGGTGGGACTGCGAGCTCTCATGTCTCAAGCGATGCAGTGGGTCGTTGGTGGCCACACCGCATGGGTAACAGGTGTACACGTTTTTATTTCTCGCAAAGTGTCTGTGGGTGGGCGAGAGTACGTGGTCCCTGATATCGTCCGCACCTAGTATCTCATTACACCCCACCTTGCAAACGTGAACGTCGCGGTTTGTGGCGAGCTCTAGCCACGCTTTGGCTTTGGTTGGGCATGGTTTCCACAGAAGGGTCGCTAAGAACACTTGGAGGAAATTACCGAGTAATGTAGCGTTGGACTCACTAGGGTTGCTCAAGTAGACACCACTCGCTAACATAAGGTATTTGAATGGTGAGTAACACCACACAGGGATTATGCTAGCTAATGTATCAGCAAGCTCGTTGACTCTGTCTTCTCGAAGATCGATCCAAGCGTCGAGAAGATACCTCGTATGGCGGATCTGAGAGCCAAGCCGTTTTGGTGGTCCTTCAGGGTCAGGGTCGAACATTGTGTATGTTGAGAAGTACTCGTTTAAGACGGTGGGTCCAGAGGCGTCTTGTAGGGTGGGCACACTGATAAAGGCTGTTCTCAGCATGTTGGCAATATCTTCTTCGCTAGTTTCTCGGGCTTGAGTCATTATGTTATACTCCTGGAAAAAATTAGGATTTTTTAGTGCGTTTGGTCTGGAACTGTGAGATACCTGTGAGGTCATCTGTGAGACACCTGTGAGGTCAACTGTGAGTAAGATAACACGTGATAGTGTATTAGATGGTTGAGGACCCACAGACGGCTGTCGACGCGAAGATCACGGCTGATGTGAAAAGTGTTAAGGTGAAGGACCCAAAGCGCGTCGCCGCTGGTAAAAAGTTGGCTGAGATATCGAAAGCTGCGAAAGAAAAGAAAATGCGTGAAATGATAGTCAACGAAGAACAGGGTGGTGAGTGGGGTTATGGATATGTTGTCGGAACACTTGGTGTAATCATCGCTGGCGCTTCGTTATGGTACACAATTAGCAGTGAAAAAGAGACACGACTAGAGCCTGTGAGTACTACACCAGCTGTGTCAGAAAGTTGTAGAACTCATCGTCCAACACTTGACACATTTGATTCTTGAACAAAACACACGACAATGTATATATGTCCGCGATCGATCGAAAAGAACTTATGAACGAATTGTACGATGCGCTACTTGTTACGACTGGCGCTGTGGTAGTGAGTATGATCTCTAAAAAGGCTTTGGGAGAACCATTGGGAACACCAGAGACAGTTAAAGGCATAGTGAAACTTGCTGCGGCTGTTGGTGCAGGAACGCTGTTAGTAAAATGGATGCAATCGAAAAAGTGGATACCGACAGACCCATTCAAATCAACGTAAGTTAATGGTGAGTGTTGTGGCTGGAGGGATATTTAATGCAGTGGCTTTTGCAGGCGCTGGCTTTATGTTTTCAAAGTTTAATCACTCGGGTTATGAAGCTGAGATGGAAAGACACAACCATGCGTTGGAGCAGTTAGCCAGCGCGAAAGAAGTGTGGTATGAGAATGAGGTCGCCAAGAAAGATAAGATCCAACGTTTGCGACAACGGCTCTCTGACGCTAACGCTGACATCAATGACACAAACCATGCGTTGGAAGAACTTAGAAGCGTAATGACTATTCAGTACAGCGGACGAGTGTTCACTGACCTCCCGAGGGTTGCGGATTACTACCAACCGAGTGCGGAAATGAAGGAATACCAATTATTGTTTGTTAGCGCGCTAGGTTTGGGTAGTGGGATAGCGGTGTGGGTGCTAACTCGGTAAAAAAAATGTTGGAGTAGTATAAGAGTGATGGACAAACTTATGAGGCAGATGAGTTATGGCTTAACAATTGACGAAATCGCGAATGAGACGCAAATTGAGTGTGGAGGCACCTTCAGGCTTTACTACTGCTCGGATTGTGACGTTGTGAAACATGTGACTGACTGTGGTGGGTACGCATGTCCAAAGTGTGGCGACACCGAATGGGGTTACACTCAGAGTTACAGCGACATGAGACTCACTCGGTTAAAAAGCGTTCACAAACGGTCTTGGTGGATGGGGAGGAGACTACGGAACGTTGTGAAGTATGAGCACCTTGAGTTGATAAAAGAGGACTTCCTGAAAGTTGTCAATGTGCTGCACTCATGCGATTTGATAAAGGGTAGAAACGTTAGCAGGTATGGGTACTACATTATTAGGTTGTGCCATAGAAGACGAGTCGAGACACTCAAGAAGGTGTCAGACCTCAAAGACGGGAAGGTGAAAGACTTGTTTGACAACAATTTGTTTGGGGTGGTGTACCCAAAGCTGGGATGGTGTGAAAGTGGTGACAATTACTACGACGAGTGGTCTAGGAAAAAAACAAGTGTAGTATATAGAAGCCATGGGTGACGTCACAGAAAACTCACTTGTTAGAAATGGTGCAGCCGTTGTAAATCCACTAACAGGTAGAGCAGTCAACGTCAATGGGCGAGTCTACAATCGACTTGTTAGAGATGGTGTTTTTAGCGACACGACAAATGTCAGTACTATTAACCCGCTGACAAACAGGCGAGTTAACGTTGGTAGTCGGACACACAACCGTCTTGTCAGAAACCAGGAGGCACAACCCACAGTTGAAGACCATAGCCCACGGCTGTTGGGTCAAGCACTGAGAGGGTTCACAAGGTCCTATGGAGTCGAGGTGGTTAACGATAGAGACATCAATCAGGTGAACGGTAGTAGAAGTGCTGTCATCAACCTTTTGAGACGTGAACTAGGTGAGACCAACGGAATGAAAGTGGTAGAGACAGTCAAGGTCACTTTTGAGAAAGTTTTAGAACTCAATAAGACCACGTACAAAACTGCCTACTTTAACAGCGAAACGTTCGTCGTCATTAACGACCACGACATCGAGGGTGTCGCCAATCGTGGGTCGGAACAGATCTTGACGCGGATAGCTGGGTGGTTATCTGAGGGGTCTGGATGGACTATCGACAAAATAGATGCGCACTACGTCAATATCGCTATTTACAGACCTCTGCGTGGGAGTAGCTACATTGCGTTGCCAAAGGAGCTGCGTAACAGTAAGAAGGGTTTGATAAACGTAAATAACGGTGATGACAACGAGTGCTTTAGATGGTGTCACCTCGCACATAAATTCCCTGCTGGAAAAAACTCTGATAGAACGTCGAAGTACGCTAGGCATGTCGGTGAGCTGAATTATGACGGAATTGACTTCCCAGTCACACTCAAAGACTACAACAAGATCGAAAAGGCTAACGAAATTAGCATTAATGTTTTTGGGTATGAAAATAAGCAGCCATTCCCTGTGTACGTTTCTAAGGAAGCGTATCCTGACCATATGGACCTATTGTTGATAACTAATGACGTAGGTAACAAGCACTACGTCTACATTCGCGATTTTAATAAATTCATGCACCGGCAAACAAAGCATGAGGCGAGAAAGCACTTTTGTAGGTATTGTTTGCAGTGCTTCACCCGAGAGGACGTGCTTGAAAGCCACATTGAAGTATGTTTGGTCATCAATGGGAAGCAAGCTATTAAAATACCGCAAAAAGGTGCGAAAGTGAAATACGAGAATTTTAGTAGACAGCTAAACGTACCATTTGTGGTGTACGCAGACTTCGAGGCTATCACACAGAAGGTGCACACAGCGACACCATCAAGCGAGTGTAGCTACACAAACGCTTACCAGAAGCACGTCGACTGCGGCTATGGGTACAAATTAGTTTGTTGCTACGACAACGAGTACAGTAAGCCAGTAAAAGTGTATCGCGGTGAAAACGCAGTCAACAAGTTCATTGGGGAGATGTTAGAAATTGTTGAATATTGTAAAGAAACATCTGAAAGTCACTTTAACAAAGAAATGGTGCTGACTGACGACGATAAGAAGAATTTCGACGAGGCTAAGAGTTGCCATATTTGCAGCGTTGAGTACACTGGCGCTGACGTTAGAGTGAGAGACCACTGTCACGTGTCAGGTAAGTACAGAGGGTCCGCGCATCGTGACTGTAATGTGAACTTTAAGTTGACTGATAAAATTCCTGTGATCTTTCATAACTTACGTGGCTACGATAGTCATTTTATCATGCAGGAGATTGGTAAGTTTGGCCAAGACATAAATGTGATACCGAACAACATGGAGAAGTATATGGCGTTCATGCTTGGAAAAAACTTGGTGTTCTTGGACAGCTTCCAGTTCATGAGTAGTGGTCTAGACAACTTGGTGAAGAACCTACCAAGGGACGCTTTCAAATACACGTCAGAAGTGTTTCATGAAACAGGGTTGGCACTCATGACAAGAAAGGGGGTCTACCCCTATGATTATATGGACTCCTTTGATAAATTCGACGAATGCGAGCTACCCTCCAAAAAAGATTTCTACAGCATTCTGAACGACGAGCACATTACGGAAGAAATGCATGAGCGTGCCATCGATGTGTGGGACTACTTCGACGTTGAAAATATGGGTGGGTATCACGACCTGTATTTGAAAAGTGACGTGCTCTTGCTCGCCGACGTTTTTGAGAACTTTAGAAAGACATGTCACCGTGAGTATAAACTAGACCCTTGCCATTATTTCACATCGCCTGGGTTGGCTTGGGACGCTATGCTGAAGATGACTGGAGTGGAGCTTGAGTTATTGTCCGACATCGACATGTTCCAGTTCGTAGAACTAGGTATGCGTGGTGGTGTGAGCTACATATGCAACAGACATGGTGTGGCGAATAATAAGTACATGGAAGGGTATGACAAAGAGCAAGAGTCGAAGTATTTGATGTACCTTGATGCCAACAATTTGTACGGATGGGCAATGAGTCAAAGTTTACCTACGGGCGGTTTCAAGTGGTTGACTGAGAAAGAAATAGAAAAAGTTAATCTACACGACTATCACAACAATAGTAAAAAAGGTTTACTGCTCGAGGTCGACTTGGAGTATCCAGACCATTTGCATGACCTACATAACGATTACCCGCTGGCTCCTGAGAAGATGGAGATAACCGTTGACATGTTGTCGGAGTACTGCACGAAAATCAAAAATAAGTTTAACGTGAGTGTTGGTGGTGTGAAGAAGCTGGTGACTAATTTGATGGACAAAAAAAAGTACGTGTGTCACTACGGAAATCTGCAGTTGTACATGGATCTTGGATTAAAAATCAATAAGATTCACAGGGTCCTGCAGTTTGACCAGTCCAAGTGGTTAGGCAAGTACATCGACTTTAACACAGTCAAAAGAACTGCGGCTAAGAACGCTTTTGAGAAGGACTTCTTCAAGTTAATGAACAACAGTGTGTTCGGAAAAACGATGGAAAACTTGAGGAAGCGTGTGGACGTAAGATTAGTGACCACTGCGAAGAAATTAGAAAAGCTTGTCTCGAAGCCGACGTTTGTGTCTTGCAAAATATTTAGCGAGAACTTAGTCGCCGTCCATAAGGTTAAAGAAACGCTGACACTAAATCGACCTGCATATGTGGGTATGTGCATACTAGACTTGAGTAAAACGCTGATGTACAATTTTCACTACAATTATATTATGAAAAAGTACTCTAGCAACACCTGCAGATTGCACTTCACTGACACTGACAGTCTGTTGTACTCGATCAAAACTGACGACGTTTATTCCGACTTTATGATGGAGTGCGAAAAGTTCGACAATAGCGACTACCCTGCAGACAGCCCATTCTTTTTTAGAGAGAATAAGAAAGTTATTGGGAAGATGAAGGACGAGTGCGCTGGGACGCCAATTGTCGAGTTCGTCGGGTTGCGCAGTAAAATGTACAGCTATTTGAAAGAGGGTGGGGGTGGTGGGAAAACCGCTAAAGGTATTAGAAAAAATATAATTAAAAAGGTAATCAGACACGAAGATTACAAAAGTGTGTTACTTGAGCAGAAACAATTGCGACACACAATGAAGACCATTAGAAGTGTCAAACATCAGCTCGGTAGTTACGAAATTAGTAAAGTATCGCTATCCTGCTTCGACGATAAACGATACCTTTTAGAAAATGGTATTGACTCCTACGCATATGGTCACAAAAACATTGTAGTGAGAGACACCACTGAAAACAGTGAGCAAACGGACTAATTCGCAAAACGACTGGCTATTTGTTAGCCAATATTGTTAGCCAATCAAAAGAGCGCCATTTCGCCATCCATTTGGATAAACATCACCACTAGAATCAAAATCTGGTGGTTTTTTTTTCGCGCGTGAATTTGTGAGACAGCAGTGGAACGTGTCGGTGGTTTGTTGAACAAAAATGTAAAAATGCTGAAATGACACCTTCTACTTTTTTAAATGTGTGAAAACGTTGAAGTGGCACACTATGCCTTTTTTTTAAATACGCGAAAATGTTGAAACGACACTTTCTACTTTTTAAAGACGTGAAAATGATGAAACGACATATTCTAGCTTTAAATTTAGCGAAAACAGTTATTTTAGTATTTCTTATCAATTGAGTAGAAAACATGGGAGGGGTGTTTAGAATGACTAATGATTGCCATAGTAGTATAGAGAGTGGTGGTACGAGTTAGTCAACGTCGATTGTAAAACATAAACACCAAAACATCGCTAAGTTGTGGCTCGACACAAATTTGGCGATGTTTTGGTGTTTATATTACGGTTGACGTTGACTGAGCTCGTACCGCCACTCTCTATACTACTATATCTGCTCTTGTACTCGAGAAATAACGTTTTTATTTTTGTATTTTATGCTTCTGGACGTTTGATGATCGCTGGAAGGTCAGTGTCACGTGATCTTGAGCCAACACAAACGTGGGCTTTCCCTTTTACAGTATTTATTTCCCATCAAATAATTTATGGCTACTTTTCCTTCATTGAAAGTATTTTGAATAAAATATGCCTGGTAATTGCACTTAATTGTCTGCACAGTAGAGACCAGTAGACGATATGAAGGAATTAATTTATTCACAATTCCTGCTCCTAAAGCGTCGTACTCCGAACACACTTCAAGGATAAAACTATTCTCCGTTTTACCTACAATTCCAAGCACGGTAACGAGAAAGTGCGATAAAACGTCAGAAAGAAGAAATCTCCCAGTGTCCAGATGGGCCACGCCGCCCCTGCAATGCCTGATAGTCGGTACTATTTTCAGGAAATGATTTGAAGATGTGCAGCAAATTCAAATATTCGCAAACCAAGTATGCCGCCTTAATGTTTGTTGTGGGCTTTCCTCTGAACACGAGTCTTCCGCTGAAACAATTTCGCAGGTAACACTTTTGCAGTAAAGATACTTCTTCTCCCCTGACTACTACTCTCAAGTAAAAAGAGCAAAAAAGTGGGAGATCGTCATAATAGCAGGGCTGCAGGGACCGACAAACCCAAAACATGTACCAAATTAGAAGAAAAAAGAAAACTAGCAAAGCCTGAAAGCTGCGAAAGTAAAAGCACCACCGACTGCATGTTGCATGTTCGGCTATTAAGTTGCAAGAAACAATAAGAGAAGATTAGATAAAGCTGAAATAGTCAGAACTTAAATGCATGGAGCTACAGAATCGTTTGCAAAGAATGGAGGTTTCGAAATTGGCCCGCATGAATGCATGATATCACGATCGAAGATGGTCTCAGTGATCTATTCATTATAATCCTTGAAAAAACCAATTTACAAGATACTCCCATGAGCAACAATAATGACCAACCAACATGGACGAAGATGGCACCCTCACTTTGTTGAAGTGTGCCTGTCAATACACAGTTTTGCAATCAATGCACAATTTTGCTCAGAGACGTAGGAACGAATTTAATTGGTTGGGGGGGGGGGGGGGGGGTAATCAGTGACCACATTTTTAGGGTGTCCGGGAGGTCCCCCCCGGAAAATTTTGAAATCTATTTGCAGCAATTTGAGCAAACTTTTTCATCTAATTCTACAGCGAGCATAGTTCAAATGAATACAAGCTAACATGCTGCCTCTTACCATGTGACGCCATTTTTTGCACCTAGTACTGACAGAAGGGTCTGGGAACCAATATATAACACTCGTGTGGCAAGGGTTTAGGGGTTGGCTAACACTTCAGGCATTTCAGGCTACACCCGTTTGTAAAATCTCGTGTAGATGAAGCCCGTAAGTAGATTACCAGCTTCTCTCTTAGCCTCTATAGTCGTACTAATACAATTGGAATAAAACATTATATTTAGCAACGCTTGTTCTGATTTTATTTTGGGGGGGCCTGAAGCCCCCTGGTTCCTACGCCTTTGATTCCTTGTAATCACTTTGACTGAAAATGACTTTGAAATAAAGTTGAAATATTACAATTTCACAATATAGAAAATTCAATTTGCGCATTTCGGTTGGATGCATGAGCTTACGCGCGTTAATTTGTCTAGGTCCTGTCATGTGAGTCGCCGGAGATCTCTATTGCCAGATGGTTTTTTTTTCTAAAATTCAAGACACGTATCGCAGCAACTCAATATATGGACATTTCATTTTTCAACTGCAAAACGACAGAGATAAAGCTTATCCAAATCGGTTAAGTAGAACGTCAGTGTCAATCCCATAAGCGCGATAAAGAACTTTAGCATGTTGTGTGTAGAGTGTAAACAACATGACATCAAAAACGATGGAAAAACCTCGGATACGGTACTCCACATTATACTTGCGAAAGATTGTTTTTCCTCGTATTCGATTGGTTCCGAACGTATTCGCTGTTTGATTCTTTTCGTTTTGCTATTGTTATTTGTTACTTACATTTTGATTGTTACTTACACTCCGATTTTTCTATTGTTACTTGCACGTTGATTCTTCTATTGTTACTTACACGTTGATTCTTCTATTGTTACTTGCACTTTGATTTTTATACCCTACATCTACTCGCGCAAGCGCAGTATATATATATAAAAACGTTGTGACATTTGCTTGCGCATTTTATAATTAGTTTTGAGTGCGTAAATGCGATTATAGACCACAAGATCAAAGGTGAAACCGAAAGATGAAACCAGTTAACAACATCAAATAACAGTCATTAAAATTAATTCGTATAATGAACAATCCTCAAATATTTCATGTCTAATAAGCCTCTTACCAGTCGTCTCTCAAGAACATGCTCGCAACTTGCTGCGAAATGACGATGTCATGTCGATAACTGGATCTAACTCTTTTTAATATATTAACGCAACACAACGATCTGCATTTATTCAGACGTTTTTAAGGGATACAGTATGCCTCCCCATATATACCCATAGTATACAAAACTACGGAAACGTTAGATTTCTTGTTAGAACAAATAGATTATCATCGCATCCGGTCATTATTTATGGTCGGGGTGGGGACTGGGGACAGAAGAGAAATGGATTTGGTGCTGAAAAAAATTTTACCCAACCAAATTAGGATCAGAAATTTAACCGTCCCAACCATTCATCATGTGTAAAGAAAATCTTTTACCTAACCCAAGAAGAAAAAAGTTAGATAAAGCACAATTCCCAGCATATCGTCGATACAAGTTTTAATAACAAACCAAAATAGATCATAGATAGATCCTACTGTAACTTTCAGATTATTATCTTCCTATCAATACAGAGTAGGAATCCAAGGAAAACAAGGAGAGGAATACAATAACAAAAGCTAATGTGCAATGATGACTAAGGAGAACTGATGATGAGATTTCAATTTTAAATAATGAACTCTTAATTTTTATGTAAATAGTCATGAAAATTTTGCTACCCAACCCTACAGAGAAGTGATTTTTTTTACCCAACCATTTAGGTCTAGAATTTTCAGAAACCCAACCATTTTCTCTTAAAATAAATAATAATCGGTCCCTTAACCACAGACTGTCAGGAATTATACCTGGCCTGGTCGTCTTCTTAAGTTTTAATAATAAATATGGTCCAAAGTGAAAATTGGCGAAATCCATTTAAATTGGTTTGCAACTTATATATATTATAACTTATATATATTATGACCTCATTTTCATGCAACTTGCACCAGATTTTCCGTGCGCTAGCCATTTTGGAAAATGATTTTTGATGTTTCTACGAAAGGAATTGCGGGAGGTTATTATTTAAATTAGTAGGCAAGGAATTCCAAAGAGTCACCAGATATTTGGATGGTATAAACAGGTTTATAGAAAACATTCATTTTATTTAGAGATGGCGGGTTGAGTAAGTTTGAACAGAGAAGCAAAATTGGAAATAATCATGAAAGTTGATGTTGACCTAATTAATTAATTAATTAATTAATTCATTCATTCATTCATTAAAGATTAATTAATTAATTATTAGATATTTTGTTAACATGATTATTTCCAATTTTGCTTCTCTGTTCAAACTTACTCAACCCGCCGTCTCTAAATTTATTAATTAATCTCTAAATTAATTAATTAAATATAATGTGAAGAATAATGTGAATAATAATGAGATCGATTTCCAAGTTAAATTGCAATCAAAAAATTTTCCTAAATCTTTCAGAGGTAACTTGTTCTATTTATTTCATTGCGGTCCTAGAACTAAAATACATGCAATAAGATTTACAAAAGACAATATATAAACAGTTCTAATAGCAGCACTGGAGCAGCATATTTCGTCTATTAGACTTCGTGAGTTGTTGCACTTTGGACAGATAGTCTTGAATGTACGCGGATCGTCACAATCATATAACTTTTCTAACCGCAGTAAAATAGTATTTAAGTAGTACAGAATTAAAAAGCTTCAGATTGGTCATGCTTAAATCTAGCTTTTCAGTTAGTGTATTCCAAGTTCTAATTGTTCTTATCCAAAAGAATCTCTGGTGGGTCGTCGTTTTACATCGTGGAACTACGTACCCCTCAATTTTAAGAAGGCTTATGTTGGTTTGAATAAAAAAATAAAAGTTGTTTGTATACTAAGACCCAATTTATTACATTAATTCATAGTGAAGATGACTTATCTTAGCAGCTTTATTTTCAAGAACTTGAAGTTGATCCACTAGAGACAAATTATTCTTATCACCCCAAACAAAGTCAGCATAATCGAATAGAGGAATAACCAGGCTGTTGAATAGAGTAAGTCTGGCGTTCATTGGCAGAAGATGCTTGACACGTCGAATGATACCAAGCCGTTGATTCACATTCTTTGCCAATTTATCAATGTGATCAGACCATGTTAAGGACTGATTGACAATGACACCCAGGTGTTTAAAGGACTCGACTCTATCTAGTGTTGACCCATTTATAGAAAGACCAATATCTTGTACTTTTTTGAGGTTCTCATTACTTCCAAAGACGAGAAACTTGCACTTGGCTGCGTTTAGGGTCAACAGGTTCTCAGAGAACCATTTGGATAAGTTGCGAAGATCCGAGATAAGTTCTCTCTGCAAATCGAGGACATTGTTGGATGAGTAGTACAAGACTCATGTGTCATTGGCATATAGTGTGATTTTACATTTGTGTACGCTAGAAGGAATATCATTTACATACATGAGGAACAGTAGAGGTCCGAGAATACTTCCTTGTGGAACGCCAATAGCTATTGATCGAGGAGAGGATTGTACGAGACCAACTGAGTTAGACCAACTGAGTTACCAAGTATTAGGTAGAACAATAAAATAAATAAAAAGAGTAATGGCCCCAGAACAGATCCCTAATCATTCACTCCACGAGTGACTGGCAAAGAAAAATAATTATGGTTAAAAATTGTTGCCAATATGTGAACGATAAGACTTAAACCAATAAATGCCCTTTAAGATCAATAAATATGCCACAACCACTAAATTTCTTGTTATCAATTGATTTTCTTATTAATTCAGTAACACCGACAAGAGCATGAGATGTAATTGAGCATTTCACTCTGAAGTCAGACTGGATGGAACAAAGGATATTAAGTTTGTCAAGATAATTAAAGAGTAGCTGATAGACGAGTTTTTATTCCAAATTTGCTAAAAAATTAAACGGATAAAATTGATTTTGACCTATAAATATCCTTCTCATTATTCATTTGAGTAATAACCTTTGTAACTTCAAGTGGGGTAACTGGACACAACAAGAACGATTGAGGTTAGCTACTGTTGAGATAAAATACAGTTCTATGATTCCCATTAGGAATACTATACTTTTTCAGCTGTTAAACCAACGTTAACAAATAAATTATTAAAAATGTTAGCTATACCTTGAGGATTATTAATAGATTAATTTGTTAACTGACAATGAAGAAATGAAGCTACTAGCTCTTACATTTACTTATATTTATTATAGACCTAATACCTGACCTAATACGTTTCATATTACCCATATTAGAGAGAAAAAACTGTCTAAATATTAATTTTATTTTCCTTAATTGGGTCATGCTGTTTTTTATTAATTAGGAAAAAAGCTTATCCCTATATTTTTTCATTTTTAGGATATCAATAGAAATCCATGGTTTAGATTTAAGTTTAATTTCTTTTTTGGATATCTTTTATCCGGGGAACACTGATATTTTCATATACAGGATATTTTTCATAAAATGAATCAAATTTTACATTAGTATCCAAATTATTATTACTCAAAACTGACCAATTTAATAAAGAATAATATTAACAAAATCTTTTTTATCAAAATACGAAGACGTCTTTATAAAATATTTTATTTATCATAAAATACGAGAACGAAAACATTATTTCTCGAGTACTTTAAGAGCAGATACCGTAAAACTATTAACATTTTTAAACATTACAACTGAAAGCCTTTTATTTAACGCCATGGATATACAGGTCCGATACCGCACCCCATAGGCTAAATGCTCCCAATCCGACATCACTATATAAGCATATAAACACATGCAATTGCGACAAGATAACCCTAAAAACCCTAAGTCCTAACCCTAACCCTAAATATCCCTAATCCTAAATATTCATACAAATTGTCGGATCTGTAACCACTTCCTTTATTTAAAGGTAATTTATTTCTTGACTGCAGTTCTTCTTTAACAATTTCAGTAAAAACGGCAACGAGACAACTTAACTCGATTTCGCCATTAACTGTGATTTCGCGTACTCGTTGTCTTGGCTTAATATATTCTCTAGAAATTACTTAGCACTGCATAGCATCGAGTTTTTCATACAGATGGCGGGCACGGAAACACAATTGGTGCGGATAAAAGTAAAAAAACCCAGATAAAATAGTTCCAGCTAAACGTCTATATATGTTTCATTAAAAACATTGAAAGATACTCGTTTCTTTTTATTTTTAAAAGGAAAGGCAATTGAATCCTGGTACTTGAAGTGAGTTTTTAAAATATTTCCATGAACATGTACGCTATTAGTGACAAGGGAACATGTACGCTATTATTGAATTGTTATCACTATTCGTTTGCGTGGTGAAATTAAAGGGAAAAATAAATAATTTTTTATTTATATTTTTCTCCCCGGAAATCACGTGTCTTTTTCCTGAGTTGAGTCATCACGTATAGCTGGTAGAAGCTAATTTTTATTGGCTGTTGGTCACTAACCATCATATAACAAGATCTTAACCATGAGTGGGCGTGTTTACTAGGTTCTTGTGTCCGATTGGATAAAAAGGTCGGAAAACGACCAATCAAATCTGTTTTTATCAGATCGTTTACTCTGCGATTATTCGGGCCGATTTCTCGACCTATATTGTATACCATTTTATCAGGTATACACTGGATTCAGTCACGAGAAAATACAATGATTGGGCCATTGCGAATACTACTTGTTACTTTCCTGGATATGCACGCGAGCATAAGACATGGGCCGCAATTAATCGCAATGTATGAACGTATAAAAACATAATATTTGATTTATATTGATTGGAATATATAAGAATATACTGTATATAAGAATATAAGAATACTGGCAGAATTATTTAACAAACCTTTGTCTTCACAATTAGTAATTCCTTGTTTACGAGTTCCTTTTTTTTCTTTGCCATTTTTATCAACGCACCAACATTTTTTGTTTCTAGTGAGGCATTGCAGAGGGGAGTAGTAACCTTTTTCATTACATCGAGGAATAAAGAATGACCGACGGGTAGCGGCTAAACCATCAGTTAACGACCGATGTCTTTCGCAGGGTCGTCTCACAGACTGTAAACCTACAGACACAAGTTAAAGTAAGTAACCTGTTTATCATGCACGTAAAGTATAACCATACTGTAAAAACAGATTGGTTAAAACAACCAATTCAATTCGGTTATCTCAGATTCATCAATTGACCATTTTTTTACGGGTTGAAACAACCAAATTTATTGGTTGAAAACTTGAAACAACCAAACTACGGCCATTTTAATAATTTTAATCAAAATATTTGGCTCAAATTGGTTATGAATCTAAGACAACCTATCAAACTGGTTGTTTCAACCAATCTGTTTTACATTGCAAAACAATTTGGTCATGAGGTTCTATTAACGTGCACGTGCCCTGGGTGGAATTAATTGCGTTAAATTATCCTTATTCATGAACGGTTTTGTTTTGAGAATTTTTAATAGCAATTGAACCACGTGCCCTGTTCTGTGAAGGTTTTTTTTTAGAAATGCTAATGACGAGGTCAATCCAGTCATAATTTCGGATACAATATTCTGCTGCTAGAGAAATTTGATCTAATTCAAACGTTGATGATATACTATAAGCTATACTAAAGATTTTATCAACTTTTTCACTCAAATTCTCAACCAGTCTATCACACGGAAAGCGTGAAGAAACTCATTAACAATCCTTTATAGAACATCAATGCAAAGCTTAAATCATGAAACATTTTTGTATTCAACTATTTACTTCATGTAGAATATATATATCAGTCATATCTCGTCTTTGGGGTTATAGGAACGGCAACGGCAAAAAAATACATTTTGCATTTTGAAGAACTCTCGGTTAGTTGTCTACCGTATTTGATACTTGAAGCTTGTTTTATGACTTCCAAAACGCTTCAGTATTGCTAAACAATTAATCTTAAAAATCTTAAAAGAATTGCTCTCATCTCTCCGCGAGTTAACGTTGTTCTGAAGACGTGAAATGCTGAGAGTGGCGTTGTAGTGACAGGATGGTGTTGAGATTACTTTTGGGAATACGAATGATTCACATTCTCTTTATTTCGCATGGAAATTTATTTACATTTTTGATTTTCTTAAATGCGCTAGGTTACTTCATTAGCGCACAGTCTCTCATCAGATAGATCGTTCAAAGTTCGTCAAAGAGAAAGAAAAAATAGGTATGCAATGTATACACGTATTTACTGACAGCGAAAATTGAATGAATTCAACGAAACTTGTTTCCCTTTTTCTAATCCCAAAATTTGATAATCAGAGTGTTAATCATTGTGAAATACTGCAATGGTCGATGGTTCAATTGCTATTAAAAATTCTCAAAACAAAACCGTTCATGAAGAAGGATAATTTAATGCAATTAATTCCACCTAGGGCACGTGGTTCAATTGGTATTAAAAATTCTCAAAACAAAAAATAGGCACGTAGTGAGTACATATGGCTACACATGCTCATAATACTCAGTATATTATACTAGTGTATGCATAATTTCTGGGCTTAATCCTATAATAATTTGGCATACTATAATAATTTGTTCATTTTAGTATTAATTAGGATTCAGGTTACCAGATTGTCTTGCTGCGCCCAGCTTTGGGAAAATATTTTTCCTGAGAAATTGCGAAGTTTCCGCAGAGATTTACATACCGTATACTAATGTCTATTCTGTACTTGACTCTTTCGTTCTCCCAACTATAATCTCGCCCCTTCTCTACTCAATAACACAAACTCACCACAATAAGTAAGTCCCTTGATCCTAGTTCCAACCTTTTCCTTGCCAAATTTGTCAACACACCAACAATAACCAGTTGATGAATGACATTGTATGGGTGCATAATATCCATCAATACCACATAGAGGAACAAATGTCTTTGGACGAGTCTCAAATCTTTTTATTCTCTCGAGATGTTTGTAACATGGCTTTAAATTAGGACCTTAAAGATAGTATTTGTTTTAAAGTCAATATTATAT
Source organism: Chrysogorgia sp. JL179-B06 (assembly GCA_035772405.1). Taxonomy (NCBI): domain Eukaryota; kingdom Metazoa; phylum Cnidaria; class Anthozoa; order Scleralcyonacea; family Chrysogorgiidae; genus Chrysogorgia; species Chrysogorgia sp. JL179-B06. The sequence continues at coordinate 4,251,728 of JAYKKM010000054.1, read as the reverse complement.
AATATATTATAACGTCTTTGCAGTGGCAAATTTATGTTCTCACCAGTGAGATATATTATGGTTTATATATACGACACGTTTTTCCACTTATCTTACATTAGTCATTATATAATTAGCTGCATGCCGTACCGAAACGTAAATGTTTAACACGACTTCTCATAGCTACTCAGTTTGTAAACTGCCTTACGATTGTCATCCTGATGTATCTTATCTACTCACAAAAGTCTAATAGATTTAGAAATTTAAAATATTTAAAACATTTTTCTTCGTTTTTCTTTCTTGATGTGGTTAGTATTAAAAATATTATAGAGGGTTAATTTTACTGAGGTATATAGACTTGAAATAGAAATCATTCCCCAGGTTCTTCTCTGGATTTCGACTTCTTGAGGACATAACGAGCCATGGCCAAAATTCTAAAGGTACTTATATTACGTGTTCCATATAAGGAACAGCAAATACATTGTCCTAGTTACCAGGGACGAGAGGTCTAACCCTAAACCCCAAATAATCCTAAGCCCTATAAACCTCTTAACCTTACTCGGAGTAGCGAAGTTGGCCATAGCAACTGGTCATGCTATGCAAATTTTGAAACGATTTACATATTCAGATATTTAGAAATATAATGTTTTCAAAATATGCAGATGTTTATAAATTAGCATAGCATGACCAGTTCGCCACTGTAGACTCATTGAGATTCCCCATTGCAAGCCCCTGTTGCAATCATGTAAATAGGAAATTATGTATGTCCCGAGTGTAAGTAACATCCCTCGGGGTAATATTTCGTCGAATTCCCCTCGCTCCGGGTCTATAAATGATAAATATAACATGCGTACAAGACTATAGTTACACACTACGACTGGTAAAAACAAAAACTATGAGAAGAAAGTGCAATTGCAAATTTCAGTGGGATTGCACGGTTTGATCCACACACCTAGCTAAGTTATTTTGCTACACAGTCGACTGATTGGTTAATATTGTTCGTTGCAAAAGAAGTATGATTGCCTTCGGTATCAAAGAACCAAAACGACAAAGAGCATTACTACTTTATCTTGCGCCTTGCGGGTCCTGAAGTAGAACGTACTTCTCAACGTACTATCCGCGGTCGGAGACGAATCACACTTTTCCCCAAAGAAAAACCTTTAGTATGAACGATAGTCGATATGTTTCAGTCGACAAGCCAGCCTGCCAAGTAAGTGATGAAACTATAGCCAGTTCGATACTCGCGTTCGTCATTTAAGTTTAACATGTGGGTTCAACTTCGCTGACGAAGAAATCAAGACTCAGCTGGTGGAGCGTTGTCGGTCAAGTCGACTGCGACTAAGAAAAGACGACCCTAAACTCGACGAGTTAATCGCTTATGCTCGTGCTCTCGAAGTATCGGATCATCACACTAGAGAATCGAGAAATAAAAAAAACATGATACCCGGCCGAGATACTTAATTATCAAAGAGAAGAAAATTAGAAAAACGACGTGATTTTAAACCGAAACCCAAAGCGCAAATATGTTACAGGTGTGATGTAACTGGAAACTCAACGAAAGTCTCAATTTGTTCTATCTTTTTGTTCGCTTTTATGCAAATATCTGCACGGTGACGGTTTATTAGTGAACACATTGTATTTTTGGTATAACGAGGCAATCATTCAATAGGAACGTTTGCGTTCAATCGTTCAATATTAATAAACCTAAAACAAAGGGTTTGTACACGGTGAGGTACCGTCCAAAATAAATCACAGCTAGCCTCCTCCGCAGGCTGTGGCTCTTCTTTTTCCCGAATCAAATAAATTCCAACGCTGTTTTGGCCATTTTAGGCCGAGCCAGAGAAATGCGCCAGGGTCCAGGGAAGGCAAATCCCAGCCAAAACGCCTTGGAAGCGATTTGACTCGGAAAAAAGAAGCCACAGAGTTGCCTGCGGAGGAGGCTAAATCACAGCTCATTTGTTTAACAATATTAATCGCTTTGAAGTTAATCAAAACCATATTTTTTCACACGGTAATTCGAGCAGGACGAGGTAATTTTCGCGATACCTCAAACGGAAACCAAAAGAATAGCGGTACCATTAAAAGGAAAATTTCAAGCAGTGATAGAATGATATCAAGGAGAAGAAACGCAAAGAATCACGAGAACATTTTCTACGTAACGCAAGTAAAAGAAAGAACACCATATTTGCTAAGTTGTGAAAAATAATACGTTGCGACTCACTAACTAAATCAAGCGTGACAACAACTGAACTGTCAAAGAATAACAAAGATCCGTCAGCCGAAGCGAATACTCCAGATAAAGAATCTACTCAACGAAAGTTGCAAGAATTAAAGAAAAATATCCAAACTTGTTCCATGGGATCGGAAAATTAAAATGGCGCGAACATGAAAGAGTATCGCCCGTAGCGCAATGTTATAGATGTGTGCCGTTTCATTTGCGAAAACATCTGGATTCCTGGCTGGATGACTACATAAATAAAGATATAATCATATACTCAAACCGGTAGTTGACAAAAGGACAGATTGAGTTAGTAGAGAATTTTAGATTTGACGTTTTTTCTTGATAACCGCAAGCCGCTAGAAACCACGTGACCAACGTCCAGCGGTCAGGTTATACACGTCTGCCGGTTCACATTTTTACTGCTGGAACGGCTTCTCGAGTATTAAGTGAATCACGGCAAGGTTTTTATGTAACTTTTACTCAACCAACCTCCCAAAATTAAATTCTACGCGGTGAAAATACGAACGTCAATCTAAATGCTCTTTGACATATCAAAGTTCTAACCACAAACTCATCTGACCGCGGTTTGTGGTTAACAAAAAGAACGCCAATCTAAAACTCGATCGCTAGTGGTTTGGTCGTAGCTAGCGCCAAAGCCTCGGAACCCCAACGAAGTTCATGTGTGTCGCGATTATCGACAAGTTAACACCGCTGTGAGAAGACACCCAATACCGGTACTGTACTAAAGTATAGCAAAGTGGATCTGAAAGCTGGTTACCATCAAACAGCAACTTTAGAAAAATCATTACGCGGAATAACAACGTTTAAGACGTGTCACGGGTTATTTTGTTATAAACAGTTGCCGTTCGGTATTAATTCGGCAAGCGAAGTATTCCAGAGCGCAATAGAAAGTGCTATATCCGATGACATTATTATTTGACCACACAAGATGAGCATGATGAACATTAACCAAAATGATGTAACGCTTCGAACAAAAGGGTTGACGCGGTCAATGAAAATAAATTGAAATGTCTTTTCAACCAGAACTCATTGTGGTTTTATGGATGCTACCTCACCGATAAATGAGGAATTATTATTAAAGCAGATCTGACAAAATATAACGGCTATTTCAAACAGAAAAAGTGAAAGAGCTGCGAAGTTTTTTGGGCTTGGTCAATTATTGTACCCGATTCATAAAATACAGAGGCGTAGGAACGGATTTAAAGTGTGTGTGTGTGTGTGTGTGTGTGTGTGTGGGGGGGGGGGGGGGGGCTGAAGTCGACAAGCAACTAATCAGTGACCGCATTTTTAGGGGGTCCGGGGGTCCTCTCTCGAAACATTTTGAAATCTAGAGCTCGGAAAGACAATTTGCAGCAATTTGAGCAAACGTTTTCATCTAACTCTACAGCGAGTATAGTTCAAATGGTGACGCCATTTTTTGCGCCTACTACTGACAGAAGGGTCTGGGAACCAATCTAACACTCGCGTGGCAAGGGTTTAGGGGTAGGCTAACACTTCAGGTTATACCCGTTTGTAAAATCTCGTGTTGATGAAGCCCGTAGTCGTTCTAATACAATTGGAAAAAATTAAATTTACCTTTACGAGCACTCACAGTGAAATCTACGCCGTATAGGGTGGAAAGTTGACAATATGGAGATGGGGAAAGATTGCATTATGGCCTATTTCGATCCATTACAAAAGTCTGTGTTATCGGTATAGATGCTGTCAAGCCGGTCACTAACACCGCAGTGGAGAAACGCTACTCCCAGGGCGGCAGACTCGCGAGGCGTTTGGGGGTGTGAGAAGTTTCATCTCTACCAAATTAATAAAACTACAAGTTTGTACAGACCGCAAGGCACTGGTTGTTATATATTCACCGAAAGCGAAGCCACCAGCAAGAGTGAAGCGTTGGGCGATGAAACTGCAGCAGTACGAGTTCACCAAATTCCACAGAAAAGGCCGGGAAGGAAATCTGGCCGACCAGTACATAAATCTTTTATGGAACAACATTCTGCACCGAAAACCATGTCTATCGAACAGATTGCCTTAGCTACGCGAGAAGATAACGAGTTGTAAGAACTAAAATCAGACGTTTGGACAAAACAGGATCGTATTATGCTGTGCGACACCGGGGCATTGTAAAGACGAAACAACATTTACGAACAAAGGTTTGGTGGACCGCAATGGACAAAACGTTTAGTCTGACCGCGATGTATACTCCTGATCACAATCATTGCACAGAATGGAATAAATAGCGTCTTTCCTCTGTTCCTTTGCAATACGATCCTTAAGTTTTTCGACCCAACGTCAAGAAAGGTTTTTGAGCAACTTTTATAACCTAAGATTCTTTAACCCATCACCGTACTTTCGTTCGCAGAGTTTGTATGTGAGTGGTGTAATCGGTTTTATCGAACAGTTTTTTTAGAAAATCATTAGGATTGTTATTCGCCTTTAAAGCGTCGAATACAGCATGCTATCGCTCACTTTCCCTTGAATGACTTGAACTCTCAAAAACAAAGTTCAGGAATAGACTTCTTATGGAATATGGTGGCGAGAATCAAATGAAAGATATTTGTCAGTGTGTGTGTACTGTTGGTTTTCGGTATACTGCAGTTTCTAATTTCGCGTGGTCTGTTCGTTTGACGAGTGAATCCAAAAATGGTAAACATTCATTTATACCTTCTTTTTATTATACGTACTTAGTAGCGTAAAACTATGTCTGACTATTGGTGCACTCGATTTTGCGAATCGTGAGGTGGAAGTTCTAAAGTCGACGACTGCTAAATGGTTATAAAGCGCCATGCAATTCTAACCAGATCACCTCCGATAATGGACCTCCATTAGACAGCAAAGAAATGGATGAGTACATGAAACGTAAAGAAATTAAACATCACTGCATAACAGCTCTCTGGCCACAAGGAAATGCTAGGGTTTCGTGAAACCTTTAGGAAAGACTATCAAAGCTGCGAAAATACTGAGAAGGAAAACAATGGAAAGAGGAATTATATGTGTTCCTATTGGCGTATCGAACCACGCCTAAGTACAGTTTCTGGTGTGGCACCAGCGTCTTTGTTATTCGATCGAGACGTCCGTACGTGCAGCTATTCCGTCCGCAATTGAAGAGGAAGACGTAGATTACCTAGAGAGGTACACAAATGGCACAACGAAACGTCAATCGAGCATGCAAAGCCAAGGCAATACGTTGACGAGAAACGCTATGCCAAAACTATATACCAACATAAAAATCGGAAATGAAGTACTAAAATCGCGTAAAACTATGTTCACCAACAGTATATCAGTGATTCAAGTTTATGTAAATCAGGACGATACGGTCATGATTTTCCTTTGTGTTTTGCTCATGAAATATATATATAAAACACTAAATACTCGTATACAAGTGCTAAAAGTGGCTAAAAAATATAAAAGTGTATAAAAGTGGCTATAAAAGTCCATATTTTCAAATACATTGCCATAAATGTATGTTACTAATGTTAGTATTAGAGTATTAGAGAGCGCTATTTTTATGAACAATTCGTCGTTGGGGTAACTATAGGGCAATGTATTTGCTCGTCACGGCGATTAACGTGTTTACTCGTCAGAGCTATTTGCTCTTCCTTATATCGAGTACCTATATCTACGCGGTACGTCCGGCAGTTCGCTACCTTAATTTTTTACTTGGCCTCAAGCAAGGTTGTTTAATTTGTATGACATGCAGGTACACGATTCACTTCAATACCGCAGGTTTTAGACATGTACAAAGTTTGGTGTGAATGGTAATAAGATTTTCTCGTCATTTGGTTCTAATAATTCTGATTAATCTCAACCCGACATTTGGTAATAGCGATAGATTTAATTCTTGCACACTATACGATATTACTACGATATTACCGTGTTTACCTGTTTCATTTAATTGAACGATATCGTCTCCAAGTGAAGCCTGCAAACGAAAACATATATACTCAAGCATATGAATTTCGCAGCCTCGTGCTGCAAGTATTCTAATTCTATACTCATGCAATAATTAGTATACTAAGTAACAGCATATTTTCTATCATATTGTAAATTACTTAAGAAAGCATTAAGCACGTATAATTACTGTGTTATGTATAACGTTTTTTGGCCGCCATCTTGAAACTCCTGAAACGTCAGGGAATTATCTCAATAAAAACTATACTAATTACTCTGCATATAACCAGGGTACGAATTAGGGACTTAAAACCGCTTCGCAAAAAAATTGGCAAGCAAAACGACCCAATTAACATCATTCTGCATCTTTCAATCATTTCATACTACAAATATTAATGTTAGAACATAAACAAGAAAGTCATAAACTCCTGAAAAATTAAAATAGTTCAGTAATTATGAAGTTATTCATCATCAGAGCCAGAAGAGCCACTTTCAAAATCCGACATGCAGTACTTTACCACATCTACGGAGGTTAACCATATTGGCAAATAAAAAACTGAAAATTTTTAGTCACGCGCGAAGTTCCCGTTCCAGTCTCTCACTCGCTATTTCCAACGTATATTTCAAGCGCCGCTAGAAAAATTGGGGGTGTTTTTAATTTCACTCGTCTCTTATTATTTAACTCATACCAATTAGTTGGTTTTGTAGGAGGTTGTTCTCATGTTTAAGTTTTGTGCTTCGCATTTTCCCGTTTTTTCTTGAATTTTGCTTCCCAAAATACCGAAAATGCTTCGCAAATTGCGAAGTGCGAACCGCTAATTCGTACTCTGATAACCAGCTAACTAACAACCTAGTTCAACTTTGTTTTTGACCAAAGTGAAAAATATGTTTAATTGAATCAAGATAAATTTTTAGTTATACGTTTTGTGGGCGCTTTCTCGATATATGAACAACCGAAATACAAACCAATCCCTAACCCTAATCCTAACAATCCTAACCCTAAAACTGACTTGGGTTGATGCTATAATAATTTTACATTTCGGTTGCTCATATATATCGAGAAAGGGCCGTTTTGGTGGCAGTACTCCTTTATCAATTCCAAGCCGGAAAGCCTTGATGTTGCGCTTTTTCTTTCATTGTCACTCATGTTCACCCCAAATACAACGAAGGATATTGCGCATTCTAGTCTAGTTTATAAAACTAGTATTTTTTCTAACAAAGTGAGCACTGGGCATCATCAGGGGAGTAGCGGGCGACTGGGCGAGGGGGGCTGCGAGGGGGCTGCGCGGGTGTTCTTTTTGTTAAATTTGTTATTTAGGTGGACAAGATCGATTGAAGTTACAAACTTCATATACCATGTAAACATAACAATATTTTAATTCATATTAAAATCAAATTGAAATTATTAAAGTATTTAGCATTACGTCAAAATTGAGTTTTGCAGCCTCCCCCCAAAAAAAACCACATAGCGTCACTACGCTCCGGTATGTTCTGCATAATCCTTAATCTGTTTCGGAAAGGTTTCCGGTCATTAAAGTTCAGCAGATAACATGAGCGCGTAATTTTCACACCGTATTTTCTTACACGAGCCTTTATATCCGTCACTCAATGTTCCTCAGAGTATGCACGAAGAAGAGCCGAAAATTTCATTGCTAAAACCAACTGAAAAATGAATTGATTCCAACGACTGGTTAAACTCGCAACTAATTAGCACTAAGCTCTACCAGTTGAGCTATCGAGTCGAATGGAAACAGTAGGCTTGTACAATCCAATTTAATTGCACGAGATGATTCTCACACAAAAACGAACCGTCCCAACTGTTTACTGTTCCCACTGTATACTGATCATATTGTTTCCAGTTACAGGGATGCATTTAGTGTATGGCCAATTAGACCGTGGCCCAAGGCCCCGCAAAGCTGAAGCAAACCCTTACCTAAGTTACCTAATTCAGCCCCTTAAAGTGCCTATAACCCCATTTTTTATTATTTATTGTTTCATATAATCTTTCCAGGTTTATATTTCTTTAAATACAAATGAGTGCATGACGTCAACCCAGCCATCATTTCGGATACAATATTCTGCTAAATAAATCTGATCGTTGATAGTATACTTGAACGTTATATCATCGATGATAGCAGCAGAAGAAGTTCAGCCCCAAAATTTCCGAATGGAATATTTTCCCCACAAATCTTGCAATAATATTCTAAAATTCATTAATAATTCATGAGTAATTAAACCAATAGCATGTAAGCATTCGGTCACATGATGCTGTTTGGATACTCCGGTCAAACACCGCCAGACAAAAGATTTCAGCTGCATACGTAATTAAGATATTTGATCCAAACACTAGTGTTTGGATCAAATATCTTAATTACGTATGCAAAATCAAGTCAGCAAACAAATTCACACACAAAATTCCTTTATTCACTCTTTGTCGTCTACCACAAATCTAATGTTACAGCCAGTAAACACACACTTGTCCAGTTTAATACTCGCAGAAACAAAACCCTCTACCATGACCCACTTCAGTTATGCATTGTGTAATATCTCAATAGAATTCCTAATTACGATATCCTTCGTTAGAAATTCTATTCAAATCAGCAAACGAAAACATTCTCTTACCTCTCCATTCATTTCAGAAGCTATATAAACAACTCGAGCTCGTGTCCCACCGGGATATCCAAACACTCGAAAACAATGGACAAAAACACTCGCGCTGCGCGCTCGTGTTTTCACCATTATTTTCTCGTGTTTGGATATCCCGGTGAAACACTCGCTCTCGTTGTTCATATATTACATCACAATACTTTGTCAACTGCCAAAACGACAAGGACAACATCCAAAAACAACATTTTTATACATAGTGTACATACATACATACATACATACATACTTTATTGGGTTATTCCCCAAAGGGCTTTTCAAAACGCAATTACAACTTGTAGTTAATAACAATATATATCCTAAATAAAAATTAAACCTAAGTTATTCATGTTATTACATGCTATTCATATTCTAAAAACTATCTAACAGTTGTGCTTTGAGCTTTTTTAAAGGTTCTAAGAGACTGTTCCTGTTTAAGTTCATTGTCTAGATTGTTCCAGATCTTAACTTATCTTATCTTAGTTCGAAAAAGTGGAATATTAAGGAGATGGCTATTGCGCGTGCACTGCGGGTACTGCAACTCCGATCGCGTGATAAATTTAGTGCTTAATTAATAAGTAGGCGCAAGTTTATTCATGCACTTGGCTACTCTAATAAGGTCTTCTTCACGATTCCGGATTGCTTGCTCCATAATGGGAATTGAAAGGACAAATAGACTTTTGAGTCGTCAACATATGAGTCTAGATAAGTGGCTTGTGGGGCCAAGGGAAGATCGTACATGTGATATGCCAAATAACAACGGTGATAAGATTGCGCCTTGCGGTACGCCGTAAGTGATGGGAAGAGACGAAGAAATTGCAGATCCTATACGGACATACAGATACTGAGTTCTGTTGGACAGGTAACTGTTAAACCAATTCACTGTGTCTGGTGACACAACTAAGCTTATACAAAATGGTATGGCTGATGCTGTCAAACGCTTTGGATAGGTCTAACAAAATCAGCGCTGTTAACCTCTTCTTGTCCATAGCCTCCAGTATTTTATCACAGTTATAGTAGTAACAGTACTGCATTTTACCCATATATTAAAACTATAAAGTGTCAAAATGGGACCAATTATTCCAATTCCAGAGCCTACGTTTGTGTGGCGGGTGCCCTGGGAACGAGAATGGCTAATTTAGACAACGTTATTAATGTCCAAGTATTAAATTCAACTGACAAGTTTTCTGTACATTTAAACAGTATATTTTGATATAATCTCTCCCAATTTTCCGAATAGACCTGTGAATTTTCCGAATATTGCAATTTTGTAAAAGTTGGGGGGGGGGGTCCCCCTCCCAATACCCCCGCGTGGATGAAAAAAACACATTTATTTTGTTATTTCAAGCTCGATTTTAAGAGTACGAAACATTCGCATTTAGGATTTGCCGAACAGTTGAGAAAAGTGCAGACCTCTCAACTCTCGCGCATTCCGCGTGAGATTCCGCCTCGCTGTATTCCGCGTCCAGAATATAACCCCCTCCCCCCAAACAACCGTCTGCTACGCAGGCTACTCTCACGCTCTCAGACAGCTTTCTGTAAATCTCAAGCAATGGGCATTTTTGCAAAATAGTTTTTTTAAACACTCGTAATCATCACGACTATCCAGTTATAGTAAACGTAAATTCTGGTTGTGAACCGCTGAGAAAAAATTAGCTGTTGGAAGGTTCATCCAGATAAACCAATGATGAATGATCCTAACTCCTAAACTTCCAACAGTACCGTTAGTTTATTTGCGTGATTGAAGCTTGACAACAATTTGGTTACAAGTCCGCAGACTTACTGAGAAAAACAATCACAAAAGCAGTCATAAATGCAGTAACCTGCGTACAGACTACAGACTCCACCTGATACAACCTCATTTTGCCTCCACGGCGGAAGGTCGGCGAAAATGGCCCTGGGATCGCTGGTCCATTCTATAATCCGATTGGCTTGTCATAAAACTCAAAATTTACAGCAAATTAGAAGTGATAGCTTTCGCTAAATTGGATATATGCTTTTTCATACCTGTTGTAAGAGATAACCATGGATGTATGTGGATTATCAAGCTTGTTAGCTGCTTTTATTCCTACGAATGCTGACATGAACAACTCTGAAGAGCATTGAATATTTCGCAATTATCCAGGTCAACAAAGTAGACAAAGGCAATGGAACAAAGACCACAAAAATTATCATATCTAAACACCCAGAAATTCTGGGTGTCATGTGACCAGCCGATCCCAGGGCCATTTTCGCCGACCTTCAACCGTGGAGGCAAAATGCCCTGGGTACGAGGTTGCACCTGATAATGAAATTTATAAAAGCAATATGTCGCACACCGCTGAGTGACGTACAAATGAAACTTAACCCACATAGGTGATAAACCTTTAAACACGGTGGGATAAACTTGTAAAATATACAAATATACTTTTTGCTAATTTAGATTTGAGAATTCAAAAATTTTCCGGGGAGAATGCCGCCGGATCCCCTAAAAATTGCGCAGAAGGCGCGAATCCATCCACATATCTCACTCATTCACACATCTCAAAGTTTAGAGGTATGAAAGTATTTCTACGATAATGCACAGACGAGTCTGCCAGACCTATTGCTTGTGGGTTATGTCAAACTATGGCCACTAGACCACACGCCGTTTCCACTTTCGTCGGAAATTCTGATGGACCAGAAGGTAGAACAAGCTTTGGCACCGCTCATGTGACCTGCATGGTGATCTATAATGCGCAGTCTTCATCAATCTCGATACATTTCAATCTCTTTACCAAAGTGGCGCTTAATTATAGATATCATAAAAAATAAACATTCTCAAAATCAACACGTTGTACCACCAGGACATGATGAAAAATGAATCAGAAATCTTCGTGTGGTCGCACAGTTTACGAAAGGTCCCAGAGGCTATATATTGTTATGTTATCAGCAAACCATGACACGTTGAATGCTGCATGGTTTAACTTTCCACCACTGTTGCTTTTGTTGCGACTTATTTTATGAAACTGTAAGAAAGGTTAATCCACCGAACTAAAAATCTGTATGTTTTTATACTCGTTAGTCTTTCAGCACGCCCATCATCACATATGCAGGCATGTAGTATATTAATTTGTTCGTTGTTTTTATAACCTCCGCTATTCTTATAAAAAAGACCTTAGAAAATTACTCGCAAGTAAATTTTAATAGAGTTTAAAATTCTACTTTTTCACGAATATATTTATACAAGTACTGACAGTAAACCTTTACTTTAACAGTATTATCAGGTCTCGTGATTGTTACTTCGTCTGTGTTTATTTATTCTACGCCCAAATTGTTTCAACTATCGGCTTTTTGAGGTGCCCAATTATAGTTTGTTTGGTCTGGGACGACGGGACGTTAACACAACTGTTAATTGAAATTATTATTTCGATCATGAATTTGAGCATAAATCATTGGCTATGTTCGTACACAACAAGCATGCCTTGTTTGTTCAGACTTCGCTTGATAGCAACTCACAATCGTATCAGCAGACTAAGCAGACAGACTGACGGATCAGCCGATCAGGCATAAGAATAGATTATGGATCGGATTAGGCGGTTAGCAATTATATAAATAGTTAGAGGAGTGAATTAAGCAACAGAATAAAGGTTGAAAACCTGTAGTGTAAGAATATAGAAATATTTTTAAATATGAGGTGAAGCAAAGCTGACGAGTGATGCCTGAATATTTTATAACAAAAAAATTTGTCAAAAGAAAAAAACGGGGATATAAAGTTGTCAACGTTTTAAATACCTTCTAGTATAGCCTACGGTACCAGCTTGTTTCCTGCCGGACACTTCAACCAGTTTTACTCAATATATCTGAATGTTTGTTTGGATTTGGTCACTCATATTTTATGAGCTGCTGTTGACAAACAAGCCGAGCTTTTTTGTACATGATTATTTTGCACTGAATATGCAGCGAAAGATTCTATTGCCAACATTCCTATATATAAACAGTCCGTGTATGACGAATTCGATTCGGTTCGCGGTTTATTTAGGTCGAAGATAGTACTGTTACTACTGTACTATACTATATACTATATACAGTGAGTATTCTTAAGTACATGCAGCCTTAATGAAAACAATTAAATGAGTTAATGAGCAATAACGGTGTGTCATCAATGTATGTTCGAAGATTATCATGGTCACGAAAACTTAAATTCTGCAGTCTATTTAATGTACATGTCGTATCACTTAAATATATGAGAGAGATGAAACCTCTTTATCCATTTCTGACTGAGCGGTAACTATTATAACTTTACTCTGGTTCACGCCAGACGGTTTTGTTTACCAAAGGGCTGGCCAAAGGTGACAGTTTTTACATAACTAGCCATTTGGAGGAAAATGCGAATAAAATTTTTAATAAAATCATTTTTAAGAAGAATATATAATCTTCAATATAGAAATGACGAACTAACTAAGCTAGCAGGTTAACTAGGCTACGACTTCAACGAACAATGTGGTGTTTTAGATGAACTATTCATCAATGTTTTTATTGTTCATATAATTATGTTCATATAATTATATTGCGCATCAGTCTCAGCTATGGCCTCAGTGATTGCGCATACAATGCGACAAACTACTTTGGAATTGCGAAATCTGTTTTATATATATTATATATATATAATCGACGCGCGTGTGCTTCGCCGTATAAATCGTAGTTAATGTATAAACATGTCACAGCGAGTCTGTGTTGTTAGTAAAATTGATTCTGATAATAGAAAATGTCAGGTTACCTGTGGTTGCAGTAAATAACTGGGTAGTGCGTACTAACCGTGTAATTATATTCCCCATGAAGCCGTTTAGTCCCTTTCGTTGATCCACAGTTTACCACGAAGAGCACAGAGAAAACCCATACAGCGACAACGATGTTCATAATTGCGAGTTTACCAAGCACCTTGGGAATAAAGAATGGATGGTGAACGATCAGTTATTCCAGCAAATCAAAATTGTCATCAAGATAAAATCTTAATGTAATCTCCTGGGAGGTGACAACAAGACTGTATGGCAATACTAGATCAACGCTGTTTCTAACAATTTAAGGTATTCAGGAAACCGGAAAGAATTTTGTTGCGCCTTGAAAGATTGGCAAATGGATGAGCTTAGCAGACACGAAATGGTGTAGGGTGACCTGGAAACCCCATCTGGGCCATTTAGAAAAAAACGCATCAACGTCTTTAGTCAGCAAATCTTTAAATATTTGTCAAAGGGATTACATTAATCTAAACGTCAAGGCAGATCAGTCGTTATTTTACATACACTGGTAATGGCTATTTTGAAGCTATTTTTCAGTTTTACTTTAAGGCAGTTTTACTTTAAGCACGGTCGCTGAGGTGTATTATTTAATTTTTGCGTGACGCTTTAATTTTTGCGTGACGCCCAACCAGGTGACCATGTAGACGGAGGACGGATAAACCTCGGAAGTCGGGCTCTTCAATTAAAGAAAGACCAGCGAAAGCAATTTGAATGAAAGCCGACTATACCTGCTATCTACCGCAATCAATGCAAGATGTTGAGTAGTTTCTTAATATCAGAAGACAATTTTCGAACTAAAGATTTTACATTTGATTGTAAGGAGCATAACTGCATAACAAATTACATAAAAAGAGCATAAGTACTAATTAGTCATATCATCAGTTCGAATAAAAATGGTTCAACTGACCACAGAGCAACGAGTTTTTACTGTTTTACATTATACCGAAACTCAATGTACTTACTCAATGTAAAAACTCGTTGCTCTGTGGTCAGTTGAACCATTTTTATTCGAACTGATGATATGACTAATTAGTACTTTGACAATTTGTTATGCAGTTATGCTCCTTCATACTACAAGCTATTTTAAATTCCCAGGAGCATAAAATATTGTGCTTAACAACAATAGGTTAATTTCTAAAGGTCGCATTTTTTTATACACCCTGTATATCTTGCCATGTCACTCAACGCATGATTCTGTTGAATGTATGGACTGCAGTCGTAAGTATGTGCACTGTGCAGTCATTAGTAATAATAAAAAGAGGATTTGCATGTAGCCTTGCTAAATAACGTTTTCGTTTTTTGTTGAACAAAAGAAACTGCTGTACAAGCAGGCAGCGGGCGCAGCTACAACGACGATTCAAACGAAATAATTTTTCATGCAATGTAATGTCATGTAAATTTATTCTTTTACGAGGAATGCCCCATTCACCAATAAGTGCTTTTCGTGGGGGTCCTGAAAACTATAGAATATAACATACAAATTAAAATTAAAATAGTTAAGATAATTACAATGTTACGAATTCTAAGTTAAATTAAAATTACTTAAAATATACATATTTGAATTTAGAATAACTAAAAGTATGATCAATGTTAAAATTGCAATCGTTCCACTCGGTAAAAAAAAAACCCTGGATTTTTGCATACCCCAGTTCGTTTTACAAGCAGGTACCCTAAATTGGTCCCGCTGGCGTGTATTATGGTCATGAATATCATATCCACGCAAATTTGAAATTGTGTAAATTTCATGCAGAAGAAAATTTTTTGTCCCAAACTATAAACATAACGCTTTTCTTGTTCTGTAGAGGCCTAATAAGCCTCATAGTTCGAGTGTAAATAAAAGTTTATTCATATTGTATTGTATTGTATTGTATTGTATAGTGCGAGAGTATTTTCAGGTCTGTAGCACAACGGTAACTAGAGAGATATAGCATACTG
Organism: Chrysogorgia sp. JL179-B06; assembly: GCA_035772405.1. Classification (NCBI taxonomy): domain Eukaryota; kingdom Metazoa; phylum Cnidaria; class Anthozoa; order Scleralcyonacea; family Chrysogorgiidae; genus Chrysogorgia; species Chrysogorgia sp. JL179-B06. Next base: position 4,236,287 of record JAYKKM010000054.1, on the reverse strand, counting down.
AACCGTTTTTATCAAATAGTACGCTAGTCCAAATAAGTCAATAACTATTAAAGTTTCTTTTAAATGCTAAATTTTATATTGCTTTTAAACGTAGTGAGGGGAGTAGTAAGGCTCGGTTTTTGTACAGGTTTGTCACTTATGTTATTAAAAAATGAACAACATAATTTCCATATCTCTCTCTCACAAGTCCACGTCTGCATTTAGGCGACATATATATGCAACTGCGCTAGATTACCCTAATTAGTTTCAAGAGCGGGGGAGCTAATCAAAAGGTTTTGGCTTGGAGCATGCCAAGTGGCAGGGGCCACTGTCAATTAACAGTGGAATAATTATAGTGGGAGCATTCGTCGATTCATTCATGACACACTGTCATGATTAATGATTATCGATAAACGAGATCGAATATATGTTTCGTGATACATTTGACATGTCATATGCTTTATCTGAAGTTAGTGCTGTAAATATAGGGGCAGCGAGAGGGGACAACAGCTCCCTCTGTATATAGCCTGTTGGAAATTTGTCAGAAAGTTAATGAATCGATAAGGAACATTTTTAAAATATGTCGGACATGTTTCAAATCTGGACCCCCGTCAGAGATTCCTATGTACGCCACCATTATGCACTAATGCAAAGCCAGTACGTAGTAAGAAAAAGATATTTCACGACATCATATAGTGCCTTTGAGGCTGGGTAGCTGTGACTATAGCATCTTGGAAATTATACAAAGGAAGAATGTTTTTTGACGTGAAATAAAAAATACCAGACGTTATTAAAATTCGATAACTTAGAAAATAATCCAAGTAATAGTAATAGTTGAATTGTTAAGCAAATAGATGGGACATTCATACATTTTTTTGGTGAATAAATATTAAATAAATAAAACTTTTAACAAGTTTTGGCAACAGAAACAATGATGCAATATCAAATGATCCTCTAAATTAGCTAATTCCAACTAGCGCTGTGTGCAGGCCTGGGGTGTATAATAGACAACTGTCAGCTCGTCTGCGTTTACATTATGAACTTATGTGTCATATCCTGTGATCACAAAACTAGTTCTTTCGATCTGTAATTTGACGCACGTTAACATATTCATTGTTAATTATATGCCATGCAAACGGTAATAAATATTACCTATATATATATATAAAATCACGACTCGTAGACTTGCTCTAAATTTCTCCATTGCTTTTTCAACCTTTTTCAAATGGTTTTTAAAAAGTTTCTTTGTCTGTTTGTTTTTTAATAAGGAAAATCGATAGTTGTTTTATATATTATATTTTATATTATATTATATTATATTATATTATCTTGTACTGTTTTATTTAGTTTAGTGACTGTTTTAACAGTTTATAATATTTTATACAAAGATTGATCCAACGGATATTTAAATGAGAAATCTAGAAGACGTAAGTGATGTACTGTAGCTGATGATAAAAACAGATGGTGTAATCAATACGGGTTATATCTTGATTCTTGATGGACAAAGGTATATCAGATTAGGCAGTTGAACTATTTAGGCTGTCTGCTACTAAAGGTTGAAGAAAGCCATAAAAATAAAATAAATAGCATAACAACAAGGAAACCTAGCACTGGAAATAAGGCTTAGGCAAGGCCAAGGGTGATTTGATATAGCATAACATATATTTCTAAGCTTTTAATTAGATCAGGCTTTTATGTAGTAATAGCATAAATAGAGAATATCTTAATGTCTTGACGAAGCGGCCTATATATATCTTATCTCTGAGACTAGACTGTGAAGCCAATTGTTAGATAATTTGTATGCATAGAGCATGGCTTTGCATGGTGACTAGTAACTGGTGGTGAATAAACGTAGACGGCAAATGATATAGGAAGATGTGAGAAAGGTGCATGTATATGGAAAAAATGGATTAAGTGCGTTGACATATATATGAGAACAAGTTAAATGAAAATGTATTGGAGACGATAGTTGACGATCGTCAAGCTTATATCCTCAGAAAAATATTTCTGAGTCCTGGACAGTGATCGAACCTATAACCTTCTGATTCCCGGTGAAAAATTGCTAGATATAAGACTATAAGTGCGTCGGTTCAGTAGCGAGCACAAAACAGATTGGTTAAAACAATCAATTAAATTTGTTTGTTTCACATTCATCAATTGACCATTTTTTACTGGTTGAAACAGCCAAATTTACTATTGGTTGAAACTGAACCAAACTACGTCATTTTAATCAAAATATTTATATATTTTAACCATTCAAATTGGTTATGAATCTTCAGACAACCTATCAAACTGGCTGTTTCAACCAATCTGTTTTTACAGTGCACGATAACAAAAAGAAAGACTCTGAATTATTCTTTGGCCCACTCCTTGGGACTATAGCGGGGACGAAATCGTGTCGTGTTGCATGGATGGCCGGTGTTTCATATATGTCGATGTGCGCATGATATCGTTTTTAATTAAATACGTATTTTAGGTCGTTTTTGGCGCTCTGTTCGATCACATGCACGGAAAACGTTTCGAGAAAACATTTCCGATCATATCATGGCAACCTTTCATATAGAGGAAAATGGTTTTAATTTAGTATAGTTTTAGTAAGCCGAAAGAAAAGGGTAGATCGCCGGGAGCCAAGCACTTGCCTTTTCGCCAGACAACTAAGCCGAAGCAAGAAACCGTTTTATCGACATTATTTGTAGGTTCACCAAACTTTAATTAGTCGAGATCATTTCTTATTACAATTCAATATAATATAAGCACGATGAGCTTCTGAATAATTTTTTCAGTTTTTCAATTTGTAGCTATGTTGAGTTTTTGTTGGGGAATTTAAATAGACTGATCCGCTTTAGCCACTTAAAATATTTCTACGCACAACAATATAATCGTTGTCATCAAGACTTTAGCACATGGATTGTGGGTGGCATGTGCACTATCAGTCGATTTTTTATTACGATTAAAATTGTCTTGCATACGTTCAGGGCCGTCGGAAAATTTACAGATCTATTCATAAAATTGGGACCTGTTTTCTTTAAGACTATTTTAAGAGATAATGTCAAAATATATACTGTTTAAATGTGCATTAAATGTACTGGTAACAGAAATATTGTCAGTAGAATTTAATAAATAACGTTGTCTAAATTTGCCATTCTCGTTCCCAGTATCCACCGCACAAATGTGATTGCGATTTTCCAACTTCCCACGGGTATGAAAAGCGTACTTTGTCATTCCTTAGTTTCTTCCATGTAAACAACTAATACAACTATACAAGCTAGTTTGCAATACAACTATGCCACCAAAATATATCGTGTGACGAACATTGTAATTGTGTCTTGTACTTAATCTACTGGAAGTAATTGGTCACAATTTTGACACTTTGTGTAATAGTTAATAGTTTTAGTATATGGGTAAAATGTAGTTCCGTTGCTACCATAACTGTGGTAAAAAATGGTTTTTGGTTGTTGTCCTGGTCGGATTATTATTGAGGAAAATATTTCATTCGGAAAATTTGGGTTGGCATTTCCTCAACTTTTTCTCAACTTTTTCGCAACTCAACTTTTCGCAATTTTTTAAGGTTTTCAGTAGTTTTGTAATGACCGGTCTTTATGGGTTTGTAAAGACCACTCAGCAACCAATAAGATTGCAGAAAAGCTGCATTAAGACCGCTCGCAAGCCAAGCCATATATATATTAGTGCAGATATATTGGATATCCAATACACATGTCTACGTCTGTTAATCAAGCTTAAATCATTTGATATATAGGGTTGTTAGAATTAGCAATTTAAAATATATCGTCAAGATATCCTTGGAGTCACGTGACCAGCCTTTACCACTCCCCTCCTATCCCGAGCGCTTCCTTCCCGGGCACTGAGAAGACCCTGGGTACGAGGTTGGGGAATTAGATGTTATATATTTTTTCGGTTTTCGTAAATCCAAAGATGGCGCGGGCGAATTCAAACCGGTTTTCGCACTTTTAACGCTGTATATAATCAAGCTTTCGTGTATTTGGTCTATAAGGCACGAGTACTTAGAGTTAGTAGTTTAAACGATCTCGTCGTCGGAAGGTCAGTTTATACATGGGTTTATTCAAGATGGCCTCGGAATTCCAAGATAGCGTCCAAAATCTAACATTTGTTTCGCTAATAACTTTTTAAAAATAGTCTTTAACTAAAAACTTTTTAAATAGTCGTCGTACAAAAATATACGATATATCAAACGAAGGCTCTTGACACAAGAATTAACCCAATATATAAACATAAGTACAGTAACGAAGTTGGCCATAGCAACTGGTCATGCTATGCACATTTTGAAACGATTTACATATTCATATCTTTAGAAATATATTGTTTTCAAAATATGCAGATGTTTATAAATTAGCATAGCATGACCAGTTGCTACGGCCAGCTTCGCCACTGCATAAGTATTGTACAGAAAGTGCATGAAAGGCTAGCTATATTAGTTATGAATTTCCTAAATCCAAGATGGCGTCTGTTTTTAGGAGTCCTGATGATTTAGGTCAACATGCATCACACGCAATCATGCATGTGTATACCCAATGAAACATCAGATTAATATCTTTGCCATTCCTGACTGTGAGACTATCGATTATGAACAGTACCGACGAAAACTTATGTTACCGAGCTGAATTAGTGTGTGAAAGCTGCACGAGTTTACCAAAAATATCATTAAAGTGCCTATCTCACGTTTGGGGATTTTATATATTCGTAATATTTGTGTATTCCTGAAATCCTGAGCAAAATCAAATATATCTTGTCAGCCGAAAATGTTATCTTCATGGAGTTTATCGCTGTTAAAGTTATCGGATGTGATGTCACAAGAGGCATTCCAAACCAGTTTTCTTTTGTTACTTGCCCCCAAAACACCTCTTAGTTATAATTACCGAAACCAGCGACGTATAGTGGGACCAGATATTTTAATAGTATATTTTAATCATTCGATTTCCGACAAGAAAGTTTATGCTATGCTACCATTTCCGGTGGAAATTATCGCCGTAAAAGACACAAAAAGCGTCTCATTTTCAAACTTGGCACCAATCAACTTAATCTGTAATTGTTATTGTCTTACTTAATCCACATGCATGGGTATTTCTTTATTTCACCTCCCATTATTAGCATCCTTTGTATGGTCTGTTTGCTGATTGTTGGTAAAAATAGCAAATGACTTTCCTATTTTTACATCTCATTCTTATTTGTTATTGTTTCAGTCACCAACAACAGTCTTTCTCAAGACTACAACAACCTGGACGATCAACTTCACACATATAATGACTTGTTGTTATCTTACGCAATTATTTATTCTATAAAAGTCTCACTCAGTTATTATTTGATTTTCACTTTACCGTTCAAACTCTCTGACGAAAGGCTTTCACTCGAAACGTTAGACAACTTACACACCTGATTTCGGCAGTACACCAACTTTTTAGATATAATGGAACTGACCTGATAGTGGGCTGAAAGTACCGACGACCAGTGGCCGTGCAGCGTGAAAAACTGGGGTGAATAATTATGGCGCAATAAATCTCTAGGAGGGGGTCCCAAGAAATTTTGAAATCTAGAGTGTCTGAAATGCCATTTACTTGCATTTGGGGGGAGATTTTACGGAATTATGAAGGTCATATCTTTCTGATTTTTATTTCGCAGTCGAATCATATTTCAAACCATTGGTAAATTAAAAGAAAAACTATGAAAGTATTGGAAACACGTCATATGTCATACGTCATATGAAACACGTCATATGAAACACGTCTGATGATTAATACACTACAGTGAGTGAACTTAAACAGCCTTCGGGAACTGATCACTACCGACGAGTCAGACGAGCCCCCTCACATCATTGCGAACTTCCTGCGCTCGACCAAGAAATAAATATAAATCGTCATTGCGTAGACGCGGAACTGCATGTAATAGATCAAACACGAGTTTGAGTGTTTCATCAGGGGTTCCAAACACGAGAAAACAAATGAAAACCGAGGGCGAGGTTTTAAGCCCGAGGTTTTTATTGTTTTCGAGTGTTTGGAGTCCCCTGATGAAACACGACAAACGAGTGTTTGATCTAGCTTCTCAAACGAGTATTCCTTTAGCGATTTGCTCCCATAGCGATTTTATTTTAATATGTAGATTAAGAAATGTGATCCAGTTCACTAGGAAGTTTCCTACAGGTTTTCATTGGGTATCAAAACTCATGCATGTGATGCGGTATACGTTCATGGATTGGCTATGATAATTCATGAATTATTAATGAGTTTGAGAATAACCGATGACGTACTAAACAACGACTTTCAATCCGTTTATGACAAAATCGACACAAAAATTTGCCGACAGCCTTTATCGTAATGGGGCAGCTGCCCCCGCGGCCACCACGCCACTGCGAAACCATGGTAACTAACCTACTTAGTTTATTTTGATATTTTAGGTGATTTAACAAAAATTAAGAGGATAACGTGATATTTAATGTAGTTATAAGAGACATTTAGTAACTAACCCTATTAGTAATCACGATACATCAAAAAATAATCCACGGCTCAAAATAAACTAAGAATGTTTACGTCTCGTCGCCTTCAAAGTCCTGTAGTTTGAGCATTCGGAAATCAAAGTCAGTCCTTATATCCTCGGCATGCATAGTACAGACCTCCCAATATAATAAATTTGTTATCAAATAGACATTATGATTACATCAATTAGATTAAACCCCGAGGAAATTAGCGAATCTAACGACATTTAAGTCTGCTGTCTCGGCGACCATGAAAGAGGTATATCATAAGAAGAGATGAAATAAAATAACCACGGTCACGGAATCCTAAATGCTAAAAATTTTTATCGTGATTTTTGCTTTATTACTAAATGGAAAATGGAAACTAACGCATAATTTGATTGAACTAAGCTGGAAATAACTGTTTTATACAAAAAACTAAAGTATTTTGGTTTGTTTTTCTTTCCTTATCCAAATAATGAAAAAATATAATAAAAAAATTAATATGTTATTAACCTATTTGGTCGGTCGGTCCTCGGGCAGTTTCTGAAACCACGGGCAAATATTTTTCTATATACGGACCCCCCATCCGGTAAATAACACATAACTTCATTCAACTAAACTGGAAAAGTATTTTGGCTGGTAAATATAGCTAGACATCTATATTCTTGTCATTAATAATGGCTGATATTTGTCTATACGAGAGCCTGTGCAAAGTATGAATCAACCAACTTAGTGAATTGTTATCCAAGCCCACAGATTTCAATTTATACAACAAACTACCATGATCAACTGTATCGAAGGCCAACAGAACCTGTGACAAGACCGTTATCAGCATTTTCCATGCAGGATATTATATTTAACAAATGCATTTAAAGTGATACTGGTGGATAGTTTAGGTCTAAAGTCGAACTGTTGGGATAATGATTTTATGTTCGATTAAATAATTGTAAACGTGTGTGTGTACAAAACGCTCGAGAATTTTACTTAAGGTTGGTAAGTCAATAATATAGATTTGTAGTTTATCTGTAGTTTATCTGTAGTTTATCTGTAGCTTAATAGGTCTGTAGTTATCGGATAAGGTTAAAGAAATAATGCGGAAAAGAGATTATTTTCATAATAGAGCGCATTAAGTCTAATCAATCAGAAATTGGTATTAGCATATAAAGCGATGCGAAATGAATGAAATAACCAAATACGTCTTGCTAAGCAGAAACTCTAAAGGCCTGTGGAAAACCATAAAGTAAATCATTCCTCAAAAGAACAAAACTCCAACGAACATAATGGAAATAAATGGACAATCATGTACATCTCTCATGTCATCAATAACAACAATTTAACAACATTTTTCCAACATTGGTGCAAAGGCACAAAGCTATGCAAGTTAATACTCAAATCTCGACTGGTCAGCCGAATTATACCTTTGAGTCTAAAGTATAAAACATCTGAAAAAATAATTAAAAAAATAATAAGACGGCTGGCATTGACAACATTCCTGGTCGCTTGTTAAAAGCTGTATCAAGCAAAATTGCTTCTATTGCAAAATTGCACCTAACTACAACTTATCACTTACAACAAACTCATTCTTGAATGTAATACTAATAAATAAATATATAATTCTAATAAATCAATAAATCAATAAATCAATAAATCAATAAATCAATAAATCAATAAATCAATAAATCAATAAATCAATAAATCAATAAATCAATAAATCAATAAATCAATAAATCAATAAATCAATAAATCAATAAATAAATCAATAAATCAATAAATCAATAAATAAATAAATAAATAAATAAATAAATAAATAAATAAATAAATAAATCAATAAATCAATAAATCAATAAATCAATAAATCAATAAATCAATAAATCGATAAATCAATAAATCAATAAATCAATAAATCAATAAATCAATAAATCAATAAATCAATAAATAAATAAATCAATAAATCAATAAATCAATAAATCAATAAATCAATAAATCAATAAATCAATAAATCAATAAATCAATAAATAAATCAATCAATAAATCAATAAATCAATAAATCAATAAATCAATAAATCAATAAATCAATAAATCAATAAATAAATAAATCAATAAATCAATAAATCAATAAATCAATAAATCAATAAATCAATAAATCAATAAATCAATAAATCAATAAATCAATAAATAAATAAATCAATAAATCAATAAATCAATAAATCAATAAATCAATAAATCAATAAATCAATAAATCAATAAATCAATAAATCATTAAATCAATAAATCAATAAATCAATAAATCAATAAATCAATAAATCAATAAATAAATAAATAAATAAATAAATCAATCAATAAATCAATAAATCAATAAATCAATAAATCAATAAATCAATAAATCAATAAATCAATAAATAAATCAATAAATAAATCAATAAATCAATAAATCAATAAATCAATAAATAAATAAATAAATAAATCAATAAATCAATAAATCAATAAATCAATAAATCAATAAATAAATAAATAAATAAATAAATGGAAAATCACAAAAGTGAAATTAAATCTGGTAAGCGTGACAATTGGAAAATTACAGGCCTGCAATCTTAATTTTGCCTTCAGCAGCTAAATGTTTTAAAGGGAAATTCATTGCCAATTATATAATTTCTTAAATGAGAAAAATCTAGTTCTCGGCTCATGCCAACATGGATTCCAAACCTACGCAACCCACTGATCTAGCCCTTTTATCGGATAGCGGTTGTATTTCTATATCTGTCAGTCCAAGACCTTTCACACTATTATGGGCATCCTGAACTTCTCAGAAAATCGAGTGCAGCTTGGAATGGTTTTCATCACAAACCGTGAACAACTGCATGGTATAACTTATAATGGAATATTATCACAAAAAACAAACCGTTACGTACAACACTAGAAGAAAGAAAGACTTGATACTGAGCAGCTAAAAAGAACTTTCGGATATTCTGCTGCCCAGATTTGAAACAAACTACCTCATAATATTCGGAAAAGTGATAATATTGCATTTTAAGAGAAAATTTAAAGATTTATATAAATAGACATTATTATTTATATGCATTGAAACAAATTAGGGAAGTGTTCCAGAAAAGTGACAAAAGGAACGTATGATTAATCATACTAATCATATTTAATCATATTTAATCATCATGATTGTAAGGTTAATTAATTTTCACGAGTGTGATAATTGATTTAACATCGCGAGTGCTGCTCAATGTCAAACATCGCGATGTTAAATTCTTTATCACACTAGTGATATTGATTAGCCATCTTATTTCACGACTCACTCATAATTAAATTGGGTTTTTTTGTTGTTAAGTTTACTGAGAAAGTAAAGTTGAAAAGTGTGATAAGTGCAGTTACTGTGGTTATCACACTATGCATGCTAATTATCAGTTGAATAAAGGCGTTAGCGCCTCTGTTGGAACAATAAGTCGAGAGTGTCCCTGGCATGCGTATAGCCAGTGTAACAGATAGAACTAAATCGTGAGATGACAAAATAGTGGCTATATCAGACAGTGAACTGTGCTGTGATGAATTGCATTGTCCTAATCACTTGTGAAAGGTCTTCCCTCGAAACGTCAGTTCTCTACGTACATAGACTATATTTTGGCAGTCAATCGCATTAAGAGTTGAAGATATATTGATATTATATCTTATCATAGATCGTTACAATCATGGCACCCTTTGGATTGCCCCTTGCGAAATCGTTTGATGAACTTCGTAAAACATCGTAAAGGACATTTGAAGTGAAAGGGAAAACTGTTTCGAAACAAACATTGAAACTTTTAAAGCGTTCAACAGATTAAGAAACTTCATTTAAACGGTTTGAAAGGAATCAAAAGCTCTGTCTATGATAATTTTAGGGTTATGATAATTTTAGCAGTGATATTGTGAGACCATAAATGAAGTCAGCCGTAGCGCCATTGGAAGTGGATAGTTCGGCGAATAATTATATTATCATTATTCGCTTTTAAAACTGACGAATTTAACATGCGAATTTAACATTGCAATTCTGTGCACGCTCTCCGATTTTCCCACTGATAAAAAACTTGAAGTATCAACGACAACTAGGTGGATCCTATTGTGGCCCGGTTTCTGTCGCGTTCGGTGAGCTCCCACAGTCAGTGCTGTTCCTCCAAGCTAAAAGCGGATCTGGTGTTATGCTTGGAGAAAGGAAAGTTTCCGCGAACCGATGGGGAGAGGATCAGAGGAAGCCTAAAAAATCACGGCAAGATCAAATAGAACTGTTTTGTTGTTGTCACCTTTCAGTCTACCTTTCAGAGGAGTATGATGACATGTAAAACGTGGTTTCATTGAAAATGTGAAGGGTTCAGTGGAAATTGTCAGGGGGCTCATAATTGTCAAGACTGTCGATTAGTTTAAAATGTCTGTATATAGCAGTGTTTACTTTGATGTCTGCAAATTTACATATATATATTACCTATATAATATACCCAGAATCTTATCCCGGCATTACCACCACCATATATACATATATATAATATATACATATATATATATAATATATATATATATATATATATATATATATATATATATATATATATATATATATATATATATATATATATATATATATATATATATATATATATATTTTTAACTATATATATATATATATATATATATATATATATATATATATATATATATATATATATATATATATATATAAAAGTAGAGTGCTGCGTAGACATTGTTTTGAATATATAGCAAAGTGAAAAGGTGGTAAACTGCCAAGAGTTTAGTGACGAGATACTGACGTTTCAAGCCGAAGGGCTTCGCTCGAAACGTCAGTATCTCGTCACTAAATTCTTGGCAGTTTACCACCTTCTCACTTTGCTATATATATATATATATATATATATATATATTTCATTATATGATGGATTAAAAACAGTTCTCAGTCCGTAACGACAAGATTTTGTGTCTGACAAGATTTTACATATAAACATAATTTTCTGGGAGAGTCCACTTCAGGACCCGATGCTCCCTTGCGAAATCTTTTGACGAACTTCGTAAAAATTGTGAGACCATAAGTGAATTAAGTCAGCCGTAGCGCCATGCATGACATGTATTAAAAGTGGTCGCTACATTCGGCGAATAATTATATTGTCGATTGATTCAATGATTCGCTTTAAAAACTGATGAATTTAACATGCGTAATTTAACATTACAATTAACATTAACATTACAATGTAATTTAACATTACAATTCTATACGCGCGCTCTCCGACTTTCAGAGCATCTGGTCCTAGAGTAGTAAACGCGCTCTTATGCTTTGATCTGTCATGGCGGTCGTGCGGTTTGTCTTGTGATATAAGGTTTTAACATAGAGACTTTTTTAATTTCCTGGAGTATAGACCCCGACAAAAACCCAATTCCTTCCGCCGCAGAATCCACCGTCTTTTCCAATAGACTCGGTAAATTTCGTAAAATTAATGATATAACCAACAACAACTGTCTTTTACGTTATAGGATATTGCCATTTTGACTGAAAAGCCTTGGTAATGCGAGTATATAGCGTGTCTGGTATAGACATGATGCATCGATGTAAATAGAGACTTTCTTTCTTCTAGGATAACAACCTTAAATCGTAGGCTCTCGGAACCCCTATAATTGGGCTTCTAGCCTGTTGGGGTATATTCCGTTCACCTAAGAGTGATAAATCTAATAAACTAAACTAAACTAAACTAAACTAAACTAAACTAAACTAAACTAAACTAAACTAAACTAAACTAAACTAAACTAATCTAAACTAAACTAAACTAAACTAAACTAAATCACCGATTGCAAAAGTCGATGTTGGCCGAGCAGAATCGGTCGACAATTAAATTAGTCGTAATGTGTAAGCCATGCAGGCTACAAACTTAAATCTGTAAATAATGTGTCCTATAAGTACGTATAATATGTATGCATTTTCTATAATATTCAACTATCATTTAAGTCGACAACTTCATGGAACGACGCCAATGTATAATCATGTGATTATTCCTCCGGATGGACTTACAATAATTACTTATAATTGGCCAATATTTGCGTTTCCCTAATGTGTCATGGAGTTATTTCCGACCGTCCTTTATGAGCATGCATGCAGGAACTATAGCTACACCCCTGCAATGAACACAAAAGTATATCCGAGACTTACCTCACATTAAAGATCGAAATATCCGTCTTTAGTTCAAATCTTGATCCAAACATCCTCTTTTCATTTTATATACTGTAATGTAATTACGAAGTTGATGATTGAGTAACTATCAGACAAATAAAAATATTATATAAATATGCAAGTGCGTGGACGTTTTTGTGGTAACGGTGGCGGGGGGGGAGGTGGCTTATACTCATGGGACTTTTCATTTCGATAAATACTTAGATAGAAACTTCATTTCGATAAATACTTAGCGGTATGAAAAAAGGGATTTGATTTCAAAGAGCTACATCATTTAGTCATGGTCATTTGCATATGCTGATTTATGATTTATTCTAAACAGATGTATGCAGGTCATAGATCTAATTCGTGTTTGTTTCAACGCAAAATTTCTGCAGTAATTTGAAGACATGCATTTGAAGATATTTTCTGCCGAGAGACTGGAATTTCAAAACAGACAAATTATTAATAGGCGAGATTTTGAGAACACGCAAAAAATGGTAAACCGCTACTTAGAAAACCAAAAACATTAAAGACAGGATGATTAAAAATTGGTATGACAAATTTCTTATCTAGGCCTCGTTTGCATGTTTGGTTCAGCAGTTCTCATTTTATTCTAAATTATATTTATTTGATGTTTTTTAATTCATTCCAGACTTATTTTCTTCTCCATTTAGAGACGCTTGGTTATTAAAATTAAACTATATTGCAGATTCGGTGGTAATTGCGTGGGTTAAACCATAATGCGCGCCGCCGTGCCGCCACACGGGCGGCGACATTTGCCGCGTTTCTATAACCAAGTATTTCAGATCGGTCTACCAAGTCTCACGCATTTCTATTATTATTTTTCAAGTTCAACACAGTTCCATCACACCGTTTCTGAGAGTTACTGTACGTACGTATTTAACATTTTACAAAAATTCCTGTAATTAATAATTGCCTACAAATAATAGGCATGCGCTTAAGACCTAAACGTTTTTCAATGTTGCAAAATAATAATCTGCTCACTCGTAGTATATCCCTCATCTCTGAAAATAATGTTTAGAATGGAATTAAAAGAATAACAAAAACACAGAGAAGGTAAAAGTAAAACAATGTTAAATATAAATTGAATAACAAAACAATTATCGAACTCGGTTATCGCAAAATGCCGTGATATTTCAGTGTCTTGTAGAACAAATAATAATTAATTTGCTCGCCACAGACAAATCACGATATTTTGCTCAACCTCGCCACTGATTGTTAATTATTTTCAACTACAGGTAAAGTACCTGCTATTGAGCTAAGATGGTTATCATGTTCTAATTTCTTCGTTTTAGGTACATAATTTTAGAGGCCATATTTTACTAAGTTCCGACTCTAATATTCCAAACTGTATACACTAATGTTATGAAATTGCAGTCGAAATTTAACCGTACCTCCCCCAAACACCCTCGTCAAATGTCGTGTAAAAATATACCGTCAGCCCGAATCAGGAAAGACTGCAGCTGTTTCCGGCCACGACTTATCTGTTTCGTTTACACACTGCTATTACTAAGCTCGTACCCAGGGCATTTTGCCTTGGCTCCGGCCGATTTCTTATGGTGGTGTATTATCACGAATATAACAACCAGTAAAAGTAGTCATGCACCGAAATCACGCAACGCAATTGGTGTATACAGTCCCTGTTGTTTTTTGTTTATTAGTTTCTATATAACATCAAACTAGCGACTGTATGTATGTGGGTGGTATTACCCTCAAACATGAACTAAATATAAAGTATATACATATTATATACACATTGAGGTCACTTCATTTCTGTGCTATTGGCACATTTGGTTTGGCAACCAAAAAACCATTTGGTTTGGTTACCGATATTTGGCCTTGAAACCCGTGCCGGGTATCAAAATTCCAACAGTGGTAAGTCGCTGTGTCGCTGTATTTAACGGCTATATCTATGAAACTTTGAGGACATATTCATTTAACATAAATGTATACAATGAAGCAAAGAAATTTCACTCAAAGAAATGGTTGTTAAGTTAAATAAATAGACGCATCAGAAAACAGCTCGAAATGGGAAAATATATTCTACCACGTTCTTACCACGTTCTTACCACGTTCTTGCCACGTTCTGAAGTCCTCTATGTATATCTATAACTGAACAGACAACAAAAAATGGAATCTATTTGTTTTATACAATCAAAAACAACCTCAAAGGTTTATCAAAGCTGTTGGGGCATGAAAAAAGAAAAACATAGCTACTGACGTGATTTAACGCCATCCATGTATCTTTCCTTTAATAGATCATGGGCAAGAACCAATGAAAATGCGTATATAAGTCACGTGATTGTATAAAATATTGAGTTGTTTTGCAGTTTATCACATACGATAATAATAATAATAATAATAATAATAATAATAATAATAATAATAATAATAATAATAATAATAATAATAATAATAATAATAATAATAATAATACATGATTTATTGACAGCATATCCACAAAAAGTGGCTCTTCATCTGTATAAAAAGTACTAAATTACAAATAAATTATAAGAATATTAATTATAAAATTTATATACATATGTATTCTATTATGTGAAATATATATACATGCTATTATAATATACAAGATATTATATTATATTATACACATTATATTTGATTATATTAAATTACTCTGTGATCTAAGTGTATCTTTAACCACCTTTGTAAAACTCTTAAAATTTACATCTGATCTAGTGCATGGTGGCAGGTAGAGAATTAAATAGCTTAGAAACCGAGTCTTGCAATGTTCCCTTTTCAAGTGGAATTACTAAACTTGGAGCGTTGCTAGATCTAAGTTCACGACAGTGAGAAAGTCTAAGATATTGCGGCCAGCTGGGATTGAAGTGGTGAGAAAACCGGTGAGAAAACCGCAGAGAAATCTAGTCACATGTGAAATTGCGCTGCCACACTGCATCCGATGATCGACAGTCGATTCTTAATGTTTTGGCCCTTGAAACTGGTCAGGTACACCTATGCTGCTCCGTTGTAAAGAATAATAAATATATACTGAAAAATTAGAAAAATGCATTAAATTGTTACAAATTTTCAATCTCGTAAAATTCAGTATTTAGAGAAAATGCAGTTCAAAGTTTTTTCTGGATTTTTTAGTAATATATGCCACAGTTCTTTGATCAATGACATTAAAACTTTCCAGATGCATATTTGACTCATTCTGCTTATTGTTTCTTGTCATCTCCAATCTCCTTGTTTTAACTCAGGCTTGGCTCTTATATTCAGCAAGGACAACCCGCGACTTTTCTTTAACTCAGCTCGACTAGCAGTTTTAGTGTACTTGCCAAAAGGGTTTTTTAATGAATTGAAAAGTTTAATGACAGCATCAGAACTACTTTTAAAACGTGATATTACACCATACATTCCAAATTATAGCATCTCTATAAACAAAGGCGTCTTAGTCGGAATCCTAATTAAACCGTTTAAAGCTTCGTTCCGGTTCTGAGTTTATCCATGCGAACATTTTTACTTCACTTGATATCTGGTATTTAGGTTTGATTTTGGCAATCACATTCAATGGAAGACCAGCACCATGTTTATAAAGTGTTGTCCCATTTGCCTTGGCTTTCTGGTATACCTGCAGCAGCTATCACTTCCGCCTCATTAGACGCACAATGAAAAAGACTGTCAGCCAAATCTCCAACATTTGATTCATGGTATTTGTAACTTTGCCCTTGCCTCAGTTTCCGAAGAACAGTTCCAACTCTTTTTTGCACACTTCAAGAACCTCGAGGTCCGAAAAAACTTGATTTTCAAGAGAATTAAAGGTAACGTTTGTAATATTGATTTAAGCGATACCTTAGTAACTGGCCTGACTGGCCCAGTCAAAAGCGGTCATACAAGACTGACGAAGTCGTGAATTGAAAAACACGGCACACGGTAACGCATGATTAAAAATTGAAAATCGACAAGCGCCAACGCACATGAGATCCACTCACACGCCAAGTTTCATTTGATTTCTTAAAAAAACTGCGATTGGTGGCATCATGATGCTACGCGGGCGTGCAAGCCAAGCTTTTCTAGAAAATTAAAACTTTTTCAACTTAATTTATTAAAATTATATGTGTCTTCTTCGGGAAATTTAAAATTTTACCAACCGGTTTATTGGGCCTTCAGAATATATATATATATATATATATTTGGCGCAACTATTATGGTTATTTCCAGAGATATCAATATAGAACAAAGAGGTGGTTCAATTTTAGATGTTTTTCTGCCGGACAGGAAAGAGTTTAATGCGCTTGACCTGCTTGATTTGCTTGGCCTGCATGATGTGCTAGGCCTGCTTGACCTGTTTCATGTGCTTGACCTGCTTCACGTTTAATTCCCATTTTTAAGAAACACGAAGCACGTCAAGCACATGAAGCAGGTCAAGAACACGAAGCAGGTCAAGCAAGTCAAGCATGTCAAGGACACGAGGCACGTCAAGCACATGAAGCAGGCCAAGAACACGAAGCAGGTCAAGCACATGAAGCAGGCCAAGCACACGAAGCACGTCAAGCACATGAAGCAATGAAGCAGGTCAAGCACATGAAGCAGGTCAAGCAAGTCAAGCACATGAAGCAGGTCAAGTAAGTCAAGCACATGAAGCAGGTCAAGCACATCAAGCATGCCAAGCACATCAAGCATGTCAATCACATCAAGCAGGCCAATCACATCAAGCAGGTCAAGGACAGTAACGAGGCACGTCAACCACATGAAGCAGGCCAAGAACACGAAGCACGTCAAACACATGGAGCAGGTCAAGCACATGAAGTCTGCTTCATGATCTGTCATGCACATCAAGCAGGCCAAGTACATCAATCATGCCAAGCAGGCCAATCACATCAAGCAGGTCAAGGACACGAGGCACGTCAAGCAAATGAAGCAGGCCAAGCAGCCCAAGAACACGATGCAGGCGAAGCACGTCAAGCACACGAAGCACGTCAAGCACATGATGCAGGTCAAGCACATAAATCAGGTCAAGCACATGAAGCACGTCAAGCACATGAAGCACGTCAAGCACATGAAGCAGATCAACCACATGAAGCAGGTCAACCACATGAAGCATGTCAAGCACATCAAGCACATCAAGCAGGCCAAGCACATCAAGCACCTCAAGCAGGCCAAGCACACGAAGCAGGCGAAGCACGTCAAGCACATGAAGCTCGTCAAACACATGAAGGCGGTCAAGCACATGAAGTAGGTCAAGCAGACCAAGCAGGCCAAACAGGCCAATCACAGGCACAACAAACAGGCACAACAAACAGGCACAACAAACAGGCCAATCACATCAAGCAGGCCAAACACAAGAGGCACATCAAGCACACGAAGCAGACCAAGCAGGCCAAGCACACGAAGCAGGCGAAGCACGTCAAGCAGGCCAAGCACACGAAGCACGTCAGGCACATGAAACAGGCCAAACACACGAAGCAGGCGAAGCACGTCAAGCATGAGAAGCACATCTAGCAGGCCAATTACATCAAGCAGGCCAAGCACACCAAGCACGTCAAACACATGAAGCAGGCCAAGAACACGAAGCAAGCCAAGCAGGCGAACCAACGAAGCAGGCGAAGCACATCAAGCACATGAAGCAGTTCAAGCACACCAAGCAGGTCAAGCAGACCAAGCACAACAAACAGGCTAATCACATCAAGCAGGCCAAACACAAGAGGCACGTCAAGCACATGAAGCAGGCCAAGCACACGAAGCAGGCCAATTAGCACACGAAGCAGGCCAAGCACATCAAGCACATGAAGCAGGTCAAGCACATGCATGAAGCACGTCAAGCACATCAAGCAGGCCAAGCACAACAAACAGGCTAATCACATCAAGCAGGCCAAACACAAGAGGCACGTCAAGCACACGAAGCAGGCCAAGCACACGAAGCAGGCCAAGCACACGAAGCAGGCCAAGCACATCAAGCACATGAAGCACATGAAGCAAGTCAAGCAGGCCAAGCACAACAAACAGGCTAATCACATCAAGCAGGCCAAATACAAGAGGCACGTCAAGGACATGAGGTAGGCCAAGCAGGTCAAGCACATCAAGCAGGCCAAGCACATCAAGCAGGCCAAGCACATCAAGCAGGCCAAGCACATCAAGCAGGCTAAGCACATCAAGCACGTAGCACACGAAGCAGGAGAAACACGTCAAGCACATAAAGCAGGCCGAGCACATGAAGCAGGATAAGCACATGAAGTAAGCCAAGCATTGTAAAGTAAGTATATGTCATATAGACAAATGCAAGCAGTGTAAAGTATATATAAGCACTGTAAAGTAAGTACATGTAAATATACATTGGGTCAGGGGCGAAACTAGACCTTTTTCGCTGGGGGGGTGTACGGTAAAATTTCCCTGCTAAAATCTTTGGTGCCCTGCAGCTCCGTAGGTGAAATTTACCGAAACGTATAAATGGAAGCGTGCCTCAATCTAAATGCGTTTGAACTAAATTCCTATTGTCAGTCTGGTATGTGATGGCAAACTGGCAATACATAGAGTTAAAAATAGATATTAACTTATAGCAAGACTACGAGAGCAGGCATTCAGCCGTCTCCAACGAGGATGACGACTAAGTTCACTTCGGGGGTCCTCCCCCGGAAAATTTTGAAATCTAGAATCTCGGAAAGATAATTTGCAGCAATTTGAGCAATTCTACAGCGAGCATATTTCAAATGAATCCAAGCTTACCTGCTGTGCAGTCCAAAAGAAACGCAGGCTCTGGGGTTGGCTAACACGTATTCAGGCTACACCCGTGTAGATGCAAGATCTCTGTTTGCCCTGCCAATTGGTGTTTTTAGTATTTTGGGGGGTGTCACACCCCCCTACACCCCCCTTAAGTTTCGTCCCTGATTGGGGTACCATATGGTGGGCTTACCATGATATATTTATATATACCGTTAAGTAACATTCCAGGCCATAGGTCGACGGGTCCCGACAATTAGAATTTCCGCACATGCACAAAACGGAGTGGACTGCACCTTTATGAAATTTTCACCTTTTATAGATTTGGTTTATGAATCTCGAAGTTCTCGAAGCGCATGAAAAAGGTCCGGAACCAAGACGTTTTATCCGGGCGAAGACGACTCAGACCTAGTACCTCACGGTCACCTCAACTGCGAGTGTACCATCTAGCCACGACCCTTTGTTATTTTGCCCTCCTTCCCAAATGGCAGTGTTCTATTGGTTACCAATTTTGGGGTATATATACTTTATGTTAACAAGCATATAGTCTCCCACCTATAAATTTACGCGATCGAATATAGGGGAGTGGATGGGTGGGATCTACGGATGAGGAAAATTTCACGCAGGGAGGCCAGGGTTAGAATGAAGCTGAAGGCGGGGGTTAGGAAGACACTTAAGGCCGGGGGATTAGGGTTAAGTATACTGTAAGTATGCAAATATAGGTGGGAGACTTACAACAGCCAAAAAGACCTTTTTCATGCACTTCGACAACATCTAAGTCCATAAATTCAATTTTTGATAAACTGTGCCTTTTTGAGCTTGTATATATTTTCTTGCTTTGTTATTCCCAACTTTGTCCTTGTTGCCTAAATTTTAAAAGATCCTGTTTGTCTTTCTTTTTAATTTTGAGTGAGTAATTAGGCAATATATATCATTTTATCTTATATTGTATTATTTTATCTTATATTGTATTAAAACAAAACTAGAGTTAAAGTTTAGTGAGATCTTTTTATATAAAAGGGAAATCAATCAATATTTTGAAATTCAGAATTACAAGTGATTGAATTAGATTTGTGGTAAAAATATATGTATATTTATCATTTATAGACCAGCGAGGGGAATTCGACGAAATATTACCCCGAGGGAAGATATATCCCGAGGGCGAAGCATATATCAATAATATCATCCCGAGGGGTAATATTTCGACGAATTCCCCGAGCGGAGGGTCTATAAATGATATATTATACCGAAACAATCTTGAATGCTGTCTTGAAACGTCTTGTTGTTCCTCCATTGTTTACAGGCTCGTCTTGGTTTACGCGCGAGTACTGGGTACCAGCGGGGTATTCGAACTCGAATTCCCCGCTGATTACGTCATCAAAGTTTAAATTAAGAGTTTAAATTGACTGGTCACGTGGTACAAATCTAGCTCTTTGATTGGACAATTCATAGTTGAGGTATAATATAGTACAGTATATTATTACAAACATGTATTAAGATATATAATGTATTGGTATATGACGGGGCTACTGTGTACAATTCATCGAAATGCAAAATAATATTTTGGGCTCGTATTTTGAGTTTGCCTAAGTAACCAGGCCTTATAAAAAATGGCAGCTAATATTGGGGTTAGGGTCAGAAAACTCGTTAGGCGGCGGGTTAGGGTTAGAAAACGCGTTAGGCGGGGGGTTATAGGATCTTTGTTGTTTTGGGGTAAGTGGTTATTTGCATGATTAAGTGACAAAATTCTGACGATTATATAGCTCCCCTTTTAGCTAATACTGGCCATTTTAACTATTTCAAAAACGTTATGTATTGAGCCTACGTTTTGGGCTACGGTATTCCATTTAAAATAGCCATAGCAACGTCTGTTCTTGCGGGAAAAGTGTTTTACCATTGACATACGGTCGTTGCTGGATGGTATCCTTGGAAGCAAAATGTTATTGCTGACTTTGAATCCCGAGAGAATCTGAATAGATGTTCGATAAAATGTCGGTTTTAAATGCCCTAAGTGTAACGTAATGTGCTGAACATTAGGTCAGCGGTCTGCATTACGTTAGAAATGTCTTTGAAACCAACATGGCGCGTGTACAGTTTACATGGTGTCAGAAGTTTACAATTTGTTGTAATCCACAGCCCATACAAACCATTTGAAAAAGAAACACGCTCGATTAGCAAGAATGGCAACTGCTAACTTCGAATATCCGAAAATTAACTGGGACAGCGGTGATTTATACCAAGAATTTAGTCGATTTCGAAATCATGCTGCCTTTGTGTTCGCTGGCCCTCTGTCACAACTAACAAACAAAGAAAAATCGGGATGGTTAGGAACCTGGATTGGCTCACACGGAAGAGAAATCTACAAGACCTTTGAGTGGACCGAAGGAGAAAATGAAGACCCTGAAAAAGTTCTTGACAAGTTTGAAGCGTACACTCGTCCGAATCGCCCGACATATAAAGCTGAGACAACGTAAACAAACATCAAGTGAGTCATATGATAATGTTGTAAAAGATCTTCGCCTTATACTCATTGACTGTGAATACACCAATTCAGAGGACATTTTAATTGATGCAATAATTGAAGGAGTGCGTGAAAAAAGGCTACAGGAAAAGCTGTTGTACCGAGGGGACTGGGGAGGAACTTACACTTGCAAATGCACTTGCAATTGGACAACAATATGAACTAGCACAGAAACAAGTAAAAATTGTTCGTGGTGAGGATCCAGGTGTTGCTGCTCTTGCCATGGATATCGATACCTATAGTGGAAAGCACAAATTGCCCAAAGTCAAGCAGAGCCAGAATAGAAAAGACCCCCCAGCAAGCCCTACTAACTGCAACCGGTGTGGAAAAAACTCACAGCACAACTGGAATAAAGGAAAATGTCCAGCTTTAGGATCAACTTGTTCCTACTGCAAGAAGTCTAACCATTGGCTTGCTGTCTGTCAACGTCGATTGAAACTACAGGCAGTAGATACCAGCTCAGAAAGTGAGTCAGATGGAGAACTCTTGCACATTCACACAGCCCAAACCGGGAATGTCAAGCCCAACGAGAAATGGAACGTGACCCTCAAGGTAATAAAACAACAAGTTGCATTCAGAATAGACACTGGTGTGCACGGTGCAATACACTTACACTTGCTGACTACCAAGCCTTGAATCATAAAGGGGAGCTACAGAAATCCACCAAGATTTTGCGTACCTATTCCAATCATCAGATCAAGCCAGTTGCTGCAGTTGACTTACCAATCCAATCTAATCACAAAGAAGGTGCAGTCACCTTCCTAGATCTCATCCAGGAGAACATATTATCTGGCCACACAGCTGAACAACTCGGACTGATAGCAAGAATAAACGCCACCTACAGTAGCACAACCAATTCTCCAGAAGGACTGGACGACTTCCCTGATTTTCCCAATACAACCGGCACACTGCCAGGAACATACACCATCAAGTTGACTCCAAATGCCAAAGGTGTTATACATGCAGCTCGCCGCCTACCGCTCTCCTTAAAGAAGCAAACGATTGAGAAGTTACATGAAATGGAAAAGAATGGCATAATTTCCAAGGTTGAATAACCAACAGAATGGGTCAGTTCTATGGTGGTAAGCATGCGTAACAGCAAAATTCGTATCTGCATTGATCCTCGTGAACTAAATCAAGTGATTAAACGGGAGCACCATCCCATGCGAACAGTGGAAGAAATAGTAGCAGAAATATACCTGATGCGAAAGTATTTTCTATTCTTGATGCCAAAAGTGGATTCCATCAGATCAAGCTTGATGAAGAATCATCGCTTCTGACCACATTTAATTCACCCATTGGCAGATACAGATGGCTTCGGTTGCCATTTGACTTGAAATGTGCTCCAGAAATATTCCAATGTATCATGGATCAAATGCTAGAAGGCATAGAAGGAGCCTACGTCATTCATGTAGATGACATCCTTATAGCTGGCCGAGATCTCCAACACCATGATCAGATATTACATCAAGTCATCGAGAGAGCCATAACATACAACCTGAAGCTGAACTTGGCAAAGTGCAGAATCCGGCAGCAGCAAGTTCCATGTGTAGGACACTTGTTAACATCCAATGGATTGCTCCCCGACCCAGAAAAAGTAGTTGCCACCAGGAACATGCCTACTCCACAGAATAAGGAGACGTCAAGCGGTTTTTAGGATTTGTGAACTACCTGGGAAAGTTTATTCCCAATTTGAGCATCGCCACTTGGAGAGCTTCTAAAAACAGATGTCTTGTTTGACTGGCAACCAGCTCAAGAACAAGCCTTCAACACTCTTAAGGACATCTGCTCCAAACCTCCAGTTTTAAAGTTCTATGATGCAAGCAAGCCAGTAGAAATTCACTGCGATGCCAGCAAAGATGGACTTGGCGCTGTTCTCGTACAGGACAACAGACCAGTAGCCTACTCCTCCCGTTCCATGACAAGCACAGAGACACGATATGCACACGATTTCACTGTTACACGATTTCACTGTTACATATTTGGGAAAGAAACAACGGTGTACAATGATCACAAGCCTCTGGAGCATATCTGGCAGAAACCGCTACTAGCAGCACCAATGCGTCTCCAAAGAATGCTGCTTACTCTTCAGTGGTATGATCTCAAAATCAAATACAGGCCTGGCAAAGAGATGTACCTACCAGACACCCTCTCAAGAGCATACCTACCTGAGAGTTACTCAGAGATCAGCAGCCTAGACCAGGTGAATGCAGTGGAATTCTTGTCCATTACAAAGGAAAAGTACACAGAACTACAATAAGAGTGCACTGAGTGGGAACAATCTTGGATGGAGTGATATACAAAGGAATGCGGATAGTGATACCACCAAGTCAGCAGAAAGCAATGTTAAACCTGATTCACAAGTCTTATCTCGGAATTGCCAAATGTAAACAACGAGCTAGAGAAGTGCTCTACTGGCCGGCAATGCCGAACTCTGATATTGAACAGTCCATAAAGAACTGCTCAAAGTGTGCTGATTTCCAGAAGAACCTACCTGCAGAACCCCCAAAGCCATCAGTGACACCAGACCTGCCGTTTCTGGAAGTGGGGACGGATCTGTTTGAGTTTGAATCCAAGAACTATGTGTTGACTGTGGACTATTATTCAAGATTTATTGAATAAGTGGATCAGCTAAAAGATGTCCGAAGCAAGACATTAATCGAAGCACTGAAATCCCAGTATAGTAGACATGGAATTCCAGAAACGTTGAGAAGTGACTGTGGCCCTCAATATATGTCAATATAAGTTTTTTTGCAAAGACTACGGAATCAGCCACAAACCCTCCAGCCCGTACTTTCCAAGGTCAAACGGTGAGGCAGAAAGAGCAATACAGACCGTCAAAGGCTTATGGAAGAAGACTACAGACAAGCAACTGGCCCTGCGAGATTACAGATTAACAACTCCATTAGATGGAATCAACCTATCGCCAGCACAGCTCCTGATGGGTCAACGTCCCAGGAATATACTTCCATCTTCACGACTTCTTCTGACTCCTAATCCATACAACAGACAAGATGTCAAACGACACTTCAGTAGAAAAGGCCAACAGAAATATTATCATGACAAACCTACAACCAAGGAGCTCTCATAACTGAAACCGGGAGAACAAATAAGAATGGCACCTCTACCAAGAACAAAGAGATGGCTTCCAGCAACAGTCCTCAGACCATGCACACAGTGCTTCTCGTTCCTATGTTGTTATGGGCGGCCGTTACCACCAAAAATAGTGCGGTGGTGAAACGGAACAGCTTGTTGTGAAATGGTTTAACAAAAACAGAAATGGTCCATGTTAATATCAAGTGGTTTAACGTTCCGCTGTGAAACCATT
Source organism: Chrysogorgia sp. JL179-B06 (assembly GCA_035772405.1). Lineage (NCBI taxonomy): Eukaryota > Metazoa > Cnidaria > Anthozoa > Scleralcyonacea > Chrysogorgiidae > Chrysogorgia > Chrysogorgia sp. JL179-B06. Next base: position 4,211,077 of record JAYKKM010000054.1, on the reverse strand, counting down.
CAATATAAATTGAAATGGATGAACAGTACGCGGTGAAATGGCTGAACTAGTTCTGAAATGGTTCAACCAAATATGAGTTGATGCAACGTATTGTGCAGTCATGCAATAAGTTATGCGATGGTTCAACTATCGCTTGTGAAATGGTTTAACTTGTTTTGAAATGATTCAACTATTTGCGCAATGGTTCAACTTAATGTGAAATAGCCTAAAGTGAAATAGCCTAAAGTGAAATAGCCTAATGTGAAATAGCCTAATGTGAAATAGCCTAATGTGAAATAGTCTAAAGTGAAATAGCCTAAAGTGAAATAGCCTAAAGTGAAATAGCCTAAAGTTAAATAGCCTAATGTGAAATAGCCTAATGTGAAATAGCCTATTATGTGAAATAGCCTAATGTGAAATAGTCTAATGTGAAATAGCCTAATGTGAAATAGCCTAATGTGAAATAGCCTAATGTGAAATAGCCTAATGTGAAATAGCCTAATGTGAAATAGCCTAATGTGAAATAGCCTAATGTGAAATAGCCTAATGTGAAATAGCCTAATGTGAAATAGCCTAATGTGAAATAGCCTAATGTGAAATAGCCTAAAGTGAAATAGCTTAATATATCCGGTTTTTTTTCGGATGATACATGATACATTGTGTTGTGTGAAGGCCGACGCATTTTATTATTAGTTCGACTGTTTGTCTAGTTTGGCGATTTCGAAGTATTTTCTCATTCTTTGGTCTTGACTTTTGTGGTCCTTTATTACCGAAAAAGGTAAGTCGAATAAAGATGTATTAGATATGTATCCATTTAAGATTTAAACTGCGTGCAAGTGTACGTACACTACAATCTGGTCTGTTATCTTTAGACAGTAAGAACACGCCGCACTGAATCACTAATCAAACATGCATTGCATTCGAAGATCGATAAAATTCGACGTTCGATCACCGGCATCACCCATGTCTTTGACTTATTAAGCGTTTATAATGTGGAGATAAGTTAAGAACTTAATTAGGCTTAGCATGCAGTCAGTTAATAATCTTTAGTCGCTGGTGCGTTTGAAGTTGTCGAAATTACAGTCAACAAATTAAATAATATTGCGAAGGCAAGTGGCAAACTAGCCTGCCCCGGCAGACGAATTAAAAATTATTAACAAACCACTGATCTGAATGATGTTTGCGTGCAGGGTTATCCCGCATGTTATGCTATGCACTATACAATTATACGCATCTTTACTCTTTGTTTCTGTGTTTTATTCATACCGATTAATGAAGTTTACGCATGTCCAGCGCGTCTTGCAATATGATACGCATTATCCCCGTCCCCTACATTCTCATTACCTACTCCAAAACCGGAAAACCATGATCAGGCATCAGCAGTATTGCAGTAATGACTTATTATTTGATTTTCTACCTAGAATTTTAGCGAAATAAATACCAAGCGTCTATTCATTAATAGACTTTTTATGAAAATTATTGCCTGGCTAATAATTTTGAAAGTAATGATATTATATTACTGCATTGAAACACTTGTACTTGCCTTTGGAAATGTCTTTTGCCATAATGGCCAAAAATAAGGTAATTTGTAAAAATAATGAAACTAAGAATGAAATGTATTGTTAGGGAGGATGCCCCCTAACAATTTATTTCAAAGTTTTTTCACAGTTTTGGAAATTAAAGCTTGCTAGTCAAACCCTATTTATTGAATCATGTTCAAACTTTGCTATATATACCTACCAATTTTGAGGTGCTCTTTCCAGTGGCTAAGTTTATTTCTTTATTTTGTTACTTTTTTAATAATCAACCCCAGTTTCCTCCTCAGCTGAATTGCAAAAGGGTCAATAGCTTTTATCAGCCAAAACATTTGATTCTGCTGTGATTGTGTATACAAGGTATTGCTTTAATAGACATCTCTTACATTTCAAAAGATAAACAGCACACTTGGTAACAGAAAAGACGAATATAAGCCTTAATATTATATATATATATATATATATATATATATATATATATATATATATATATATATATATATATATATATATATATATATATATATATATATATATATATATATATATATATATATATATATATATATATATATATATATATATATATATATATATATATATATATATATATATATAATATATATATATATATATATATATATATATATATAATATTTCTTTGTTTGTAGCAGATAAAAGAGTGCGCAATACTGTGAATATTCAGCAGAGCAATATAAATTTTTAATAATATATTTATTTATATATCTAAAACAACTTATTTAAATCTATATTAATTTATATATATGTATATATATATATTCTAGTTGGAGTAGTGAATACTGGAAAGTCGCAAATATTCTTGAACGAAAACAGCAATATTTTTTAATAACATGGTGAGTGACATATAGCAGCATAGATAGAATTTTTTTATTAATTTGCATTTTAAGCAAATTCTATAGGCTATTATAATATAATTATTTTGTTGTTTATTTCTTAAATAACAGAATAACAACAACAGGGAGGAGTTTGATAGCTTGGTTAGACGAATTGCTGACAGACTAACAGAAGAAGCATCTGGTTCCATTAGTACTAACTCAGCAAGCACTAATCAAACAGTTGTCCCACTTCCCATGAATAACCAACCTCCACCACCCCCTGCCCATAACCAATTGAATCGCAGACCGACAGGGCCATTGAATACAAGTCAGTCTGGACCTGTTAGAAGTGGTCAATTAAGCACAAATGCCATTGAAGAACACAGAAATTTATTTGGTCGAAATAATGTAAGTTGTTAATAAGGGTGTATGCATATATAAGAAACCTACATTTACTAAAAAATGTTTATTACTTTGGACGTTATTACTTATTTGCTAGGTTATTTGCTGTTTATTTAATAGATGGATTAAACTTAGTTTTAGGAAACTCTTATTTTTGTCAGTTATATGTGATACTGCTTTCTACATGCCTTTTATATGTAATATGATTATTAAGGCATTTTTAGGCTTTTTGACAGTTAAACTTTTAATTTTCTACTGTTAATTTTATATTTTTATTTTTTTAAACTTTTTTAAAATTTTTTTTTGGTTATTTTTTCTACTGTTACTTTTAACTTTCAAAATATTTTACTTTTATTCATAGGAATGGTGTTATATTTTTCACCATGACTGCAGACTATTTAATAATAAGAGGATTATAATGTATGCTTATATAAGTAAAAAATGCCAGAAGTTAAAATTGCAAACTGTCATATCTTGCCTATATGTACGTTTCATATGCAAAAACTACTTGAACTACTTACATTTTACGACCTTTTACCACATAGCGATTGCCGCCATATGGAAGGAGGAACCAGTCGTCACAGCAAAACAGACGTGCCGCGAAAAAGGGTACTGCTTTGTCATTCATTTTTGTAATGAATCTATTAAGACATCAGTGTCTGTAAATGTGATACTGACAGAACTCGTTAATAAATTATCAGTGTCTGTATTACATTTACATGTACGGCCTTTTTTAACTTCTGAAATGATCTAGTGATTACGTACACCGACACTTTAAACCCAAAATATAAATCGTATGCACTTTCTGACATGTCTATGCAAAGCCGTTTTCATGTTGCGTTCACGTGCATGTATATATGCTATATACCAGCAAGAGAAGCGTTTACATGTTATACATTATTAAGCATGTTACATTGTACATATAGCATGTTATATTGCATTATTGCTGCATTAAATGGTGATTTTGTCTAGTTGACAAATTTAAAAATAACATGAAAAAAACTGTATTATTAACCATGACGTTAACCATTCAACATGGTTGATGCGTTTTTCATGCTATTTTTATATTATAACTATGTACTTGACGCTAACATTATTCAGTAATTGTTTCGCTTGTAAACTTTTTCAGAGAAGTCCATTACAAGAACGATGTTTTGTTTAGCGTGCAAAGATGCTACGGAAACGCCTTCGGCTCCCGAAAAGTTGGATCTTCATCGTAACGGACTCGGTGAAAAAAGAGTTTCTTTTCCAACTTCGGCCACCAGCGCAGTTATGAAAGACCTGTTGTATGAGTATGTATTGTTGTTTGAACAGTATTATCGACAGTAATTTGAGGGAATGATTATACACTTGATGAAACCATTCAGCAATGGAGGGCCGGTAATTATTTTTATAGGCAAATACGGTTATACAGCATCAATGCTGTTATGAAAAGGTCGTTTTTGTGTAAATTCTTGAACTATCGCAATTTGTCAAGGAGGAGTTTTAAAATGAATTCTACCATTGAAAAAAATACAGGAGTTTTATGTTTTAGTTTAATTGCACCAAAATCGCACTGTACTATAATTGCAACACTATTCATCCATTAGCGTTTGTGAATGTTGTACAATATTACGTTGAAATGAGGTTCAACAATTGCTGCAAAGAACTTTTATTTGTCTGCCTAAAATGGGAACCGAACCGAATCCTCAAACTAGAGTCAGAGACATTAGGTTAGCACATGGCTTCGATTGCCATTAATGGTTTGTACCATTATTTATGGCATACTTATACGTGAGAAGTTAAAAATCATATAACTAGGATTAAAACATATTTTCTGATGTATTTATATTGTAACTTAATATGTATTTTACAGAGCCTTTCCCACTTTGCGACACTCTGGGGGTTTTCAACTTCTCATCTCTAAAGAGAAATCGAGAAAAGAACTGAGAGTTGTCAACCATGGTAGTTGCAGTGCGGAGCAATTGAGATGTATGGGAACAGGACGAATATACGTTCGTCCTTTACAACGAAACATTGCTCTTGCAAACTCAATGGAGGTCTCGGTGGAATTCGAGGAGTGTTTGCAATGTTTTTTCTCTGTTCCCATTAGTGAAATGCAAGAACATCGCAACAAGTGCATTGTATGTATTTCGGATACGTCTTTATACCATTCTTATTGTCTTTTCTTGCATGTCATATTTATGAATACTTTATGAAATTTTAGGGTTTACCAATCTCCAGTGATGACGAGAGTGGTATAGATATAACTGTCGGTGGTATCCAAAGGTATTTTCTTAACATTTTGATAATCAAATTATATATTAGTCTTTTTAGACATTAAACTCTACAACCATGCAGCTTTAGTATAATTTCTGTGCTTAAACGAGTTCTGATTGGCTGACCGGCCAGTAAATCTGAGAAAAGGCTCAAAAACTTAACATAAAGACATTGTATTATATCAGATTTATCTCAAAATAGAACTGTATAAGGGTAAGGAAGTTCTTTGTCGTATAATTATTGTATTTTTACGTCGGTTTTGATCGTTAGTGTGTTTTTGAAAGCTGTCAAGCGTGAAGAAAATATCGAGCATTACACAGATCAAACTCTGTTTAAAACTTCTCAATTAATATTCAGTTCAAGCCTGAAATTATACTAAAACAATTAGTCACCTGAGTCTCGGTGATTATCGTTATATTTTCCTCGCCGCTTTGCGGCTCGGTAAATATTCAACGATAGTCACCTCCACTTCAGTGACTATAATTGTTAAATAATATAGACATCTTTAAAACTATATTATTTCATAATGTTTAGTGCGATACAGAGCTTTTGGCCACTGAGAAAAATCGTATATCAACACACGTACAAAATACGATATATTTACACGTACAGGTTGTACACATATATTTACATATATTTACGCCGCGTTAGATACCCGCTTGACCAATCAGAACCAGTGTTAAAAAGTTGTTAATTTCCCGCCTTTTCGGTCGCAGCTATAGCTTGTCGATTTCGGTTTCTCTTCTGCCAAACAAAACAAGCTTTTTGGAGTAAAAATCACACAAGTACTTTTCCAATAGCTGGAATATTTTTAGACGTAAACGAACGCGACGTGGAAACCTTAGTTCAAGATGAAAAACTAAATTACCGAGAGAAAAACACTGCAAAACATTACCCTTGTCAATTCATTCATCGCAAAGGAGACCGAAGCCAGTCATCCGATATTTTAGCAGCATGTTAAATTTTGTGATTTTTAGTATTAATATTTATTCTTTAGTATTAATGTTTGTGAAATAAACAGAATATTGTGGGAAAACGTAACGTACCGCTACGATGTTTCCTGTAACACTAAATGTTCACTATTTTTGAAGCTTTTTATATTTGAACAAGAAACATTAATTCTCTCTCTCACTACAAAGTCGAAGACTCTCAACAACACGCTCTCTCTCCAGTCTCCTCGCTTCATTTCTCAAGCGTGTCAAATTGTTTTTAATTATTGTTCGTGAGAGCATTTCTTACAATATTACATGACTGCAGCTTGGAGATACGAATTTTATCTTCTCGTGCTGTTAATATCTCTCACTCGTTTGCTTCGCTCACTCTGTCGAGATATTACCAACACTCGAATATAAAATTCGTATCTCCGCACGGTCATGTAACATTCTCTATTTAGCACAATATGTTTGTAATACTCATTAATATATATTATATATATATATATATATATATATATACATATATATATACAGTAAAAACCCGCGAGTAAGAACCTAGTTTTTAAGAACCTGTTAGGCTAAAATTTGGGCAATTGTTAAAAGAGAATGGTGCGAATAGTGCGAATAGTCGACGAATAGTGCGAATAGTCGACGAATAGTGCGAATAGTCGACGAATAGTGGTTAGGATCTTTGTTGTGTTGGGGTTGGTACTCCTTATAGTTTTTATAACCCGTTAATTTACGGTAGAGTTCCTACCCCAACACAACAAAGATCCTAACCCCCCCCGGCCTAGTTTTATCAGTCTTTTTATCAGTCCATGTTTTACAACATGCCGTATTTGCCCAACTATTCGCACTATTCGTCGACTATTCGCCGACTATTCGCCGACTATTCGCACTATTCGTCGACTATTCGCACTATTCTCCTTTTATCAATTGCCTAAAATTTGCCAGTTATACCCCCTCTATACAAGAACCTGTTTAGCCTAAAATTTGAAACAGGTTCTTATTTTCTAAAATCTATATAAAAAGATGTGTACACTTGGGTGAATAAGATACAGATCAACATTTTTGGAGACACAGGTGCCTTATTACTCCTATTTAATACAATGTAAATGCCAATGTTGAAAATCAAATAGAATTGTTATTGTTGTAATTACACATAAATACTGTAACTGTATATATATTGTTTATACAGTATCTCCATGGCTGCACATCAGCATATGGAAGAGTCTGTTTTTTTCAAAATTTCTTTATAAATATTTACATGGTATGCAGATGTTATATTATAAGGAATACAGGCTGCGAATACCACTAAATTATATTAGCTACAATGTATTTTTTTCTTTAGAAAGTAAGAACCTATTTAAGAACCTAAATAGCCTCAATTTTTGCTAAGTACCATTTATATAAGAACCTGTTTAGGCTAACTTGGGAAAACGCAGGTTCTTACTCGCGGGTTTTTACTGTATATAATATAACCAAATGAATACAACCATTGTTGTGTGGTGGTGATACCTGCCGCGTCACGCGTCCCCTTCCCCCCAAAAGCCTAATTTATGTTATATTATCTAAATTTTAATAATAATAGTGGTGGTGGTGCAGCACAAGTTGAAAGCAGCGAGAACGTGATGCATGTACATGATGATGATCTTCATATTCGGAATGCAATCCATGGAAATGGCAGCGCCACCAGGGTTCGAGACGATGCAGTATATGGTGGTGTTCCTGAAAATGTGGACCTTATCGTATTAGTAGAAGATGGTGAAGAAAATAGAAGTCCCGCTGATAACCAACCTGCAAATATTGTGGCAGAAATTGATCGGTATGTCATGGTTTTAGCTTATTTCGTGACTGCATCAGTTTCTGCTCTGTTTTGAATAATTGCCCAAACATTTTCTTTTTATAACTAATGATGGTATTATCAGTTTCTAACTATACTTTTTCACATAAATTGAAAAACATCTATACATCTTTCTATAATATTATGCAAGTTTATCGGTAATTTGTTGCTTACGTTGGGCACATGAAGCAGTTAGTTGCGTTGGTCCCCGGACGCACAACACCAACGCAACCCACGCAGCCAAACTCCACGTAAACAACCACCCACCCATGACGTAAACGAACGAACCAGACACGTAAATAGGCGAACCTGACAGTTACTATTCACTTGACTGTGAAGATGACTACCGCACAGGCAGTCGAAATGTCAGTAACTACCACCAACATCAACAGTCTTTCCAAACACTACACTCACCTTCACAATTCAAAATGTAATTACTCTATGCTGACACAATTACACAATCTCATGACTTGGTGCTATTTCGTTGAAAAACCTTTTTTGAACAACAAAAGTTATATTTAAAATCATTTTTAAATGTAATAAAAATTGTCGTTTATATATAAAGTATATTTTTAGTGAAAACATTCCATACGCTGAACATCTACGAAAGGCAATTGATAGGACTGTTTCGGAAATGTAAGTAATCTAATTTTCATTTAATGTTGTTCGATATTCCATGAAATACTATAGTGCTTCAATGTTTCTTGTTCTACTTAAACAGGATCGAATGTCAGGAACCGGTAACAGTTTTACGTGTGTTCCAGAAGCATTTCCTACGTGGCCGTCCCTTAGATCTCGAAAGTGATTCAGAGTTGTGTGAGGGGAAAACGACCGAAATTTTCTTGTCTCGGCTGAATCTCTTTGAAGATGCCATGGATGAACTGGTAAATGAAGAAAATGATCGTAGTATACCATTAGAAATAACATTTAATGGAGAATGTGCACGAGATTATGGTGGACCTCGACGAGAATTTTTGTCCACGATGTTAAGAGAAATAAGGGATCGTCTTTTTCAAGAGTGTACGCATGAAAACGGCGATGGTTATCTGCTGACTGAAGACGAGTCCTCAATCATGAACAAGTATTATTTCGGGGCTGGTGTTATTTTTGGTAAGAACTTATGTTTTTATCAAGTCTGATTTCTGAAAATTATAATAAAAATTTTTTTTCTTGAGGTTACGCTATGCTCCAAGGTGGTCCCCTCCCATGTTTTCTGACGGAAAAGCAGATGACAAGAATTTTTGGAAACGAACTAGTACCAGCTGATAACAGCAGAAAGCCAGCTGAAAATCAATTCTATAATGGGATTTCTTGTTTTGGTCTGATTGAGGTAAATTAATATCCTCTATATATGCTGGCTAAGATAAAATGGTCTTTTGTGCATACGGCATATATATATATATATATATATATATATATATATATATATATATATATATATATACGTGTAGGTTTTGGTCTACGAAATGCAAAGAGTGCTCAACAACATATAGTTAGAGCAAATAATAGATTTTCGCTTACCTCAAAACTGGTCTGCAGACCAGTTTTGAGGTAAGCGAAAATATATATATATATATATATATATATATATATATATATATATATATATATATATATATATATATATATAGCAAAGTGAAAAGGTGGTAAACTGCCAAGAATTTAGTGACGAGATACTGACGTTTCGAGCGGAGCCCTTCATCAGAGTAAGACGAGATGAAATAAAATAAATAGGGTTTATATATATATATGCCAAAAGGGTGTTACAAGTAGAAAGTAGCCAATCAAATGCACGGGAATAAACAAACTAATAATTAATGAGATACGCAAAGTTAAATCATTTGCTATTTTTAAAGTCGATCGGCAAACAGACTGAGGGGGAGGGAGAAATGACAGGTCCAATATTCAAGGGGATTAGACGATAGTAAAGCAGTAAAAATAAAACAAAAACTTGAAAAGGAATGAAAGTGCATGTTAAGCTTATAATAAAAAAGTTCCAAGCCAACTAAAATAACAAAAAAATTGTAGGAAATTATATATATACATATATATCTATATATATCAACCTACATGTTGAAAGGATTCTTATCGATTGACCAGGCGGGAATCGTAATCTTATGGTAAATATCAAAGCCCAGCATAATATTTTGACAAAAACCATTATATTTCATAAAACACAAGTGAAATCATAATATTTATTAAAGTTCTAACGTTTCGTTGTTAACACAACATCTTAGAGAATAATAATTTACATAAGCTCAAAAAGCCTAAATATGCTGCATAGTTATTTGTTGTCATAAATTATGAATAATTAACAAATCAAGAGAGGAAACTAAAAATACATATTATAAACTATATACATATTACGTACATATTATAAAAAAAAATTATATATATATATATGTATATATAATAAACGTGTATATGAAACAGGTAATTTATGCGTTGCCTTGCATATGTATTTTAAACTATTTCATTCTATTTAATATATAGTTGTTCCAAAAGAAGCCGTGTCTACTTCATCTCTTAAGGAAAACGGCAGTAGGCTCAATCACCTACCCCAAACTGGCAAAGTTACTGACTCCATCGTTTAGTGATGTTGGGACAAACAAGCGCTTGCAGGAAGAAAAGGCTTACAGATTCTTCCTGAATTACATTAAAGAAGTTGCTGGTAAGTTAGACAAGGTGATATGCTGATTTGTATAATGATAAGATGCTTGCAGATTCAACCATGTAAAACACATTAATTTTTAAAAATTTTATTCACATGGTTTAATACGCAAACTTATTGTAGCAAGTTCTTATACATAATGTAATTTAAATAGCAATTGATTAACAGATATTAACTAAAGTTTTCATTTAATTTTGAGTTCTACGTGGTCTTTAATAAATAAGCCCTGTGTTGGGAATTGGCAAAAAAATGTTGGTCCCGTAGCCCGTAACTGCGGATACCAAAAAGGAGGACGAAAATATAATTTGTTTTATTTATTGATGTATATTGATATAGCGAGCAGAAGAGGTTCAACAACGTTAGAAGACATTCTAAAATTCATCACTGGAGCCGAAAATGAGCCGGTTCTTGGTTTTACCATGAAACCAGTCATATATTTTGATGACCACATGCTCTCATGTCTGCCAACCGGTAATACATGCATCAACAGGCTTACTTTGGCAATCGGTGATAATTTACCATCAGACCAGGAGACTATGTTCAATTTTTTTGATTACGCCTTTGTGAACGCGTATTTTGGAATGGTGTGATACGTGACATCAATGTGAAGGAACGCTATGGCCGAGGGTCCCCTATACATTTGGCGTGAAACTTGTTTGGGTAATTTTACTTACTCGTGAAACATGAGTGATGATTTTTTTAATCTGTGATCCGTGATCGTAAAGTTTCAAATCTGGCTTGCGTGAACAGTTGTTCATAGGGTTTATGGAAATTCTGCTGTTTATCTTTTCTGTCCTTGGTCTTTTCAAAATTCATTTTCAAAAAAATATTACGTGAATGCATTTTGAGAAGGTGTGTAGGGGACCCTCTATGGCTCGGTGAAGCCTGGGGACGAAAAGACGCAATTATTGTAATCTGTCTTTGAAATTGGAGTTTATCACTTTTAGGTTTTGTTTGTTTAATTAGTTATAAGTTTGTTGAACCTCGTACCCAGGGCATTTTGCCTCCACGTTTGAAGGTCGGCGAAAATGGCCCCGGGATCGGCTGGTCGTTTCCCTAATCTTATTGGCCAGTTCTAAAACTCGATTAATTCAGCTAGAGTATAATTTATTCATCTAAATCCACATGTTACGAAATTTCCTCGCCTTTAACTTTCACTACAAATACGAAATATAAGAGCTTGGTTAATTGTTAAGAACTGCAGTCGATATATACTTGTTCGTCCTGCATGATATTTGTACGAGATAATCATCGATGTGTTACGAATTAGTTGGTTTTAGGATGAATACTTTATATGAACAAGTCTGCAGAGCGTTGCATATTTCTCATCATTATCGAGTAAACAAAGACAAATGACCTAAATTATCATAAATTACCATATCAAAACACCCAGAAATTCTGGGTGTCATGTGACCAGCCAATCCCAGTGTGCCATTTTCGCCGACCTTCCACCGTGGAGGCAAAATGCCCTGGGTACGAGGTTGAATTTATTATCCTAAACTTGATTACTAATTGCACCACAAAATATGTAGCCCGAATTAGAGCTGTGCCCGATAGATCGATTATTTTTAAGCATTTCTGACAGTCGATTATTTTCATCGAAAAATGGACAACAAATTAATTAATTAATTCATTAATTAAATAATTAATGTCGTCATCAGTAGATAGAGATTAACACATACGTGGAAACTTGAAAATTATCCTGTTTAACATGATACATTTAATATTTATAGAGGCTGTGTGTTGTTCTATTTATTGTACACAGCTAAATCAATCAAGGTTGTCCTCAGACAAAGCTGAAAGGTGGAAGCCAAGCGCGAAAAGTACATTGGGAACGACAAATTTTAATCCCCGTTTGTGTAAGAACGCTCGTTGAAATACAGGGAAACTTGTGGTCACTGAGCTAAAAGCTTGACAGAAATGATGGGGTTGAATGTTAAGGAAGTTGATTTGCACTTGGAAAATATAAAAAATTAACCGGTTTCTGCGTACTTTGAAAATACTTGCGTACTTTGATAATTACCAACAGACTGTTTAATTATGCAGGTTTGTTTAGTTTACCGGCTGCTTAAACATGTAGAAAACATTAAGTAATAAGGAGTGATTCCCAAAGGTATAAACAAACATTATCCCTCTTTTTGTTTGCAATAGCGTTGCGAACATAATAATAATAATAACTTCGGAGTATAAAAAAATGGTGTACTGTTTGCGTAGCTATTTACAGAGTAATTCCCATCATACTTTTCGCACTTGGCTTTCACCTTTTAGATTTGTCAGAGGACAACCTTTATTGATTTAGCTGTACACAAATGTCCTATAGTCTACCAAAAATAGCAATGAACTATGATGCCGAGTCAGCAATTACCGTCACATATGTGACATAAAGCATTGCACATGTGACATTATCACTTTTATCAGCAGGTGAAATATTAAAAAAAACACTAATTTTATATATTAAATGCATATAACTTGCCACTTTATTTTTTCTTATCAAAAATATTTTGCTAACGGGCACAGCTCTAGTCTACGGTTTGGTGTATTACTCATGAGTTTAAACTATATTCATTGTCCAGCACTTATAAAACTATTCAATAAACGTAAGGCGTATAAGTACGGTTCCGTGTCCCAAGGATCAGCCTGTTGTACAGTACCTAGTCTTTCCTTAAATATGGCCAACATATCCGTTTCCATTTCGCTTACTGTTTCTGGAACAACAACACCCTCTGTAGGGTCGTCAACATCGGGAAGTTCTGCCGCAGCATCAACACCGTACGTTGCAAGGGCTACCTAACGTATATAAAAAGGGTAAATAAATTATATTCAATTATATTCAAGCCGTTGCGCAGGGACATGTTATTTCAAAACCTTTGTCTTTTAGAGTCGAAATGCAGAGTAATAGCAGTGGTGTATAAATCAACTATTTGAACAAAACGACAATTAGGATCCATTACCTCAGTAAGATTTTGAAAATACTCGTTTGCAATGACACCATCCTCACTCTCAATCCGTTGCATTCCCAAAATGAAAAGCTGAAGTGGTGTTTTGTTTGCAGCAGTGCGCATCTTATGATTTATCCAAGAGTCCGTAAAACGATTAAGCATCTGGTTGATGACGGGCTGATAAATGGCATGTAAGCAAAATAGCTGGTTATTGTTATCTGGATCAAGAAGGCCGTCACTTTCCATACCCATGAAAAGGTCGTAAAAATTTGATAGAACAGTCTGATAAACATCTCTCCAGAGACGTTCGATACGAGAGTTATGTACGCTTCTTCCAGTTATGTAACTGCCCCTGTCAGGCCCTCGTGCGCTGTGCGCAAGCATGTAACGTGCCACGTCTCTGTTTTCGACACCCATGTCTCCCCTTACACGCGATGGCAGCCCCCAAGTCGCAACAGCTTCTTTAAAAAGGTTTAGGACCGTCGCAGATGTATTGTCGACACTACATGCAAGATAAACAACGACACGGCTGAATCCATCAATACAACCGTGAACAACAAAACGCCATCTAAAAAATGCAAATGGTTTTCTGTTTTATACTTTTAATAATAACAATTTAATAGAGCGTTATTTAACAAATACATTGCATTTTGCCGATGTTTTGCAATTATACATGTAGATGCACAGATGACGTCACGGTAAGAACAAAAAAGTGGGTCACTGATGTTCTTACCACGACGTTCTAACGTCTTCTGTGCATCTATATAACTGAACAGAAAATATTTCCAAAAACACAAAAAATTTAATTCACAGAATGTACTTTGGGGGCATTAAAAAAGATAAATAGCTAGTGTATTAACCTAACGTGAGCCATGATCTATACAACACAAGACATAGAATTGGCTCATAGAATTTTAAAGAGAGCAGTGAATCATACAACGGCAGTGACGTAATCTGTTCGCTAATAAGAAAACATATAAATCGTACTTTTGCTCACACGTACAATGTCCTGGGCAAATTTAATATCTGCAAGCATCTGAGTATTTGCTGTTATCACATGGGCATGCTTTCCAACATTCCTAATTATGTTTGGCAAATGTCAAAATCGTAATTATTAAATATAAAACTGAGGATAGAGTAAAATTTATAAAACCTGATAAGCTTATGATTCCCGTCCATATGCCAAAGTGCAAGTGGTGAACGCACATTGTAGACACGCCTCTGAATTGTATTCATTGCGCGAAGTCTTCTCCCAACTGGATCGACGCGTTTTATTGAATTCCGCAGTCTGTGCCTTTGTACACGAATTCCTTGTGAGACAAGCTCACCCTCAATAGTTTTGTATCCTTTGATAAACAAAAAGTGAAGGAAAAAATGTATTGGTTCACATGCATTTTACCATAAACGTTAATGGTACACCCAGTGTATGTTTTCATTAAAATACGCCATGCACTGACAAGTACTGACCTGATCTCGGGAAGTGCAAGACAATTCGCTGAACGTACGCATCAAGGGACTGATCATCAATATCGCTGAATCGTCGCGTGTTCGTCATGTTGTACTCCGCTAGTCGATTCTCCACCGTGCGTAGGCTTACACCAAGCATTTTAGCCATATCCCTTTGTGAGAAGCCATTTTCTAAATGAAAACAACGGTTTTTTATTTAATTTTAAGATGCTTAATTACTGAAGAGTTTACTCGGGCTACAAATTCGTGCAATTAGCAGGCAGACGGTGCGAACAAACAAGGAAGCTGAAGAATCCCAGACATAAAACCCTATTTACTCGGCGTATACAGGACTATAGCCTATGCTTATTTTGACATGTTAATCAGCTTGAATTTTAAATTAACCCTATCTATAGTGGGGGGTGGAGAATCTGCCCACGCTGATTTGAATATTCATAACGTTTCAACTATTTCAAATAAATTCATGAAACTTCATGGCTTTTCGTAAAATTTATTTTTCGTAAAATTTATTTTTCTGCATCGATGGTATTGGGTTACATTGCCATGGGTTACCATGGTAACCAAGTTTTTTATGATGTGTAGTTTTGATTAGTTTAGTATTGTTCCATATGATTTCATACATTTTGTGCTATTGAAGACCACTGGAATCAAAGATGGCGGAACAATGACGTCATATAATAACGTAAGCAACTTAGTAATAACAAAAACAAACACGATTTTTATTTGAATTCTTCAGTGGTAATTGAGAAATTTTGATATGGGAATCTTTTTTGTTTATTATTTTGCTGTACCATGTGGCATGTAGTAAAGCAAGTTTGTAAAATTTCTTAGTTTTACCACTAAATACTTTTTCTAGTACAGGTACATATCTGAACTGGGAGGTAATATTCAATACCTCTAAAGAAGTCCAGTTGTTCTTCTGAAATTGTAAATTTTGGCCTTCCTCGCCTTCTTTGCCTTTCCACAGGAGCTTCGTAGGAGAGAAATTCTCTTTCCGACCCAGTTTCCCTCTTCAGCATATTTTTCGCTTGATTCAACATGTCAACAATGTCAAGGGGTATGCTTTCGTGCATTAATGCATTTTCAGTCAGTACCTCAAGTCTTGTTACACATAGCTCACGATCATCACCAGCTGAATTTCCCCTGAGAATACTGACAACGTCAAGCAATCCATTTCGCAACTCTATTGCATACTGATTCATTGTAATATCCCATATATACCCTACGAGAACAAATTCTAAATTATTAAGGGTCTGTTCATTATTTATAGCAAAGGGGTTGGGAAGTTTATAGTTCATATATTAGACAATTCTCGTAGTGTCCCCCCCACCCCTAGATAAAGGTTAAAAAACTAGAACACCATTTTTGGTGAAATTTTGAATGTTATAAATCCGTAACAAAAACCAACATACAATCGAAACGATTGTTTCCTTTGCATGGTTTGTTAAATAAAATAAATTAATAATAATATAATAAATAATAATCATAACAACAACAATGATGATAATTTATTTACTTGTATATACTGTTTATTAATTGTTTAAACCATGGCCGTTAAGGAACCAGGGGGCAATGAGGGCTATAGCGCCCCCTAATCGTCAGAAGCAGGGGGGATACCCCCTAAAAATTCGACATGAGACCACGAGTTTTTTCTAAATATAAACGTTAGTTGATTTGTTTGTCAATTGAGGTTGTACAATATCTGTCTCATGACGTATTATAATAAATATAATTAATTTCAAAATTATTAGCCAGGCAATAATTTTCATAAAAAGTCTATTAATGAATAGACGCTTGGTATTTATTTCGCTAAAATTCTAGGTAGAAAATCAAATAATAAGTCATTACTGCAATACTGCTGATGCCTGATCATGGTTTTCCGGTTTTGGAGTAGGTAATGAGAACCACAATGATGTCCTGTAGGGGACGGGGATAATGCGTATCATATTGCAACACACGAGCTGGACATGCGTAAACCTCATTAATCGGTATGAATAAAACACAGAAACAGAGAGTAAAGATGCGTATAATTGTATAGTGCATAGCATAACATGCGGGATAACCCTGCACGCAAACATCATTCAGAGCAGTGGTTTGTTAATAATATTTTAATTCGTCTGCCGGGGCAGGCTAGTTTGCCACTTGCCTTCGCAATATTATTTAATTTGTTGACTGTAATTTCGACAACTTCAAACGCACCAGCGACTAAAGATTATTAACTGACTGCATGCTAAGCCTAATTAAGTTCTTAACTTATCTCCACATTATAAACGCTTAATAAGTCAAAGACATGGGTGATGCCGGTGATCGAACGTCGAATTTTATCGATCTTCGAATGCAATGCATGTTTGATTAGTGATTCAGTGCGGCGTGTTCTTACTGTCTAAAGATAACAGACCAGATTGTAGTGTACGTACACTTGCACGCAGTTTAAATCTTAAATGGATACATATCTAATACATCTTTATTCGACTTACCTTTTTCGGTAATAAAGGACCACAAAAGTCAAGACCAAAGAATGAGAAAATACTTCGAAATCGCCAAACTAGACAAACAGTCGAACTAATAATAAAATGCGTCGGCCTTCACGCAACACAATGTATCATGTATCATCCGAAAAAACCCGGATATATTAAGCTATTTCACTTTAGGCTATTTCACATTAGGCTATTTCACATTAGGCTATTTCACATTAGGCTATTTCACATTAGGCTATTTCACATTAGACTATTTCACATTAGGCTATTTCACATTAGGCTATTTCACATTAGGCTATTTCACATTAGGCTATTTCACATTAGGCTATTTCACATTAGGCTATTTCACATTAGGCTATTTCACATTAGGCTATTTCACATTAGGCTATTTCACATTAGGCTATTTCACATTAGGCTATTTCACATAATAGGCTATTTCACATTAGGCTATTTCACATTAGGCTATTTCACTTTAGGCTATTTCACTTTAGGCTATTTCACTTTAGGCTATTTCACATTAGGCTATTTCACTTTAGGCTATTTCACATTAGGCTATTTCACATTAGGCTATTTCACATTAGGCTATTTCACATTAGGCTATTTCACATTAGGCTATTTCACTTTAGGCTATTTCCGTCACTTTAGGCTATATCACTTTAGGCTATTTCACTTTAGGCTATTTCACTTTAGGCTATTTCACATTAAGTTGAACCATTGCGCAAATAGTTGAATCATTTCAAAACAAGTTAAACCATTTCAAAACAAGTTAAACCATTTCACATGCGATAGTTGAACCATCGCATAACTTATTGAATGACTGCACAATACGTTGCATCAACTCATATTTGGTTGAACCATTTCAGAACTAGTTCAGCCATTTCACCGCGTACTGTTCATCCATTTCAATTTATATTGAATGGTTTCACAGCGGAACGTTAAACCACTTGATATTAACATGGACCATTTCTGTTTTTGTTAAACCATTTCACAACAAGCTGTTCCGTTTCACCACCGCACTATTTTTGGTGGTAACGGCCGCCCATACAATGGGTCATCGATATCGTCGTAATCGTCGTCATCTTCGCACATCCTCGGAAGCTGCCAACAGACCTACTTCTAAGCTAGGACAAAACAATTCCTACGTTACGCGAAGTGGTCGCACGGTTAAGCCATCTATGAGACTTGACTTATAGATACAATTATTACAAACTGTCGAACATGACCTTATAAGGACACATATGAACACATTGATTTTAATTAGATTAGTGGTGCGACAGGTGTTGTGCGTGACCAGAGTGACTTCGTGTGAATAATATAAAATACAATCTAGTATAAAACTGAGAAGTGTGGAAAGTGATTTATCCCGGTGTGACCAAGACACCATTTCCCACACAGTGGCACCTCCGACGGGATACGCTGATAAACAAGTACATTTAAAACAAAGCGAACAGAACATCGAGACGCGGCGTGCGCCGAGACGTAAACATACATGGAGAAAAACCTGACCGGAAAGCTGAAACTTCTAAGTTTACGCTTAGTAAAACCGACGATATCGTGAAGAAAGATAACAATTAGCTAGCCCTTGAACGCCACAGGGAAACGCTGAATTCCATGGTAAATGCGGTGGAAACGTTAAAGCAACAAGTTGAAGAAACGAAATTTGCGAACGGTGAAAGCGATGAGAATGTTGTTGCGTGGGGTAAAGAAATTGAGGATAAGATTGCAGAGGTAGACGCCACATCGACTCTCTTGGGAAAGAAATTATCAAATTTGGAACTAGAGGAGAAAGCCGAGCTAAAAAAGAAAGAAGATATTTTCACCGCGCGTGAAAGAGAGAAACAGTTGGCGTTTGAGCGAGAGCAGTTGATCCAAAAGCTGGAATTTGAGCGCCAAATCGAAGACGCGAAAAAATCTACAATCCAGAAAGGCGGAAGTGGCAAAGTTGCTATAACATGTAAATTACCGAAACTGGTCGTAACGAAGTTTGATGGAACACATCAAGATTGGCTCTGCTTCTGGAACCACTTCGAAGTGGAAATTGACCGCGCTGATGTGGCTGCAGTGACAAAGTTTTCATACTTAAAAGAGCTCGTTGAACCTAAGGTAAGAAATTGTATTGATGGTCTTCCTTTTTCTACCGAAGGTTATGAGCGTGCGAAGGTGATTCTCAAGAGCAAATATGGCAAGCCAAGTGAAATCATAAATGCTTACATACAGAATATTATGGTGCTGCCAAATCTAAGTGGTATACAACTTGCTAAGATTCACGAGTTTTATGAAAACCTCCTTTTCAATGTACAGTCCTTGGAAACGTTGGGCAAACTCAAAGAAATTAATGGATATGTCCGGATGACGCTGGACAAATTGGAAGGGATCAATAGCGATTTGGTGCGAATGGATGCAGACTGGCAAGAATGGGACTTTCCAAAATTCGTGGAAGCCTTACGACAATGGACGGAGAGAAACCCGGTGGTGGAGAAACCAAGCAAGATTGACGACAACAAGCCACGACGACAAGAGAAACCTTGGTCGAGAGGAAAAGCGTTTCAAACACAGCAAGGTGAAGCACACGTGAGAAGATGTGTTTATTGTGAAAACCCCGAGCATAAGTCTAAAGATTGCGACAAGGTCGTTGAAGTAACCGAGCGGAAGAAGATCCTCGCGGAAAAACACCTTTGCTTCAATTGCACGGGAGCAAAACACAGAGCAGCTGAGTGCAAAAGCCGATCGACCTGCCAGAATTGTGAAAGAAAACACCATACTTCCATTTGCCAGAAAGCTAGTGACAAGATCCTAACAGCTACCCAAGTAAGTGATAATACCGTGATTTACCCTGTGGTCATAGTCAATGTACAAGGCGTAAAATGTCGAGCGCTGCTCGATACCGGAGCTGGTAGCTCATACGCATCTGCAGCTTTACTGGATCGAATTAAAGCTCATCCAAGTAAATCAGAGGTACGATGTGTTGAAATGCTGTTAGGTGTAGCTACGAGGAAAATGGATGTCTTCCACCTCAAAATACAATCAACAAACGGACAGTTCCAGTTAGAAGCAGATGTTACCAAAGTTGACAAGCATCAGTTGCTGTCCGTGAAGAATCCTCGCTATGACCAGCTTCTTCCCAAATACTCTCATCTGAAGGGTGTGGTGATGCAAGACAATGACAGTAAAGAGCAATTACCAATTCATCTCATCCTAGGAGCTGGTGAATATGCAAGATTAAAGACAACCAGTAGCCAGAAAGTTGGAACACCGGGGCAACCAGTAGCCGAACTGACCAAGTCAGTCGGGTGGACAGTGATGTCACCTGGCAAAGATGTTGACCTATCACCTATGTTCTTGACCCAGACTTCATCGGTGAACTATGAATGCCTCTGCCGGATGGATGTGCTAGGACTAGCCGATACTCCAATTGGTGACCAGACAACGGTCTATGATGAGTTCAAGGAACAGCTTCAAAGGAGTCCAGAGGGGTGGTATGAGACCGGCCTGCCGTGGAAGGGCAATCATCCACCCCTCCACAACAACAAAGATGGTAGCTTACGGCGACTCCGACACCTAGTGAGAAAGCTTAAGAACTCAGAAATGCTTGAAGATTACGATGGCATCATCAAAGAGCAACTGTCGGAAGGAGTGGTTGAACCAGCCCCAATTACCATTGCAGGAGAAGAGTTTTACATCCCACATAAAGTACACTGTAGTGGTGAAAGAAGAAGCTGAAACCACAAAGTTACGTATAGTCTATGATGCATCAGCGAAAGCCCAAGAAAGTGCAGCTTCTCTCAATGAGTGTCTCGAAACTGGCCCATCCATGCAGAATCAACTCTGGAGTGCTCTTATTCGTGGCAGATTTCATCCGGTTGCCTTGACAGGAGACCAGAGAAAAGCTTTCTTACAAGTACGGATTCGTAAAGAAGAATGGGATGCTTTGCGATTCCACTGGCTGGAGAATTTACACACGAGCGAAGTCCAAACACTGCGTTTCACCCGTGCCCTTTTTGGACTGGCGCCTTCTCCTTTCCTGTTGGCAGGCGTTCTCAATGAACATCTAGAGAGCTGCAGGCATTCCAAGCGACCTGAAAGCGTAAGGGAGATCAAGAAGAGTCTTTATGTAGATGACCTAATAACCGGCGGAACCACCACAGCAGAAGCTCTTCAAGTAAAGACCTCAGCGATCGAGATATTTGCGGATGCTAGATTCGAGCTTGATAAATGGCATTCTAATGTGCAGCAGCTGGAGTCCGAGACAACAAGTGAAGATGAAACCTACGCGAAGCAGCAACTGGGAATCCCCGCAACTGGAGAATGAAAACTTCTTAGACTCGTATGGGACAAGAATAAAGATACTCTGAGCGTGACCTTTCCTCCAGAGGAAGCAGAACCAACAAAAAGAGGAATTCTAGCCAAGGTTGCCAAAGTTTATGACCCCCTCGGTCTGGTGTCGCCAATAACACTTGGAGGAAAACTACATACCGTGAAGCCTGCGAACTCAAGTTGCCATGGAACGCTCCCTTGCCACATTCCTTGGTTAAGAGATGGAAGAAGTGGGAAAGTGAGCAAACAGACCGTGTGACTGTGGCGAGAAGTTTAGTTGGAAACCAAGAACAGATAGAAGAAATTCATCTACACGGGTTTGGTGATGCTAGTGCCAAAGGCAGCAGCAGCAGCAGTATATGCAGTGGTACATCAAGCATCGGGAAAGACCCAATGATTGGTTGCAGCAAAGTCACGTTTAGTCAAACAAGGACTTACTATACCAAGGCTAGAATTAGTCTCTGGACATATGGTGACGAATCTCATTCATAATATCAAAGATGCACTAGAAGGTTTTCCAATCACGCAGATCATCGGATGGCTAGACAGCAGCGTGGCCTTATACTGGATCAAGGGCATGGGCCAATTCAAGCAGTTTGTGCAAAATCGTGTGCACAAAATTCAACAGAAGAAGTATATTCACTGGCGGTATGTACCTACCGATCAAAACCCTGCAGACATTGGAAGCCGAGCCAGTGCGGGAAGTGGCAAAAGTGAATTGTGGCGAAACGGGCCCAAGTGGTTGGAAGATAAGGAATCCTGGCCACCAGACATCATAATCTCACTCAGTAAAGAATCCACCATAGAAGCCAAAGTGACAAGAGAGATCTTTGCAGCGGCCGTGACAAGAAACAACGTATTTGATGAGCTTCTTGGTAGATGCGACCTTTGGAAGGCACTACGAACAGCAGCATGGATTGCAAGATTCGCCAACAACGCCAGAAGACAACGTGACCAGAGAACCACAGGACCACTCACCACAGACGAAATCCAGAATCAGATGTCCATGTGGATAAAGAGAGCACAAGATGAAGGGAAAACTGGCAAACAGTTCCACGAAGACAGCCTACAGTTGAATCTACAGCCAAATCCAGACGGCATTCTCGAGTGTAGAGGCAGGATTCAAGGCACACATCCGGTGTACCTTCCCGACTCAGCACTCTACACCCAGAAGATCGTAGAACATGCCCATAGCACCACCCTCCATGGGGGAGTAGGTTTAACCATGACGAAGATTCGTGAAGATTTCTGGGTCCCTCGACTTTGACGACTGGTGAGACGGATAATCAAAGCCTGCTGGGGATGCAAGAGATTTCAGGCTATCGCACTGGCCAATCCTCCTCCAGGACTCCTTCCAACGGATCGTACTGTGGGACATACACCATTCCAAGTCATAGGAGTAGATTTCGCTGGTCCGCTGACTTACCGAAAACCCGGGAATAAAGAGGGCAAGGCGTACATTGCCATATACGCCTGTAGACTCAGTCGTGCCTTGTACTTCGAGTTATTGCCAACCTTAGAAACCCAGGACTTTATGGGAAGTCTAAAAAGATTCATCGCACGTCGTGGACGGCCTCTAAAGATCTATTCCGATAATGGAAGAACATTTATCGGGGCAGCAAACCTGCTAAAGGTAATCCAGAAAGATGAACAATTTATCAATTACCTCACTCATCAACAAATCCGTTGGCAGTTTAACTTAAGTCGAGCCCCCTGGTGGGGGGGGGGGTCAATTTGAGCGGATCGTGGGATTGGTAAAGCGATCCTTTTATAAATCTGTTGGTCGTTGGGTCACTTACTTGGGGAGAACTTCAAGATATCCTGCTCGACGTCGAGGTGGCACTTAACAACAGACCCCTCAGTTATGTTGAAGATGACGTGCAAATGCCCATTCTGACACCCAAGTCCTTCCTTTTTACCCAATCCAATTGGTTACCATAGATGGAAACGCACCAAGTCGAGAGTGGAGAATTGAGAAAGCGTGCCAAATACCTGAAACGATGTAAGGACGGTTTGTGGTCCCGCTGGACAAAGGAATATGTCCGCGGATTGAGAGAAAGGCATCGTCTCAAGCACAGCGCGAAGGAAAACCAGTTAAATGAAGGGGACGTGGTTATTATATGGGAAGATGAGCGCAACAGGAATAAATGGAAACTGGGAATCGTCGAAAGCCTTATACAAGGACGGGACGGAGCGGTAAGGGGAGCTAGATTACGAGCTGGAAAGGGACATCTCGAGCGTGCAGTTCAACAATTGTACCCCTTAGAGTTATCATGTGACAGAACAGTACAGGCTGTTCCTAAGAATGTTCTTAATGCTGATGTTCCTGAATTCAAGCCTAAACGTGATGCTGCGGTTGCTGCTAGGCTACGAATACAAGAAGTGGCAAAGAAGGAACAAGAACTGTGAGATAGTTGGACATGAACATTATTGTTCAGTCTAAGCAAAGGAGTTGACATTAATTGTTACAGTAATGATTACTTCAGTCAAGTTGAAGGAATATTTGCCTTCTATCGAAGCCAAATAGGGGGAGAGTGTCGAACATGACCTTATAAGGACACATATGAACACATTGATTTTAATTAGATTAGTGGTGCGACAGGTAGTTCTAAAAATTATATATTTTTTGTATGTGTTGTGCGTGACCAGAGTGACTTCGTGTGAATAATATAAAATACAATCTAGTATAAAACTGAGAAGTGTGGAAAGTGATTTATCGCGGTGTGACCAAGACACCATTTCCCACAAAACGTTTAAATTGTTAATGCTTTATATTGTTGATATTCTGTAATAAAGAAAGGGAGATGTAACGTAATGTGCTGAACATTAGGTCAGCGGTCTGCATTACGTTAGAAATGTCTTTGAAACCAACATGGCGCGTGTACAGTTTACACTAAGGGAGCTTAATGTTACACCAGAGATAGACTACTTTGCCTCGCGTATTAACAATCAGTTTGCATGCAGTCTGATGTACAGTAGCTTACAAGTCAGACACTAATGCATTTGTCCATAGATTGCATATCATTCTCTTTAGACTGGTAAAAATTGAACTTCTATGCCTTTCCCCCCTTTCAGTGTAATACCATCTGTTTGTACCAGACTGGCCAACGCAGAGTTGGCACCCCAAAGCACAACAAATGTTGGTGAAGGAACCAGTCTCACTAAAAGCAAGAAAGGACCTCTTAAAACTTCCAAGTCATCCCTCAGAAGTCCACCCACTTTGGCACAAACTGAATCTACTGGTGTGCATCTTACCAGGGAAAGATTAGAGAGTTATGGATTATCCTCAAATGCATTATGGCTCTACCAAAGTGTCCAGAGATCTGGGACTATAGGCTACTTTAAGAGCCTAGCAAATCCTTGTTCATTATCATTGAAGGAACTCACCTTAAAACTTAACATGCTCCTTTGCCTTACTATACTGGTTAGCGGTGACAAACAATCCACAAGCTGGATTCTGAACATATCCAGGAAATGGAGGACAGGTATAGGATAACTGGACCAGTTAAACAGTTAGAACCTATTGTTTTATTAGCTTTCACAGAGGACAAGAGACTCTGTGTTGTAGAACACCTTCAAAAGTACTTTCTTAGAACAAAACCATTAAGAAATGGCCAATCTCAGTTGATGATAAGTTATGCGAAACCATATACAATCCAGTTTCAAGAGACACCATAGTTCCAGGTGGATCAAGAAAGTTTTGGCCTCAACAGGCATTGATACTAGGAAATATTTAGCACACAGCAGCAGATCTGCTTTAACATCCCACTTGTAAATCCAAAGGTCACAGCAGCAGGCTGGACCAACTCTGGTACCTTTGCAAAGTTTTACTAGAAACCTATGGACACAACTGCTAATTTTGGTGCCACATTATCCTGCAGAAGTAATTCGGTGGAACATGAGACAGTTTGGTTTTGTGCTGGTTTATATTGATGTCATATTGTTATCTAAATAAAATTGAATATTGATATATGCCACTCTACTTGTTATCATCAATAGTTTGTGGCACAGGACTTGCCTGTAAGTTGAAGTTTGATTGTAATTCTGGCTTGTCATCAGTCCGGAACAAGCGAGTCACATGCCCAGGCTCTCCCTCCCGTCTCCTTCGTTCCTCTTTCCTGTGCCACTCACGTTGAATACTGACTTGCTATGCACATGCGCTTCTCATGTGATTCCTTCGTTCCGGACTGGTGACAAGCCAGAATTACAATCAAACTTCGACTTACAGGTAAGTTTCGTTTAATTGTATAGTTAAACCTTAACTTTAACACGATAACGTCACGATCAGAGCAAAGGACAATTTCGATCTAGGTGGCACTCGCGTTCGATATAAAAATTCTTTAACATCACTTGCATTGATACACTCTCATAATTCTCAATATAAGATATTATAGTCCTCAATATGCTTAAAGATAGCACGCAAAATACTAACTGAGCGGTAGATATAATCTCATTCATAATATCCCTTCTACCTAGTTTTTTGTGGCAGCACATGTACGCGTTCCGTGGACCTATTTTCTATTCTTATGTCATTAGCAATGTATCGTTAAGGTGGCTCGATAGTCTAAATTACGAGAAATTGCATTTTTCCCAATAAAAATTTTATAATACAGATCTGAGCTTTATTTTGGTTCATTGCATAGCTCTAGCGGTGGTCTTGATTATTGAAACGTTTCATACTTGTAGCATTTGTTTCTCTAGAGAAATTGTGTTTATGATAAGCGGTAGATTTTATGCAAATTAGTTTTTTAAATTTATTGGAAACACGATTTATTCACTCAGGTAAACTTTGAGGGTATAAAACTTTGCAGTAAACAAGATCACCACTAGATCTATGCAATGAACCACGATGAAGCTCAGATCTGCAATATTTTTATGCGGAAAAATACAATTTCTCATGATTTAGATTTTAGACTATCGAGCCACCTTAACTGAATATCAGCAGACGCTTGTGCGCATTGCGTACCTATTTTTTAATCTGTGTACTGAGACCACCTGACCGGCTACCAGACGGGAATCGAAGTCTTGTAATTATTATCGCCCAAATATCTTTTACAAACCATAATAAATCAAACAGAAGTCGTATAACCATAATAAAATATTTTACTTTCAAAAATAGACATGGACTCAGAGGTGAGAAGGCGGAAACAGGACGTGAGTAATTAGCCAGCGTGCAGACACTTCATGTGCACTTCCCATTCGGGAATGTGCACAGGAAATGTCTATCAGGTAAATCAGAAAAGTGATAAAGGAAAAGAGATCTACTATTTTCATGAGAAGCGTTTATTTTGGCTATTAGTAAGCTTTCTGTAAGAAGGACGTCAAATTGGGAGGTACCGGAAGGCGGAACTTAAAATAGAAAAATCGTCCAAAACGAAACAATACGATCAGTTTGTTTTCCGTGCGAGAACACTCGAATTTTGCGCGCCGAGCGGAATATCTTTTGTCTTGTGAGCTTTCGTGCGGAAGACAAAGGAAATTCCGTCGGGCAAAAAAGCGACCAAGGCGGAAAAGCGGACAAGGCGGAAACCGGCTACCTTTTTTGTAATCATTATTTTGAACTGCTCATGTTACTTGTGAGGTGATGCGAAAGGTTAGTTGTTAAAGATATTTTATTATGGTTATATGACTCCTGTTTGCTTCACATTATTGTTTTCTTCGTTCTACAATGGTCAGAGCACTCACTCAGCTTGTAGTACTTCAGTTGCAGTCAATTTGTTGGACGGGTTCCTGTTCAACAAATCTTGAATGCTGTGTAGGAAGCGTTTCGAGTGAGGGCCCTTCGTCAGAGAGCGAAAGCGAGTGTTAAAACGCAGTCTTCCTTTTGTAAATGGTCTTTGCCATTCCGAACGGTATTTGCCATCCTAAACCCCCGGAATTTTTGCCACAGCTTGACACTAGATTTCAGGTTGAGGTCATCGGGAAGATACTAGATGTCATCGACCTAAACCAGGTGAAAAGGCGGGGGGTTAGGTCAGGGCCGTTGCGAAAGGGTGCAGATTGGGGGGTGTCGAAGGCCGAATTGCCGAGTAAAAATAACTTAATATGCCGACTTTTTTCCGAAGTGCAAAAGATTTATTAATTTCAATGAGCTTTATGTGAATTCATGGTAGTTTCTTGTATATACAGAACTGAGAGTTGATAATACTTGATATCAATAAAAGTTGATAATTACATAAACGATAAACGAGACGTTCGCTACTTTTTTTATAACATTTAATCAAACGAAATGTTTAGTGTAAGACAACTCGTCTCTTTTTCAACATGCTCCACCTTCTTGTGACTGTTTCAATGTTAAGAGTGCCTGTAAGATCTTTCTCACAGGTCAAGAGCAAAGACCGGCCAGCCTTGAATCGCCCATGGATATTCTCAGCTTGGTCTTTACAAACTTCAATTTGCTAAAAGAACGTTCATTTGACGCCACCGTTACAGGAGCTGTAAGCATCAAGCGGTCAAGACACTGCATTGGAATGGCGCCATGGCAGCCAAAAACCCAAGGATACCCAGTGAAAGTTGTGTAATTTCATTTCAACTAGTTTTAATTTGTCGCGATATATGCTGATTGCCGACTCACGAGTCTGCCGATGAAGCGAGGTGCCGAGGGCCGGCCCGAGGCTTGCGTAATCACATGTTTTATGTTTAAGTGTGCACAGTGCACAATTGACATTACGCTTACTTAAAGACTAAAGTTATATATTATGCAATTGTTGTCATCATAATACATAGTCTTTATCCTGTTTTTCAGTTTTGCCGATTCGTATGGTCGTATGGGTATAATTTGCCGACTTTGCCGACTGGCTCATATTATTGGGGGGGGGGGGGGGGGGGGGGGGGGGGGTGATGTACCCCCCCCCCCCCCCCCCCCCCCCCCCCACACCCCCGCTCGCTACGGCCCTGGTTAAGGTTCGATCTAAGTTGTTTTGGGATTAGCAGTTCTATGATGTATATCTAGTCCAGGAGGAGAAGGGGGGTATCGTCACCCGAGGAGGGAATTTACGGGAGTTAGTGTTTTTGGTCAAGTTTGGTGCGCTGATTTCAAAAATCGATGTTATACGGGGAATTAACGGGGCCTTAAGCCTCGTTTTCACGAATTTAGCCTCGTTTTGGTGCAAATTGAAAAAACAGCAAAACAACATTGTTACTACATGGTAAATGTGATAAAAGTTACCAATTGCAATAAATTATAGGACACTGAATCCAAATTGAAAATCAGGTGGAAAATTTGGGCATTTTAAACCTTGTTTTGGTGTAAAGCCTCGTTTTGGTGTTAAGTAGCACTCTCGCAACCTACAACGTTTGGATCTGAGATTCAGCATAAATACTTGTTAAAATACTCAAACGACGTTCTGAGAGCGCTTATTATCTCATTTGGGTCCAGCTAACGTTACAACTTCGTATCCATGGCTGGCGCCCGATATTTTCAAGATGGCGGCGGTACCGGCATAAATCAAACAGTTTAGAATAACTATGGAAGTTTGTCATACCGTTTTTCAAAATTCACTGATGTCTTCGATCTCGACATCCATATCAGTAGTATAGCAAGTAGGGCTGCGAGCCCAATCGACCTCAACCGTGAATATAAATACCAAAACATCACCAAATTTTGCCAAGTCGCGACTCGACAAATTTGGCGATGTTTTGGTATTTATATTTACGATTAACATCGAATAAGCTCGCAGCCCTACTTGCTATACTACTACAGCGATCGTTCGTCAATCTAGACACCTCTCACACGTTTTCTACTAAATTGATGTCAAACACATGCGAGACTAGCGAGACAATACCAAATTTATACTAAATCGCGACTCTCGCTAAATTTGACACCATTTCAGCCATATTTAAAAAAATAGAGAGCGTCGTTTCAAAATTCTCACAAATTTATGTCAAATTACATTTAGGAAAAAATAGAAAGTGTCATTTCAACATTTTCGCGTGTTAAAAAAATAAAATGTGGTACGAGCTCACTCCCACATATTAAAAAATAGAGAGTGTCATTTCAACCGACGCGTTCTGCTGTTGTCTCAATTCACGCGCGAAAAAAAACCACTAGATTTTGACTCTAGTGGTGATGTTTTATCCAAGTGGATAGCGAAATGGTGCTCTTTTGATTGGTTAACAACATTGACTAACAAATAGCCAATCGTTTTGCGAGTTAGTCCGTTTGCTCACTACTCTCAGTGGTGTCTCTCACTACAATGTTTTTGTGGCCATACGCGTAGGAGTCGACACCATTTTTTAAGAGGTATCGTTTATCGTCAAAACAGGATAACGACACTTTGTTAATTTCGTAGCTACCTAGCTGATGTTTGACACTTCTAATGGTCTTCATTGTGTGTCGCAACTGTTTCTGCTCAAGTAACACACTTTTGTAATCTTCGTGTCTGATTACTTTTTTAATTATATTTTTTCTAATACCTTTAGCGGTTTTCCCGCCGCCTCCACCCTCTTTCAAATAGCTGTACATTTTACTGCGCAACCCGACGAACTCAACAATTGGCGTTCCAGCGCACTCGTCCTTCATCTTCCCAATTTTGATTGAGTACAACAGACTGTCAGTGTCAGTGAAGTGCAATCTACAGGTGTCACTAGAGTACTTTTTCATAATATAATTGTAGTGAAAATTGTACATCAGCGTTTTACTCAAGTCTAGTATGCACATACCCACATATGCAGGTCTATTTAGTGTCAACGTTTCTTTAACTTTGTGGACAGCGACTAAGTTCTCGCTAAATATTTTGCAAGACACGAACGTCGGCTTTGAGACAAGCTTTTCTAATTTTTTCTCGGTGGTCACTAATCTCACGTCCACACGCTTCCTCAAGTTTTCCATCGTTTTTCCGAACACACTGTTATTCATCAACTTGAAGAAATCCTTCTCAAAAGCGTTCTTAGCTGCGGTTCTTTTGACTGTGTTAAAGTCGATGTACTTGCCCAACCACTTGGACTGGTCAAACTGTAGGACCCTATGAACCTTTTTGATTTTTAGTCCAAGATCCGTGTACAACTGCAGATTTCCATAGTGACACACATACTTTTTTTTGTCCATCAAATTAGTCACCAACTTTTTCACACCACCAACACTCACGTTAAACTTATTTTTGATTTTCGTGCAGTACTCCGACAACATGTCAACAGTTATCTCCATCTTCTCAGGAGCCACCGGGTAATCGTTGTGTAGGTCATGCAAATGGTCTGGATACTCCAAGTCGACTTCAAGCAGTAAGCCCTTTTTACTGTCGTTGTGATAGTCGCATAGATCAACCTTTTTTATTTCTTTCTCAGTCAACCACTTGAAGCCACCCGTAGGTAGACTTCGACTCATTGCCCATCCGTACAAATTGTTGGCGTCAAGGTACATCAAATACTTCGACTCTTGCGCTTTATCATACCCCTCCATGTACTTATTATTCGCCACGCCATGTCTGTTGCATATGTAGCTCACACCACCACGCATACCCATTTCTACGAACTGGAACATGTCAATGTCGGACAATAATTCGAGCTCCACTCCAGTCATCTTTAGCATGGCATCCCAAGCCAATCCAGGCGACGTGAAATAGTGACACGGGTCTAATTTATACTCGCGATGGCATGTCTTTCTAAAGTTCTCAAAAACGTCGGCAAGCAAGAGCACATCGCTTTTCAAATACAGGTCGTGATACCCACCCATACTTTCAACGTCGAAGTAGTCCCACACATCGATTGCGCGCTCATACATTTCTTCCGTAATATGCTCGTCATTCAGAACGCTGTAGAAGTCCTTTTTGGAGGGTAGCTCGCATTCATCAAATTTTTCAAAGGAGTCCATATAATCGTAGGGATAGACCCCCTTTCTTGTCATAAGTGCCAACCCCTCGTCGCGAAACACTTCTGACGTGTATTTGAAAGCGTCCCTTGGTAGGTTCCTCACCAAGTTGTCTAGACCACTACTCATGAACTGAAAGCTGTCCAAAAATACCAAGTTTTTTCCAAGCATGAACGCCATGTACTTCTCCATGTTGTTTGGTATCACATTTATGTCTTGACCAAACTTACCAATCTCCTGCATGATGAAATGGCTATCGTAACCGCGTAAGTTATGAAAGATCACAGGGATTTTATCAGTCAACTTAAAGTTCACGTTACACTCACGATGTGCGGACCCTCTGTACTTACCTGACACATGACAGTGGTCTCTCACTCTAACGTCAGCGCTGGTGTACTCAACGCTACAAATATGACAACTCTTGGCCTCGTCGAAATTCTTCTTATCGTCATCAGTCAGTATCATCTCTTTGTTAAAGTGACTCTCAGATGTCTCTTTACAATATTCGACAATTTCTAACATCTCCCCAATGAACTTGTTGACTGCATTTTCACCGCGATACACTTTCACTGGCTTACTGTACTCGTTGTCATAACAACAAACCAGTTTATACCCATAACCACAGTCGACGTGCCTCTGGTAAGCATTTGTGTAGCTACTCTCGCTTGATGGTGTCGCTGTGTGCACCTTCTGTGTGATAGCCTCAAAGTCTGCATACACCACAAATGGTACATTTAATTGTCTGCTAAAATTCTCATATTTCACTTTCGCACCTTTTTGTGGCATTTTAATAGCTTGCTTCCCATTGATGACCAAACACACTTCAATATGACTTTCAAGCACGTCCGCACGGGTGAAACACTGCAAACAATACCTACAAAAGTGTTTTCTAGCCTTATACTTTGTCTGACGGTACATGAATTTGTCGAAATCGCGAATGTACACATAATGCTTGTTGCCCACGTCATTAGTTATCAACAATAGGTCCATATGGTCAGGATACGCCTCCTTAGAAACGTACACAGGGAATGGCTGCTTATTTTCATACCCAAAAACATTTATGCTAATATCGTTTGCCTTTTCGATCTTGTTGTAGTCTTTGAGTGTGACTGGGAAGTCAATTCCGTCATAGTTCAGCTCACCGACATGCCTAGCGTACTTTGACGTTCTGTCAGAGTGTTTTCCAACAGGAAATTTGTGTGCAAGGTGGCACCATCTAAAGCACTCGTTGTCATCATCGTTATTTACGTTTATCAGACCCTTCATACTGTTGCGCAGCTCCTTTGGCAACACAATGTAGCTACTCCCATGCAAAGGTCTGTAAATAGCGACATTGACGTAGTGTGCATCTATTTTGTCGATAGTCCATCCAGACCCCTCAGATAACCACCCAGCTATCCGCGTCAAAATCTGCTCCGATCCACGATTGGCAACACCCTCGATGTCATGCTCGTTAATGACGACGAACGTTTCGCTGTTAAAGTAGGCAGTTTTGTATGTGGTCTTATTGAGTTCTAAAACTTTCTCAAAAGTGACCTTGACTGTCTCTACCACTTTCATTCCGTTGGTCTCACCCAGCTCACGTCTCAAAAGGTTAGTGACAGCGCTTCTACTACCATTTACCTGATTAATGTCTCTGTCGTCAATTACTTCGACTCCATAGGACCTTGTGAACCCTCTCAGTGCTCGATCCAACAGATGCGTTGACGGTGCGAGGTCTTCGACTACAGGTTGTGTTTCTTGGTCTCCAAAAAAGCTGTGAACGTTGGTCGCTTCATCTGTTAGTGAATTGACAACGGCTGCACTCGTCTTATGCGCCCGTCTTTTTGTCAGTGGGTTTTTCACAGTCCGACTCATTGGCTTCTATATACTACACTTGTTTTTTTCCTAAACCACTCGTCGTAATAATTGTCACCACTTTCGCACCATCCCAGCTTTGGGTACACCACCCCAAACAAATTATCGTCAAACAAGTCTTTCACCTTCCCGTCTTTGAGGTCTGACACCTTCTTGAGTGTCTCGACTCGTCTTCTATGACACAACCTAATAATGTAGTATCCATATCTGCTGACATTTCTACCCTTTATCAAATTGCATGAGTACAACGCATTGACAACTTTCAAGAAGTCCTCTTTTATCAACTCAAGGTGCTCACCCTTAACAACGTTCCGCAGTCTCCTCCCCATCCACCAAGACCGTTTGTGAACGCTTTTTAGTCGCGTGAGTCTCATGTCGCTGTAACTCTGAGTGTAACCCCATTCGATGTCGCCACACTTTGGGCATGCGTACCCACCACAGTCACTTAGATGTTTCACAACGTCACAATCCGAGCAGTAGTAAATTCTGAAGGTGTCTCCACACTCAATTTGTGTCTCACTCGCGATTTCGTCAATTGTGTAACCATAGCTCATCTGCCTCATAAGTTTGTCCATCACTCTTATACTACTCCAACATTTTTTTACTGAGTTAGCACCCACACCGCTATTCCACTACCCAAACCTAGCGCGCTAACAAACAATAATTGGTATTCCTTCATTTCCGCACTCGGTTGGTAGTAATCCGCAATCTTCGGGGAGTTAGTGAACACTCGTCCGCCGTGCTGAATAGTCATCGCTCTTCCAAGCTCCTCCAACGCGCGGCTTGTGTCATTAATGTCAGCATTAGCATCAGAGAGCTGTTGTCGTAAACGCTGGATCTTATCTCTCTTGGCGACTTCGTTTTCAGACCACGCTTCTTTCGCGCTGGCTAACTGCTCCAACGCATGGTTATGCCTTTCCATCTCAGCTTCATAACCCGAGTGATTAAATTTCGAGAACATAAAGCCAGCGCCTGCGAAAGCCACTGCATTAAAAATCCCTCCAGCCACAACGCTCACCATTAACTTACGTTGATTTGAATGGATCTGTCGGTATCCACTTTTTCGATTGCATCCATTTTACTAACAGCGTTCCTGCACCAACAGCTGCAGCAAGTTTCACTGTACCTTTCACTGTCTCTGGTGTTCCCAATGGTTCTCCCAAAGCCTTTTTAGAAATCATACTCACTGCCACAGCACCAGTCGTAACAAGTAGCGCATCGTACAATTCGTTCATAAGTTCTTTTCGATCGATCGCAGCCATATACATTGTCGTGTGTTTTGTTCAAGAGTCAAATGTGTCTAACGCTGGACGACGAGTTTTACGACTCTCTGACACACTAGCTGGTGCAGTACTCACGGGCTCTAATTGCGTCTCTTTTTCACTGCTAATTGTGTACCACAACGAAGCACCAGCAATGATAACACCAAGTGTTCCAACAATGTAACCATAGCTCCACTCACCACCCTGTTCTTCGTTAACTATCATTTCACGCATTTTCTTTTCTTTCGCAGCTTTCGATATCTCAGCCAACTTTTTACCAGCAGCGACGCGCTTTGGGTCCTTTACCTTAACACTTTTCACATCAGCCGTGATCTTCGCTTCAACAACCGTCTGTGAGTCTTCAACCATCTAATACACTATCACGTGTTATCTTACTCACAGTTGACCTCACAGGTGTCTCACAGGTATCTCACAGTTCCAGACCAAACGCACTAAAAAATTAGGATTTTTTCTGAGAGTATAACATAATGACTCAAGCCCGAGAAATCAGCGAAGAAGATATTGCCAACATGTTGAGAACAGCCTTTATCAGTGTGCCCACCCTACAAGGCGTCTCTGGGCCTACCGTCTTAAACGAGTACTTCTCAACATACGACCTGTTCGACCCCGACCCTGAAGGGCCACCAAAACGGCTTGGCTCTCAGGTCCGCCATACGAGGTATCTTCTCGACGCTTGGATCGATCTTCGAGAGGAAAGAGCCAACGAGCTTGCTGGTATGTTAGCTGGCATAATCCTGTGTGGTGTTACTCATCATTCAAGTACTTTATGTTAGCAAGTGATGTCTACTTGAACAACCCTTGTGAGTCCACAGCTACATTACTCGGTAACTTCCTCCAAGTGTTCTTAGCGACCCTTCTATGGAAACCATGCCCAACCAAAGCCAAAGCATGGCTTGAGCTCGCCGCAAACCGCGACGTTCACGTTTGCAAGGTGGGGTGTAATGAGATACTGGGTGCGGACGATATCAGGGACCACGTACTCTCGCCAGCCCACAGACACTTTGCGAGAGATGAAAACGTGTACACCTGTCACCCATGCGGTGTGGTCACCAACGACCCACTGTATCGCTTAAGACACGAGAGCTCGAAGTCTCATCTTGAAAACTTAGAGCTTCAGCGGATATTCAACATGGAACGACGGT
Source organism: Chrysogorgia sp. JL179-B06 (assembly GCA_035772405.1). NCBI lineage: Eukaryota > Metazoa > Cnidaria > Anthozoa > Scleralcyonacea > Chrysogorgiidae > Chrysogorgia > Chrysogorgia sp. JL179-B06. Next base: position 4,175,312 of record JAYKKM010000054.1, on the reverse strand, counting down.
TTCCACCAGAATAAAAAATATTTCTCTGGAGGTATAGTAACCATGAGAAAAGTTGGTAGACTAGAAATCGTGATTGGTCCCATGTTCGCAGGAAAAACGACAGAGACTCTTCGCAGGTTAGTCACGTTAAGTAAGTCAGGGCTCAAAGTCCTTTACATGAACAACGCAGGTGACACTAGGCGAACTGACCACGCGTTCTCCACACATCGTCAGACCATTGTTGTCGGATCAGACAGTTTACCTGCGAAGTTAATCACCAACCTCCCGAGTTCTTCCGAGATAGCCGATTATGACGTCATTGGCATTGATGAAGGCCATTGGTACTCTGGGTTACTCCCAGTTATTCACGAATACATTAAAGCTGGCATTCATGTCATTATTTGTGGTCTCATAACAACGGAGCACTTAAAAAAACTTGGTGAGCTCGACACACTCTTTCCAATGGCAGACGACATCACATTTCTAAAAGCGTATTGCGCCGTTTGTCGCGACACTTACGGAACAACTGTTGAAGCGCCATTCAATTGGAGATACAACCCAGGACCATCGTTCGTTGGTGGCGCTGAGCAATATCGCGCGGTGTGCAGACGTCATCATCCTTCCACACAAAATTAAGGGTGTTCTCGGATACCCCACTTTTTTAAATTTAGACATTGGTCACATGAAGCGTCCAATGTACCGTAGAAACATTTTTTCACACAGTGGTCAGAAGGTTTGTGAAATAAAGAGAAAGAGTTTCGCAGACACCTTTATCAAGTTAAAAAACGTCTTTAAAAAATGCTAGAGCAGTTGTCACTTCAGACGTCGTCTCAACAACGAGAACGAGCGCTAATTCGACTTATTACTCGCTGTCTAAAAAGTCTCTTTACAATAGCGTCTCTCATGGTTACTCAACGCTGATTTATTTTTAAATTTACGAAAACACTGGGAGCACTGAAACCCAACGTCAAAGAGATATTTTATTACCGTGGTAATAGCGTCGTCGTACGAGTCGCACAACAACGTTAGATAACCAGCGGATTTATATCTGAGCAACAGAGACTCCTGCTCTTTGGATGTCTTGCCTGTGCCACCTGGATTCTTGAACTCAATCACAAGCCCGCTATGCTGTCGGTTCGCATTGGCAATAATCAAGTCAGGCGTTCACGTTGGTAACCTTTTTTCCACGAATTTATTCTTTTACTCGAAGTGTCTTGATTTTCACCACAAGCAGCTATCAAAATAGCTTCTGGATAATATTTCCTAAGAAAACCAACAACTTTCGTATGAAGGTCGAACTCAGTGATCATTTTAAACTGATTGTGTTTGAGACCGACGTCAGCTAAACTTTTTCTAACGCTTGGTAAGACTTCTGAGTGCACCCACCTTCCGAAGTGTTTCGCACGCTCCAATTTACTCGAGAACACCAACGAGTAGACCCCAAGTTCGTTGATAAACGAGGCCTGTTCCATCTTCATTCTACAGTCAGGTTCGACGTGGTCGTTGACCGCATCTTTTGGTCGAGCGTAACCTAGAGCGCTCGCGACTTCTCTTGCTTTGAACCATATGTCACCGTTGTGATTAACCATCGTGATTTGGTGACCATCGAATAATTGCACTGAGTTGGTTGCCATTACTATAGCCCCGCAAAAAACTACTCGACATAGGTGTCGGGTTTTTTATAGATTTGGTTTGTTGTGTACCAATGCAGCAGGTGTGTTTTGTTAGTCTTCGGTTTGCTACGTCGTCTGAAAAAGTTTCTAATGTTACGAACCAGCTTTCTAAACCAACCCATCACATAACTTAGGTCACGTCTCCTACCACTCCTACTTTGTCTGATTCTGCAGGTAACATAATAGGTTTGCCGTAAGTCTTTTTAGACCTCATACCAATCTCAGCGTGGAGCTCGAGAGTAACGTCACCGCGACCAAATGATCCACCAGCTTTGAACATGTGGTCAGTCGTTTTATTTATCTTATATATTTCATGAGGTCTCGAAAAACATGCTCCCATTTACTTTATACCATATTCCTTCATCATTTCTCCACCCATGATTATGATGTCTCGGTTTGTCATGTAACCACTCACAATTTTCACACCGTAGAATTCTATCAACGATGGGTATGCATAAGGTGCGAGTGGTATTCTTGGTCGATGTATTCCAAAAATCGTTCCATAGGGTGTGCCTATCTTTTTCATATTTGCTACGAAGTCTGAGTCGGTTGACTTGACGTTGTTGACCCTGACATGTGAATTGCTCATTTGCCAGTGTATTGATATCATATGCATTTTACTTATGTCAATGCTACTCGGAATAGTGCATATGCTCTCCATTGCTGGGATGCTACCACCATACGCGAGTCCATTAGTCATACCAGTCTTGTACCCTATGAACTTATCCCACTGACCGTCGTCGTTTGATATAATCGTCTCCCAATTTGATCCAGCGGTACGAGTGGGTAACCGCGCTACGACAAAAATGGAGAGGTCACACCACTGCATACTGGGGCAGTTAAAATGAAGACCTGACTCAAGTGGGATTGGTGTTAACACAGGTGACAGAAAACTTTGGCTTACACTACTGATGCCGACAATAGGACCATAAGCCGGGTTGTTTTGCACTAATTTACTTGTTTCACCAATGGCTTTCACTTTGTTTGAACCATTGGTGTGAAATTCCACGTTTTTCAGGGCGTGTGTGCTAACGTTGAAGTCGAGCACAATGTTGTAGGACTGACTCTTGAGGTAGCTTGATAGCAGCTGCTCTAGAGTTCTTTTATTGGTGGCGTCTGAGTCATCGACTGGGTCTGCTACGTTTTTTATCGCTGAGCCTTGCATGTCTATTATTCCAGACATCCTCCCGCCGGTCGCGCTTAATTTAGGATCTTCGTCTAGATGCCTTTTCGTTCTCTTTAGTATTTTATCGTGAGGGTCGTCAGACTCATACCCATAGTTTAGACTCATTACTACTTCAAGGTGTATTTGGTTACTAAATAGCCAGAGACTGCTGAGAACCCTAACACTATCGCCAGCGTTGTCGTGTCTGACTTACTTGTGGTGGTCTGTGCTATTTGATTGGTGGTGACCACTGTTTTCTTCGCGGCAGGTCCTAGCTTTGAAGGTCCTAGCTTTGAAGGTGGTGCGACTAGAGTTTCCAAGTGGAGTCCTGCCGCTTGATGGACTTTCTTGTGCTTCGCTTTTGACGCTCGGTGGTAGTTCAACCCATCGTTGTACCCAAATGTCATCCCAGTTTCAGACGAAGTTCTGAGCACGTTATTGTAACTAACAATGGGGTCCTTTAACAAGACCATGCTTCTGGGGATCAGCCAAGTGTTGGGTGTCACAGCTGTGTCTAGCTTAACTTTGATCTCACTAATCGCTTTGTTCATAAGGTTGATCCAAACACTCGGTGAATATTGAACCACAGCGTTTTCAACGATGTCTCTAAAGATTTGTTGCGTTTCTCGAGCACTAGCTCTAGTTCCCACGATGCTTTGCTTTGACCTCGCTTGGGCTCCAAGAATGGCGTACATGTAAACTTCAATCGATTGGTTTAGTAGTTCTTGCCCTAGTGGTGTGAACCCGTCAGAGTGTCTTGGGCAATACCGACGATAATCACCTTGGATGTCTTTGATGTATCTATTGTCAACATCAGTCAATGGTAGGTGACCTTTCAAAAGTCGCCAGTCAGGGAGGTACAGTCTTAAGATGTTGTTAATGTCAACTTGGCTCTTACTCAAACGGAACATCACACGACGAATGGTGAAGTACACGTGAAACCTCATGAGACCCACGACTTGCTTTGGGGTGTCGACATGATAACTTAAGTTTTGTAGAGACACCCCTGAGCGGTATGTAGCGATGTACATACCTGCGATCGCTTGATAGTAACTCTCGAGTAGAGTCCAAACTGTGTTAACGTTACCACCAATTGCCTTGTCGTTGTGACGTCTTTTGGTGTCGATGAGTATTCTCGGTAGGTCTGATTTGAAGGAATTATTGTCGTCAACAAAGACGTCAAAATTGTGGGTTGGGTAATTTAGGACATATGGTGGAAACGTCTCGACTTCTCTGTAGCTCTTGTGGGTCTCCGTCAGTAGTAACTTTGGGACACGCCCATCGCTCGACCATATTCTTGGGAATCTTGGTGTATTGCTAAGGAATTTCGTGAAGCCCTTGTTCTTCGTGAACTTTGGTGACTTTATGTTTATCATGTCAGAGTACTTTGGACCTGACTTGAAGTAAATGTCAACGGTCTTGACTGTTTTATTGTCGTCTGCGAGGTTGTACCCAAACTCAAACTTGTTTAGTTGCGCGTTTGGAAACTCACTAAGAAGAATTAGTTCACCTTGCTTTCTTTTTGTTAGCATCTACATAACACACACTATATTATATGGTCAGGGTCGTAGTGTTGATTAGAGGCCCAACGGAAACTGTGGATCTACCAGAGGCACTTTTGACGTTTGGCTCAGATCCTCACTTACTAGTGAAAAAAGCGACCATCTTTTGGGACTACATTAACGTGGAGACCGGTGTGAATGATGAAATAAGTTACAACAGCAACAAACACGTTTTTGAGTCTGGGTACCACACTTTTAAAATGATTGCTGACGAGTTGAAGGGATTGGGGGCTATCGAGCTAGTAGCCAACAAACACAATTCAAAGTGTGAGATAAAAACTGACCAACAATTAGAGCTGTTTAAATTTGGGGAGCTGTTAGGGTTCAACGATAACACAACGGTGAGTAGTAGTGGTTTGGCTAGCCCTAACGTTGTGAATGTTAACAAAGGGTTGAAGTATGTACAAGTAGGTTGTAGCATTGTGAACAGACCTGAGAATATTGTTAATGGTAGCAAAAGCGAGGTTATCGTTGAGCTACCATTGACCACCACCCAACCACTGAAGAGCTCCGTTCAACACTTCTTCAATATTGAGTCGAAGGTGTCGATAAACAAAGGCGCTTTTACACAGCTGGTGTTTAATGTGACTGACCAAGATGGTAGTGGTGTCAACGTTGGTGACATATTGTTGGATTTGTATGCGACGCTTGAGTAGCTAAACGCACGCTAAAGTAATGAGTCTAAACTACGGGTATGACTCTGGTGGTTACACTGAGAAGCGACGTGTAGACGACGGTCCTCAAAAGTTGACGGCGCTCATTGAAGGTGTGGAGAAAGTCATAACTTTTGACCATAGTGTGGTAGTCACACACGATAACCCACACATTATAGTTAAGACAGCCACTGTGTTTTGGAACTACAACAATGTGACGAGTAACGCCAATATTCGATTCTTACGTGTTGGATCAGGAACACCAACGTCGGTGTTCTCAACACCTCGATTGGGTGGGGGTCACTACGACTTCGACGCGTTGGTTAGAGCTCTACGACACGCGCTCAGGGTGGTTTATGTAGACTTCGTGGTGGAGAAACTGATAGCCACAGGTGGAAGTAGGGCCAAAGCTCAGCCTATTAGGGTTGGACCCACCACCGTGTTTGAACTTAGTCTAGGTGACATTGGGCTCTTGGAATTGTGTTAGATGGTAAGTGGCACAACAGCCCAAACAAGATTGATGTGAATGGAGATCTAAAGTATGTAGAGGTCTCGTGCGACGCTGTTGAGACGGAGAGCAACGTGGGCATTGATGGGAAGCGTAGCGATGTGATCACAACATTGCCAGTGACCACCGAGCGGTCTCTAGATGGGGGGATACAACGTTATGCATACGTCGAGTCCAAGGTGAGAATTAAAAAAGGTGTTTACTCAAGTATGACGTTTCGTGTCAAACCAAACAACGGTGACGCTGACGTTGGCGCGGTGCTATTGGAACTGTATATTGTGTGAGTTATATGGAACTTGGTGTGGAGACAGAACAAGGGTTGAGAGACATTTACTATAATCCTAAGACAGGGTACAGTGGTGCGGAGAGGCTGTATCAAAGTGCATTGGGAGACGGATTGAAAGTAACTAGAAAAACAGTGAAAGAATGGTTGACAGCGCAGGACACTTACACTAGGTACAAACCTATTGTGAGAAGACATAAATTCCGCGCGACTTTTGTTGGGTTTCTTGGTGAAGAGCTTCAAATGGACTTAGTGGACATGAGTAAGTACTCAAAACAGAATGGAGGGTATTATTGGATATTGACAGGCATTGAAATATTGAGTAGATACGCTTTTGGAATTGCAGTTTATAGAAAAGACACTAAGAACATGACTAAGGCTGTTGGGGAGCTATTGAATGACTTTAAAGATCGGTTTGGAACCACACCTAAGTTAGCGCAATTTGACGACGGACTTGAGTTCTACAATGTTGGTGTGAAAAGTTTACTGAAAGAACATGGTGTTGAATATTTCAGCACTAAGAGTGATAAAAAGGCTGCTGTTGTTGAGCGTTTTAATAGAAGTCTCAAGAGCATTATGTGGAAGTACTTTTACACCCATGGGACATACAAATGGATTGACGCTTTGGACCAGTTCGTGAGCAATTACAATAGCAATGTGAATCGAAGCATTATGATGAAGCCAAAGGATGTCAATAAGTCAAATGAGGGTGAAGTGTGGACCACTTTGTTTGGCCACCAATTCGCAGACAACCCATTGCCAAAGTTTAGAGTTGGTGAGTCAGTGAGAATTAGTGAATACAAGAGTGTGTTCACAAAGGGTTATGAGGCCAACTTCACTGAAGAGCTGTTTAAAGTGGTAAAGGTTATTCGTGGTGATCCGAATGTGTACGAAATTGAGGATCACACCGGTGAACAGATTATTGGTAAATTTTACGAACAGGAATTATCGCTGGTCAATAGGAAACATGGCGACGATGTATACAGAGTTGAAAAGGTGTTGAAAAGAAAGAAAGTCAGAGGGAAGAAGATGGCGCTGGTCAAATGGTTGGGTTATGAGAGCAAACATAATTCGTGGATACCAGAAAGCGATATTCAAAATGTGAGCTAGTGTAATATGGCTGAAGGTAGGGAAGGTAAGGAAGGTTTTGACGAGATTCAGATGGAGAACCTTGGTAGAGCCTACACTGACGATCAATTAGATGTCGAACTTGAGAGCGCCACCAAAGCTTACAATTTACTCGACGATAGGTACACCAGTGATGACATGCCAGATATTGTGCGCGTCGAGTACGAAAAATTGTATGGGAGAGTGGCTAGACTACAGGGTGAGCAAGAGAGGAGGTTTCTAGAAAAAGAGACGTCATTTATCGACACTGATAATGGTAAGACGGTGACGATAAGGGGAACCAACACAGAAGTCCCAGCGGTAGAGTTTGTTGAACAGGGGTCATATGGTGACGTCGATGACGTAAGTTTCAGTATAGCTTTTGAAGAGGAGGAGGAAATTAAGAGAAGACTGGGTGAGCTAAAAGCGTCCAACAAAGAGCTAGCAGAAAACAACGTGAAAAGAGTCAAGCTAATAAATAAGAAAATACGTGAGTTGTATAAAAAAAAACTCGGTCGTGATGACACGTCAAGGGAAATAGTCAACAGGTCGCAGGTTGCGGACTCAGGGGCCATTCTTTTCAAACCGACAAACAAAGATGGTAAATATGGAAGTCCCAAACGAATTCTAATACCTAATAAAAAAGGCTTGGTCTACAGTAAAGACATGAGTAGTAAAAACGCGATTGAGCAGTTCAAAAAGTTAGTTAGTCAAATCCCTGAGAACACAGAAACAACAGCTGTCACAACAGAAGTGATCCCAGACGACTTCCCAGTAATTAAGACAAGAGTGGATAATGATGACATACCTGGGCTATCACTAGACGAGAACCGTGAGCTGAATGGTGTGCTTAACCCAAGCGATAGCGTGTTGCGTGAATCGAGAATAGGTGACGATGGCGCGCTGCAAGCACAGACAGACCATTTTCAAAAAACGATAAACGAATCGAATAAGAGATTGGCAGAGCTTAACAGAAAAGCTGAGCAAAGTGGTCTTACGAGTGATGAAGAGCAAGAGTACGCCAGTTTGTTTGAAAGAGTGGGAGGACTCGAGCAAGCCAGAGACAGAACCCTAGGACAGCGTGAACTTGAAGAAGTTAGAGAGCAACAGGAAGTCGACATTGACAGGTTTCAGAGATTCAAGGAATGGGCTAAAGAGAATGTGGTCGGGTTGAGCGCTGTAGCGATTTCAGTGGCTGGAATTATAACAACTATTATCATCGCTGGTAGGTCCGCTGTTGTGAAAGGCGCTATGGCCATGAGGTCATTCGCACAGGCTGTTAAGAACGCAATCACGAAGATGGGTCCATGGGCTGTTGGGTTGGCTAACTTAGTTTACAACGCGTTGACGTTGGGTGCGAAGGGTCTCGCATGGTTGGCTCAAAATCTGTGGGTACTCGCGGTGGTACTTGCGTGGTTTGCTTATGATTATTACAAGCTAAAACGGTAGCGATAAAACATATGTAAAGTATATGAACGCCACGTCAGCAGAGTTGAGTCCTGGTTTTAGACGAGCGACCATGGGTGTCATAAAAGGGGTGAGAACGCAACACGTAATCACGTTGAACCCTAATAAGGTCAGTCCTGGTGAGGAACTCTACATCGACATACCAAAGCTCAAGGCTAGTAGCTGTTTGGTGCCTGGATCGTTGGGTCTAGTGTTCGACTTTAAGAACGCAAACGCCAAAAGCTGGTTCTTGAACAATGTGAGCAAGTTGTTGGTTGAGAAACTTGTTGTGAGACTAGCTGGGGAGACTGTGTACGATAACAATGGGGAAAATTACACTGGTGTCTATCGCGACCTTTGGGAGAGTGCCACTGCGCGAGACCAAATGATTGACTATGGTATTGGTGGTGAGAACTTGAGAAAGCTAGTTTCTAAGGATGACAGTGGTGCGACAAGTGGAAACATCGCTAAAGTTAGTGACGCGTTAATGTTTGGTGTGATTGGGACGAAACTGCGGATTAAGCTTGGCAAGATCATGAATGACCATGGGTTGTACGCTCCTTTTAGCATGAACAACAACTTGCAGTATGTGATCACACTTCCGAAGGCCACAGACATCATGGTGGCGCAATCCGGTAGCGCTGTGGGTGGATACACTCTGGAGAATCTCGAGCTCGAGTATGAGACGATTGATAATCAGGAGCTCGCTGACGAAATAGCGTCGGGTTACGCAAGTGGTCGTAGTTTGTCGTATGAGCACGTTACGTTGATGAAAATCACCGAATGGGACAAAGGCACGACCATTGTGAATGAGAATGTTAATCTTCCAAGAAAAAGCATGAAGGCAATTGTGTTGCTATTCACGAATAAGGCGCGAACAGACAGTGAGGAGTTTCTTTATCCAAATATTGAGAGTGTTAGAGTCACAATCGAAGGTGTGCCGAATAGCGTGTACTCACAAGGCATTCCGAAGTCGAAGTTCTATGCGGAAGCGAAACGATTGTTTGGGTTGGGTGAGGAACACGCTCAGTTCATGACCATACAGAAGTTCTACAAAGATGGCTTTGCGTTGGTCATCGACTTGAGGAGTGTTCAAGATAATCGCAATGTCGCCACTGGCAAGAACATTGTAAACACACAATCCGGCGTGCTTCTTGAAATCACAAAGAAAGCGACGACCGCAAATGTCATGTGCAGGGTGTTTGTGATAAGTGATGGGTTGGTCAACTTTATGAACAATGGGCTGCAATCAATCCAGTATTAAATCAAACGTGAGTTAATGGAGACTCCGTTTAATATGTTAATTGTTGGTATGACAGCTTGTGGTAAGACGCATTATTTGCTGGAAACATTGGAATCTGAGTATAGTGGTAAATTTGACTACATTGTGTTGATTTGTCCCACTTTTGAGTGGAACAAAGCGTATCAAGATTGGAAATATGTGCGCGACCCTGACGTGTTAGCGATAGACTGTGCGCAGGATAGTGTTGACGCTGTTCTCAAGTGTGTAACAAATGTTTTTAAAGGCACTAACACTCTGATTGTGTTGGACGACTGCGCGAGTTCTCAAGATGTTAAGAATAGGACTAGTCAATTGGTCAACTTGGCTTTTAGCGCGCGACATTTTATGCTGAGCGTTATTGTCATCACACAACAACTGACGTCGATCGCAAAACCGTACAGAGAAAATATTAGTAGCTCGTTTGCTTCTACTGCCCAAGTAGGAGTGATATGAAGGTCGTTATCGACGATTACCTTGGAAACATTAGCAGAGAAAAATCGTCGGCGATTGCGACTGCATTAAAAAATAATAAGTACGCTAGACTAGAAATCTCACTGCGCTATCCATACAGTCACGAAGTTGTTATTCCGCAATAAAATATAGGTATAAGTAATAGCGTGATGGTAAAACGCAAAAGTGAAGAAAATCCTACGATTGAGGAATTAGTTGAGGAGACTGATGACACTTCGACTGTGGAAGACAACATTGACGTTAGGAGATCCGAACTAATTAGACTGTCCGGCGACGGTGTGGTAAGTCAGTCCGAAGCGTACATTAAAAAAGCGTCCGCAAAAGTTATTGATAAGATATGGCGCCAATACGAGTTGAAGAGAATGGAGATCGCAAACGCTTTTCTCACCGACTTGCTAATCAGCAAATTCGCTAACTTACTAGATGGGTTGAACGCTATAGAAAACCCTGACGAACTAAATGACGAACTACAAAAAGACCCGTTATTAAAAAAAGACGTCGAAAGCATTGTCGCGATTGTGACGCCGTACGTGCCTTTCTTGGGCTTGTTGTCGGGAGGAATCACAACGTCGAAATATGTGTACGATCACCACTTTAAGAAAGAAACGGTAGACGACGCTGAAAATAGCGAGCTAGTGGACTAATCTACATACTAACAGGTGGCTATTTGTGATCTCGCAAAACAAACGCTAAAAGGTAGCAAAACGGGCGACTACTTTGAGATCTGCCATTGAGGGAGAGACAATCCGGCCCCTAAGCCGTTTGTGGATTATCCCTTGCAAATCTCACTATGAGTGCCCTGCTTGAGAATCTGATGTCACACCGGTCTGCTTTTTCTAGGATCGATGCAAGCTACCTTTTTGGGCACGCCCTCAAGCTTTCGCCGTATTTTATTGTGACACCTTGAGGACTTACTTCTCGCCTCTATAGTTATTTTTTCTCACATCATGGATGCTTATAACCTGGTGTCATATCGGTCTGCTTTTTTCTAGGATCAATACCTTAGGTTTAATGCTATTATGCACGTCCTCAAGCTTTCGCCGTATTTTATTATGACATCCTCAACCTCGTCAAGCTTGTGGGTGTGACCGGACTGGGAAGAGCGCTCTGATTGTGAGCACGAAATCTATCCCGCAGGCCGCCACACCCACAGTCAATTCACTGTCATTTTAGAGTATTTAAGCGAATAAACATGACGGGTGACCATTTCGCTATCCATTTGGATAAACATCACCACTAGAGTCAAAATCTGGTGGCTTTTTTTTCGCGCGTGAGTTGAGACAACAGCAGAACGCGTCGGTTGAAATGACACTCTCTATTTTTTAATATGTGGGAGTGAGCTCGTACCACATTTTATTTTTTTAACACGCGAAAATGTTGAAATGACACTTTCTATTTTTTCCTAAATGTAATTTGACATAAATTTGTGAGAATTTTGAAACGACGCTCTCTATTTTTTTAAATATGGCTGAAATGGTGTCAAATTTAGCGAGAGTCGCGATTTAGTATAAATTTGGTATTGTCTCGCTAGTCTCGCATGTGTTTGACATCAATTTAGTAGAAAACGTGTGAGAGGTGTCTAGATTGACGAACGATCGCTGTAGTAGTATAGCAAGTAGGGCTGCGAGCTTATTCGATGTTAATCGTAAATATAAATACCAAAACATCGCCAAATTTGTCGAGTCGCGACTTGGCAAAATTTGGTGATGTTTTGGTATTTATATTCACGGTTGAGGTCGATTGGGCTCGCAGCCCTACTTGCTATACTACTCATATCATCGTCGAATTCGTCACATTCAAACTCCTCACTTTCTTCATTAAGAAAAGCAGCTCGTTCATGTCATCTGGATAAGAGACGTCGCTCCAAACCACTTTTCCATCTGCGTCCCATCCATGTCTCTCGGGGCTCTCTAAATTAATTACCAGGTGGTCTGCCTGTTGAAAGAGGAAGGCAACATAATTTGCTCTCATGATGTGGTAACGCAGGTTGCTTTAACATGGAGGCATCAGGCTAAGGTCTACGATTTTATGATCCTTGTTGAATTTCTGCCAGAAGACTTTCCGTCGAGCGTCGTTGACTGACGTCAGGCGTGGATGGTCATAAAGAGAGCAGACAAACCTTTCTAATCCTTGCACTAATTCACTGTTTCGCGCGACTTCGTCACCAGAGAAGCAAATAGATTGACAAACGCGTTATTCTTCAGTACCACTTTCCAGATTATACTTGCTTTCCCTTTCGAAAAAAGTAAGAAACAGTCATTCCCGGAAAAGGCATGCATTCCCAATAGTGCTTTTCTCTGCTTCGTGGACAACTCGGAAGATGTTGCATAGATTATTTTTCTGCTTTTCCTATTGCCATTGTCAATCAAAATCTGCACATCGAGGAAGTCGTGTCCCAGAAACAAGGCAATAATATCGATGTCACCAGATCAGTGGACTTGCACGAACAAACGCAACGAGTTTGGTGTCAGCTTCCTCGTGATCACTCTTCAGCTGATGCGATACAATTGCATCATTTTGGGTAATCTTCTTACATTCGATCTTGTTTGAAAAGTAAACGACGTTTTCACCAAGGCTCTTCTTGTCTTCCTCAATTGACTGATCTACCCAACATGACGTAGTTGTATCACATCAGCTGAAGAGTGATCACGAGGAAGCTGACACCAAACTCGTTGCGTTTGTTCGTGCAAGTCCAATGCAACCTGGTCAATCTGTCATGGTACGGTCACCATCTGGTGACATCGACATTATTGCCTTGTTTCTGGGACACGACTTCCTCGATGTGCAGATTTTGATTGATAATGGCAATGGGAAAAGCAGAAAATAATCGATGTAACATCTTCCGAGTTGTCCACGAAGCAGAGAAAAGCACTATTGGGAATGCATGCCTTTTCCGGGAATGACTATGTTTCTTACTTTTTTCGAAAGGGAAAGCAAGTATAATCTGGAAAGTGGTACTGAAGAATAACGCGTTTGTCAATCTATTTGCTTCTCTGGTGACGAAGTCGCGCCAAACAGTGAATTAGTGCAAGGATTAGAAAGGTTTGTCTGCTCCCTTTATGGCCATCCACGCCTGACGTCAGTCAACGACGCTCGACGGAAAGTCTTCTGGCAGAAATTCAACAAGGATCATAAAATCGTAGACCTTAGCCTGATGCCTCCATGTGAAAGCAACCTGCGTTACCACATCATGAGAGCAAATTATGTTGCCTTCCTCTTTCAACAGGCAGACCACCTGGTAATTAATTTAGAGAGCCCCGAGAGACATGGATGGGACGCAGATGGAAAAGTGGTTTGGAGCGACGTCTCTTATGCAGATGACGTGAACGAGCTGCTTCTGAATGAAGAAAGTGAGGAGTTTGAATGTGACGAATTCGAAGATGATATGGATGTCGAGATCGAAGACATCAAGAATTTTGAAAAACGGTATGACAAACTTACCATAGTTATTCTAAACTGTTTGATTTATTGCTGTTTTTTTAAAGATGCCGGTACCGCCGCCATCTTGAAAATATCGGGCTGGTAGGCCATGGATACGAAGTTGTAACGTTAGATGGACTCAAATGAGATAATAAGCGCTCTCAGAACGTCGAGTGTTTTAACAAGTATTTATGCTGAATCTCAGATCCAAACGTTGTAGGTTGCGAGGGCACTACTTAACACCAAAACGAGGCTTTACACCAAAACAAGGTTTAAAATGCCCAAATTTTCCACCTGATTTTCAATTTGGATTCAGTGTCCTATAATTTATTGCAATTGGTAACTTTTATCACATTTACCATGTAGTAACAATGCTGTTTTGCTGTTTTTTCAATTTGCACCAAAACGAGGCTAAATTCGTGAAAACGAGGCTGAAGGCCCCGTTAATGCCCCGTATAACATCGATTTTTGAAATCAGCGCACCAAACTTGACCGAAAACACTAACTCCCGTAAATTCCCTCCTCGGGTGACGATACCCCCCTTCTCCTCCTGGACTAATGCCAAAACAACTTAAATCCCATATAACCGCTAATCCCAAAATAACTTAGGATCTAACCCTAATCCCCGCCTTAAATGTCTTGTACTTTGACGTATTAACCCCATTTTGGTTACTAAGAAGAAAGAAACAAGCTGGTCTTAAACATGTCTTCTAAGAAATGAACAGATCAACAGAAATTTAATATACCGCTGACACCTGGATGACTGATTCTAGTCTAGGGATTGCTTTGGATAATAAGGAACACATTGGAACGTCAAGTCCGTTCATAGTCCTTTCAGCGAGCTATGTATACCCCACCAGTTCTGGTCTTGTAGAAGTTTGTTTGGATTTTTGCTTCACATGTAATTATTTTGAAAGAAGAGAGATATATTTTTCTTTTTATTCTGAGAAATGCAAAGGAATCAAAAGCAGAAAGTGGTAGGTGTTACGTTTTCTCTATAAATGTAAATTGTGTCTCTACAGTGCAGTAACTTGCCAGTTGCTCCCTGGCCTTGTGACCTAGTGTCTCGAAACTAAATAATTTATTCATCAAATGGCGTGAAATCAGAATAACCAGTGTCCGACAAACACATGAACATTCGTGAGTCAACCTCAAGAATATGAGTCCAGCAATTGTAAGTGTAATTGTTTAAAATTAGTAAATTCTGAACTTTAGCAAAATTTGCTACACATTTGTTTTCACAGTACACATTATTTTGTATTCGTTGCATTTCTTACTTAAGAACTCGTATTTTATACTTCAAGACAATAAGGTAAATGTTATAAAACGGAAGAGAAATTCTCTGTTTGGTTCAATTATAATATTATTTATATACTTTCAGATTTTCTTAATAAGCGTATAGTCGCAGACTGAAAATTCTGACGTGTTGACTATGTATCAATTAGCAGAAACTTATAGTTCATGATCACTAGTGGTAGTAAGCTAGCATAATTTTAAGATAGATTTATGTGGATCGCTCTTTTGCAAATATTACTCAGCATCTATCCATTGGCACAATTGCCGTTCACTCCGTAATTTTCGTCAGTCATGCGAAACATAAATACTGTCTGTCTACCATGAGTTAAAACGAAATATTCCGCGATATGTTGTGTTCATGAGCTTGGTTAACCACATGATATCAAAAGCTACTTGAAATATCGTTGATGTTTGTTTTCCGTTTGCTATAATTAGTTGTGTCCAGAGTGGGGTAATGCTTCCCAGGAAGGTTGTATAATTTATAGGCCATTTTCAATATTCTGATGATACAAATAGAAGAGGTTGAGTTATAATGAGACCATGCAGTGGCTTTGGACAAGGCATATTCATTGAGTTATAGTAAATACACCTTGGTAATATGGATCAGTGGAGTTAAGACAATGACTACTGAACACTGAATGTGGTGATTAATTGATAGCAGAACTGAGCAGAACATGTTTATATTACTGTATTACTTACATTATACTGTATACCTACATGTATGCAGTACGTAGAACACATTTACTGTATATTGTACTGTATTACTTACATTACAGTATATACCTATTTACATGTATGCACATTATACCTACATGTATGCATATATTACTGTATTACTTAACATTATATACCTACACATGGATGGTGCAAAGATATGAATTTTGTCTTCAAGTGGTGAAAACAATTTTTTACGAACGAGCAATGAGTTTTTTTTACGAATGAGTAAAATATTGTTTTTACCACAAGAAGATAAAATTCATATCTTCAAGCCACCTTGTAATTTTCTTTTATTATATAGATTCAATGCAAAAGGTGGGAAAATGTTTAATCATGCGATCGATATCTTCACTATAGTGAGGATATAGAAAATATGTCACTGCATATTTCTTAGTAAAACATTCCCATCTATATAATAAAACATGTTTATATTACTGACACGCATTGAAATATGGAATTTTTTATGTCTACGGTATGTTGGCAACAAAGTTTATTAGAAATTTTTATCAATATTTTTAGTCATAGGACGTACAGTAGTAATTCCATAGTCACATGAATTTTAATCACAAGAATGTGCAAAATATATAACCCAAAAATGTCAAATATTTTATGTACAAACCCTCTAACTTAACTATTCATTTGATGTTCAACTCTTGTCATCTCAGACTGTGAACTTGCTCTGTAATGTATAATTAAATGTCTAAACCAGTGACTGCTACCGTAGTTTGAATTTAATGCTACCTGCTGCATGTACACGTAGGAGATGAAGCCAGAATTTATCAAATGGGTTTTGCATTCCAATCATAATAATAATAATTAATAAAGACATTTTAGGAGCATTGTATAATACACGTAATAGTATCTATGCCAAGCTATCCCACATTCACTACAGCAGTATATACATGCATGTATAATACAGTAACACATTCAAGCATTACTGATAGTATTACTTATATATAGGGGATCTAAGGATCTTGTAGTCCATGAGTTTGAGTTTATTTCGAGCTAACCTCGAGTTGACTTAGAATTACTGGGTAAACCAACAAACTGACCCAGCGGTTTCAGACATTACTAGAACACCGTTATTTTTATGATAATCATCAATTGCCCATTTGTGTTATTTTGATGATAATGGTCAAAATAGAAGCTATCCCCAACACAACACCAACCACTGTATTCAGTGTCTTCCTAACCCTAACCCCCAGGCCGAAAAATAGGCATGAGTTAATTGAACCAGTACATCTTGTAACCTAATCATTCTTCATCTGAGTATTTGTAGCTCAATGGTTAAGAGCATCTTTCTGGAAATCAGAATGTTACAGTTTCGATTCATGTCTGAAACTGAGGATGTGAACTTGACGATCGTCCATGTATCATTGATTTACTCCAAGCTCAGTGCTTCTCATTATACACAAAGGAGAAACATGTGAGAACTGACAGTCATTTGCAATTGAACAGTCATAGAAATGAGTTGCCTTCCTTTTTTTTGGTGAACAATTTCTGCAACCCATGAAGGAAATTATTTTTGTGTACATGTAAATGGCCTTTCCAAATTATTTAATTTCCCAGTACTTCTTTGAGAGGCCTTCCAGGCCTTCTTAATAAGAGGCCAGCTTCTTATAGTGCCACTACGATCCAATTTTTACCTATCCATAGTTTTACGTATTTATAAAGCAGAGCTGCTAAATATTACTTGGTCGAAACCGTTTTGCGATTAGACGATGGCAAGTATTATTTTTCTTTCTCCGAATCTGGAGTTGTTGATGTCCGCCATTAATCGTTCATGTTCTTGACCAGCGTAACGAAGTGACGTCAGATTCTCAACGTGAAGACTCCACGTGGCTAATTCTTCAAGTAAATCAAGGTCGTTTTTTCAAATTATTCGTCTGAAAGGCTGGACATATCATCTACTTCTCGAAAAAAACAAGAAAACAAATAACCTCGACCGAAATTCAGGCGTAGCATTGAGAATCTGACGTCACAAACAATATTACCTTTTGAAATTGCGGGCTCACTTGGAACACGTTTTTAGTAATGGTGGCCTAAATAATAGTGATTTCAGAGCTCAAAATACTTACTTCAAAATACAATTTTTTAGTTTTTTTTACATCGATGATCACTTTCGACCCTGAAATACTATTCTACATGTATGCTAAAGAAAATCTAAAAGACGGGGGTGAATTTTCATCATAGTGGCACTTTAATATATTTTGAGAGGGTTCTCCTTCTGAGAGGCCTTCTTAATATGTATTGAGAGGCAATCTTTTGAGCGACCTTATATGTAATTAGTGTCTTCATAGACATACATTGATTACATACAGTATGCATGTGCAGTAGAACCTGATTTTTATGATAAAACCAGAAAAATTTCGGGAAAAAGCACAGTTTGAACAGAGCTTGCTGGGCGATATGCACGCCGTGAAAGAAAATCCAATGAATGCATACGTATTTCACCTTTGATCGTGAAAATATTGGAACTCTCATATTAGCAATATTACTGCTAAAGGAAATCGCACCTTAGGGTTCCTCAAACGCAACCTGAGGCTAAAGTCCTGTTCACTCAAGCAAAAGGTGTATTTTAGTCTTGTACGCCCACAGCTAGAGCACTGCTGCAGTACTTGGTTCCCCAGACACGCGGGGTTGAAAACAACGGTTCATACAGAGTGGAGATGGTCCAGCTTAGAGCTGCAAGGTGGACACTATCACGCTTTCATCCACTGGCCAGTGTGACGGAAACGCTGACAGAACTCGGATGGCCGCTCCCTAGAAAAAAGGCGCTGTGACGCTCGTCTGATCATGTTGTACAAAATTACTCTTGGCCTCGTAACTGTTAACTATTGTAATCTCTACGTCCAAAAACCAGAAGTTCTCGAAATACGCACAAACACTCGTTTCTACCCCTAGTCTTCTCCTCCAACTGTCCTTTTCCCCGAGAACAATTAATCAATGGAATAGTATTCCTCCAGACATTTTTGATAATTGTAGAAACACTGATACATGTACTTTTCGCCAGCGTATCTCTACTGTTCTTCCCTAGGTTTTATTAGTTTATTTATTTATTTATTATTATTTTTTTTTATTTATTTACTTTTATATATATATATTATTATTTTGTCTATTTATATTTTGCTGACCCCGGCAAGTAATCGTCACATAGAGGGGTTTGCTGTATTGGGAGATAGAGATAGATACAGTAGATATTTTATTTACATCAATTTGATCTAAGAAAAAGACTAAAAGAGTAAAGGTGGTGTTACACGATGCGATTTTTCTTGCAACTTGCAACAAATCATTGAATGTTGCAAGTTGCAAGAAAAATCGCATCGTGTAACACCACCCCGTAGCAACTTGCGATTTTGTTATTTTTGCCGTGTTGAAAGTTGCAAGAAAAGTTGGATGGATTCTACTTTTTGCTGCAACTTGCGACACAATTATTTTCAATGCTAACCGGCCATGACATATCCGAAGAAATTTACGAGCCAGGAGATATAAACGACGAAAGTGTAGACGTTTCTATAGCAGCCAGATTTTGAGCTATTTCTGAGACGAAAATCGATAGCTCCTACCCTAATAGTCAGTTTGCTATGAACGGTTATCATATCTATCGGAAGGATAGAGCTAAAGGTGGAGGTGGCCTGATTGCGTACTTCGCCTCTAGTATATTCCATCGCGTAGGGTAACTTTATCTAAGGTCTATAAGACACTTGAGGCTAGAATAAAAACTGTAGTAATAAATATATTCAATTGGTATAGAAGAGGAAATTAATGACATTGTTATGTGGGCATCTCTTAAAAAACAATCAGTTGTCCTGGTTGGTGATCTAAATATGGATAGGCTTAAACCCGAGGGCAAAATTCTTATAGATTTAGAGGAAATTAACAACCTGCAGTGCATGATCTCAGAACCTACAAGAATTACACCGAATTCTCAGACACTTTTGGACGTAATATTGACAAGTATACATCAGAATTATTCAGGAAATGTGGAACTTATGATCCAGAAATAAGCGACCACTGCTTAGTATATGGAATAATGTCTGAAAAAGTACATATAAGTATAGACCTAAGATCATATCATTTAGGGATGTGAAGAACACTGATTTTAAACAATTAAATCAGGATCTTTTGGATGCTCCGTGGCACACTGCTGATATTCTCAGTGACATTGATGATAAATATGATTACTGGAAAAGCCTTTTTGACGATATACTGTAGTTAAAGAGCATGCTCCAATTAAGACGAAAAAGGTACGAGAGAAAGATTTGCCCGACATGACAATGGATTGGAAGAAAGCGATTAGAAACAAAAGAAAGTTTGCTGTCATCTTTGCTAAGAATCGAACTCAGGAGAATTATGACCTAAAGAAGAAGTATCGAAATATTGCCACTAAGGAGCGGAGAAAAGCTATCATCGCTTATTGGTATAAAAAGACCGAGGAGCTGAAAAGTAACCCAAGTGCGTTTTATAATACGTTTAAGCCATTCATTAACTCTTTCCTGACCGGCCCAGTCAAAATGGGTCGTAGAAGACCCGCAAAGTCGTCAATCGAAAAACACGGCACACGGTAACGCAAGATTAAAAATTGAAATTCGACAAGCGCCAGGAACATGAGATCCACGCACACGCGTAGTTTGATTTGATTTCATAAACAACTCTGCGATTGGTGGCATTTTGAGTTTTCAAGATGCTACGCGGGCGTGCAAGATGGCCTTTTCTAGAAAAATGTAAATTTTTCAACCTGATTTATGATAATTAATGCTAATTTATATTAACATAATGTGTTTTGTTCGGGAAATTTAAAAGCACAAGTAAAAGCCGGTTTATTGGGCTTCCAGAAAATGTATAGCTTTCGAAACAGTTATGGTTATTTCAAGAGATATCAATATATAGAACAAAGAGGTGGTTCAATTGTGATGTTTTTCAGCCTGTCGGGAAAGAGTTAATAAGCAATAACAGGTAAATTGAAAATAATCGAAGAAAAAGCGTGGAAGAAAAAGCAGTTTATTATCTGTTGAATTGAAAATAATCAATGTAAATATAGTTTAACAAAGCAAAAAAAAGGTCAGTGAGAAAAAATGAACCCCCTTCTCTGCTATAAGGGTTACCTTCAGCAGAGTCTCTGCAGAGATCCCACCCGCACCGGTCCACCCGCACGGGAGCTCATACTTTTAAATATATACGCAAGCTATTATTTATACACCACAAACACAATACTTTCTATGCATGTGGGTCAAAAAGGTAAAAAATCACCGTATTTAGAAATGTAGGAAATAATTCACCAAATTGGCTTAAAATTTTGGAAATAATTCACCAAATTGCCTTAAAATTTTATATGTGTGTTGCGTAGCCGACTTACAACGATGATGAAAATTTCAGGCGAAAATATAAAATTGATCGATGCGAAAAAATATCGGCCATTGTATATCATGGTTATTTCAAGAGATATCAATAGAACAAAGAGGTGGTTCAATTTTTGATGTTTTTCAGCCTGTCGGAAAAGAGTTAATGAGCTAAAAGAACATCCTGTTAGCCATTTTGAAAAGTTAGTGCTGCTGACCAGTTGTAACACTGACTCAACTCTACGGTAACACCCTTTCTGCAACTTGCGATTTTTTTCCATGGGTAAATTTGTTGCAAGTTGCAAGAAAAATCGCATCGTGTAA
This sequence comes from Chrysogorgia sp. JL179-B06, assembly GCA_035772405.1. Lineage (NCBI taxonomy): Eukaryota > Metazoa > Cnidaria > Anthozoa > Scleralcyonacea > Chrysogorgiidae > Chrysogorgia > Chrysogorgia sp. JL179-B06. The sequence continues at coordinate 4,154,087 of JAYKKM010000054.1, read as the reverse complement.
CAGCACCTTAAGGAGCAACGATATATACTGATTCGTATGCACAAAGTTATTGGCGATCTTGCGTTATAAACAAAGATGGCGGATACAAAAATATAATTTACGAACCTCACCCGTTGGATTTTCGAACATTTTCAAGCGTTGTAATAAGCGTAAAAGCTCATAAGTCGATACATGTTATTAAATCAATGATCGTTTAATGGTCTACAACATACGTAAATTATGTTAAGCAATAAGCATTATGTTGTATTAGCAAAGTTATTTGCGATCTCGCACTACAAAGGATGGCGCTTTCTCGATATATGAACAAACCGAAATTCAAATAATCGCTAATCCTAACCCAAATCCTAACCGTAAAACTGACTTGGGTTGATGTTATAATAATTTTACATTTTGGTTGCTAACAAACAAATATTAGTCCGAGCTTTTTGTCAGTTTAGAAAGTGAAACGTTTCCCTCAACAATATTAATGGTTTAAGGCTTCTTGGGATTGTGCTAATACCCAACAGGATATTTATTACGCACTCTAAAAATGTGGTCGCTCATGATGAAAGTAAGCAAAACAATACTAAAAAAGCAACAAGTACGTCTTTCTTGTTCCCTGTATTCGCACATAGTTCGCGTTTGGGATGCTAAAAAGTGGTTGCTCACGATGAGACCTGTTTCCTGTATTTGCGCTGTCAAAATTCTTGTATGTTTACTGCAAAAGACGAAATCTCGTAAAAAGTCGCTCGTGACAGGTTAAATTTCGTGTTTGGGATGCTAAAGCCCGTTTTCCATTTCACCATTTCGCTCGCTGCTAGCAAAATATTTCCACAATGACATGATTTTTTTCAGTTGTCGACCAATGAAAATGGGAAAAAATTATGTCATCGGCGAAATGTTTCTCTAGCGGCGAGCGAAATGGGGTCGCTGGTCGCGTTTGGCAGGTGGCCACTAATTACAGGTACATTTTAACTACAAATGGTCCGCTCCTGAAAATTGGTCGTAAACGGCAGGTGGTCGTAAAACACGGAGTCGTAAAACTTAGGTTCTACTGCACATGTAGATGACTATGATTGTACTGTATACTGAAGTGCTATATGTGTACATGTATTTACGGTAACTATTTAATTACAAATGTATGTGTTTTTGCTATACACTATGTACACTATTCATACTGTGTACAGTATATATGTATTGTAATCACGCATTAATCTCCATATTTAAGGTTCACTGTGGATGGCTTACCAAGCAAGGAGGTTTGCTTAGAGTTTGGAGAACAAGATGGTTTGAAATCAAAGGGGATCTGCTGTATTATCATAAGGAGCAGAATGTAAGAAGTTCTGTTTACTACTATACTTTAAAGTTATTTTAATGTTACCATGCAGATTTAAACTTTTACTTTTAAGGTGGCTTAATAGGAAAAAATCTAGTATTAAACTTAAAATTAGTTTTTTTAGTGAGCCATACAGCAGTGGAACGATGATTATGATATTTAACTTTGTGTCTGATTTCTAGGATTTGTCATATTTAGTGGCCAGGATTTATTTAATTTGTGATATCTTGAAAACTACTGTATAGCCGGCATATACTCAAATTTTTCACAGTGTATTTATGTATCGTAAATATAAAAATATACAAACTGACAATTGTCATACCTGTTTGATGCTTTAGTTCCTTCCACAGCCCTAGCATTTTGATAACCAAAGTTACTGTATATTCCCACCATATATATATTTTGAGATACTGTATTAACTTTACTTCAACTGAACCTACATATTTTGTTCTCCAGAAAAGGCGTGGTCAGAATTAAGTCTGTGGCTCTTGTACAATTTAACAAATGTGCACCAAATCTTTTTTGATGAATATGTTTATCAGAAAAAGTGTCAAGACGAAAAACTGTCCTTAAAAAAGCTATCAAAAATGGCTTTTCCTGTCAAGCCACTTTAACCCATTTGAGAAGTAAAATTGTTTGGTGTTAATCAGTAAGAATTAAATAAGAAATGGACAATTTATTATAAAATAAAGTTAATGGTTAATTTTACTAAGATCAAACAACAGCTGCAAATAGGCTGATGCAATTATTATATCGATATATTGATATTGATAAAATAAATATTGATATTTAGAAAATATTGATAATTGATACCGGTAATCTATTTTACGCATATCGAAAATATCGAAAGTTTCAACTTCACAGCTGTGTCTCTCATAAACAGACACCCAAGTCAACATTTTTAGAATCTTTTCAGCAATTATTGTCATTTCAAGTTCAGAAAACAGCATGACAAATTGACGACATCAGTACTACAGTAGGTAAAAGCGCAAACAAAAGACCAATGCCTCCCATAGCCAAGACATGGGAAGACAACTAAAATTGCAACGTAAACAAAGTATATTACAGTATGCATGCTATTTTGAACCAGGCCAACAAACAATCTTTCCATGAAGGCTTGTAAACACAGCAGCCCAGTCTCCACAACATCGAGTTGGAAAATAAATTAGCCAGTATCTACAATTTCCATCCACTTGAGTGGTCCGAGAGTGCAGATAAGAGATTTTCCTCTCCTTTCCCAGTTTGCGCAACGATATCTGGTGATTTGAGTGGGGTTATGTTACTTGCGAGCTACTGACCTGAAAGATTATTCAGCAAAGACAGACAGAAAGCGAGTCCAACTTACATTAAAGTGCCTATATCACTTGTGGGATCTTTACATATTTATAGTAATTGGAACATTCTAAGAAGATTTGTACTATATCTTCTCAGGCGAAAATTTCATCTTCATGGACTTTTTTGCAGTTAAAGTTACCGGATATGACATCAAAGGAGGAATTGCAAATCAGTTTTCTTTTGTTTCTTGCTTCAAAAATTCCTCCTTTGATGTCATATCCGGTAACTTTAACTGCAAAAAAGTCCATGAAGATGAAATTTTCGCCTGAGAAGATATATTACAAATCTTCTTAGAATGTTCCAATTACTATAAATATGTAAAGATCCCACAAGTGATATAGGCACTTTAAGCTAAAAAGGCGAATATCTTGGTGTTTCTGGCTGAAAATTTGTAAAACTTTTTGATTCTTTTTACTTTAAGCTTTTACCTACAGGTACTGTACATGTAGTGTACATGCGTAGAAATCAGTAGAATGTATATTTTCTCTTTATAGAATGTATAAAATTGTAAATAATTAACTCTCTGTGGATAATGCTTAAGTAAACCTTTCAACATTTTGAATTTTTTGCGTTTTTTACACGCGTCACTGTATGCCTTCCGTGCTTGTACAATTACAAAATGTCAGGTAAATTGAGTTTTCTTATTTCCATAAATATCGATATACAGTAGTTGATATTATCAATATTTTTTTCAATATTGATATTCGATATTTTTTAATATTGCATCAGCCTACAGTAGCTGCAAATAATTTTTTTTTTCTTGCAGTGCCTTAGCATTAGCTCAAAAGGATTATGGGGCCTGTACATTAATTATGTGTCTCTTACTGTATTTTCTCTACACTTTGTTACTGAATTTTATGGCAATTTATGCACACTGACATTTTGGTTTTTGGTGAAATTTCACCAGCATTCTGCTATTGTAGCTTATGGTGTACATGGGCGGATTAAGGACCCCTGGGGCCCTGGGGCAAATTTAGATTGTGGGGCCCCAAACATCTGAAAGTTAGCAGGTTGCAGCCCGGTCTCTGGGGCTGTGGTGCATGGGAACAGTTATCGCTTATCAGTAACTAATATAAATATTGACTGCTGAGTCTGGGGTTTATTTTACACTGCATTAGACAATAGGCATGTGTTACTCTTACTGATCTATATAATGATTCTGTAAAATATTTCAAGATTTTTAATTTTTTTAAATGATTTTTTGCTTTTGTGGTCTGTTTTTTCCCTACGTTCCCTCAGGAGCTCGGGGCCCTGGGACACGTGCCCCAGTTGCCCATACAGGTAGGTTAATCCGCCCCTGATGGTGTATATTATTATCTTCAGACAGGAATAGAGGTGCACATAATTTTTAGCGCTGTTTCTGTAAATTTGTAAATTATTGTAAGCGTTTTTAATTAAAATTTTTAGTGTATTTCAAGAATTATTGGGGTGGTGGGG